>OZ010592.1:83429451-83501951 GCA_963932145.1 Acanthosepion lycidas | reverse complement strand
TATCTGGACTAGAGTTGCACAATACTCACTTTCCGAGCCTGACGCATATGCGGCCCTGACGCCTATACAGCCCTTACTTCTATGTGGCTCTGACGTCTATGCGACCCTGACGCCTATGCGGCCCTAACGCGTGAGCGGCTTTGATGCCTAAGCTGCCCTGACGCCTATGCAGCCCTGATGCCTACGCGGCCCTAACGCATATGCGGCATTGATGCCTATGCGACCCTGACGCATAAGCGGCCTTGACGCCTATGCAGCCATGATGCCTATGCGGCCTTTAAGCCTATGCGCCCCTGACGCATAAGCGGCCTTGATGCCTATGCAGCCCTGATGCTTATGCAGCCTTTACGCCTATGCGCCCCTGACGCATAACCGGTCTTGACGCATGTGGCCCTGACGAATAAGCGGCTCTGGCCCCTATGCAGCCCTGATGCCTATGCGACCCTGACTCACAAGCGGCCTTGATGCCTACGCAGCCCTGATGCCTATGCAGCCTTGACGTCTATGCGGCTCTGACGCATAAGCGGCCTTGATGCCTATGCAGCCCTAACCAATATGCGACCCTGACGCATAAGCGGCCTTGATGCCTACGCAGCCCTGATGCCTATGCAGCCTTGACGCCTACGTGGCCCTGACGCATACGCGGCTCTGGCGCCTATGCAGCCCTGTTGCCTAAGCGACCCTGATGCATAAGTGGGCCTGACGCATAAGCTACCCTGTTGCCTATGCAGCCCTTGACGCATGTGGCCCTGACGCAAAAGCGGCACTGACGCCTATGCAGCCCTGTTCCCTATGCGGCCCTGACGCCTATGCGATCCTGACGCATAAGTGGCCTTGATGCCTATGCAGCCCTGATGCCTATGTGCTCCTAACGCATATGCGGCCTTGATGCCTATGCGGCGCTGACGCCTGTAAAGCCTTGACGCCCATGCGTGATAAATAATTATTATTATCCCTTTCCCACAGACGAAACGTTGATAGTCCCTCGCTATTCTATCGCTCTTTTCATAGCAAATGTTCTGAGCTATATTCCTTAGCAGCACTGGGTCGAATCACACTCATTCTTTCATATTTATTTTGTTTATTAGTAATATTCTTCCAATACAAAGCCAAAGAGCCTCTCAATGTAGTGGGTAACTGAATTAAGTTGTTGTATGAGCGTAAGAAGAGTGGGGTAAGAAGTAAAGCTTATGAGGATATGTAAGATAGATAACGGTTAACCCTAGAGGTTAAGATTTTATCACGTTCTGGGTATGACGATAAACTACATCTGGCAGCAAAGCCTCTGGTCGCTAGGTTTTGAGGAGCGTGGAACCACCACCTAATTGCTTTTGTTCCCAATCCACTCTGACCTGGTTGGTTGCACCTGTTAGTATCCCAATTATGGAAAAATAGTTAAACACGAAACTGGAGTCAAAACACTGAGAAAGTATAAAAATACATTTTTATAGTAAAAATAATTTGCATGATTTTGGGAAAAATTAAAAAATAAAAATTAGCATTATTTACATTATTCGGACTTATCCTCATCTTCATTGCCATATTCACAACGTTTCGGCCGTTGTACGCTCTGCCTCCTTCAATACCTGTCTATGTCTCTGAGATGAGGTATTATGATTACTTGAATTATTTACATCATTCGGGCAGTTATCCTCATCTTCACTACCATATTCACAACGTTTCGGCCGTTGTACGCTCCGGTCTTCTTTAACGGTTGACACGTTGTGAATATAGCAATGAAGATGAGGATAACAGTCTGAATAATATAAGTAATGCAAGTAATCATAATACCTCATCTCAGAGATCTAGAGATATATTAAAAATTACCAGCAATACATTTTTGAAGGAAAAAATATTACCAGCAAACATTTTTGAAAAGAATATTATTAACAATTACACTTAAAAATAAATATATATTACCACCGATACATTTTTAAAAAAATAATATTACTACGAATACATTTAAAGCAAATATAAATTGCTATCAATACTTTTAAAAATATTACCACCACGCTCCTTAAATCCTCCCGGTCAGAGACCTTGCTACCGGATGTAATTTATTTAGATATCAAGGATTGGTTTTGTTAAAAATCTGGGGATGGCTTATATATTTGTCTACGACTGTACAATTTTGTTATATTCCTCGTGTCCTTACTGCTTGCTTCCAATTTAAAATATAAACAATTTTCAAACAATAATGTGAATTTCATAGTTTTGCTTTTGTTCTATTTTCTCGTGTCTTTTAGCGACATTTTCAGTTTTCACGCATGCGCACTAAGCAAATTCATCATCTTTTGTGAGAACATTCTCAAGTATTTTTCATGTTCGAATCGAATATTACGCTTAAGTAACATCAAAAGAAAGTTGAAGAATGGAGATGTCGATATTTGCTTACCAGTTTATTTCTATCTGGAGAAATTTTCAGATTGAACAAATAGTGAAGTAACTATCTATTTCTAATCGTAGAAAAATATTTATATCATATCGCTATTACGATATTAAACTGGCGTCAGAGAGTGATCCGACGCTCTGCCAAGATCATGAGAGTCAGTGGGATAAAGTGGGACAACGCCTTTCATGGCACCAAATTTAGCAGCTACACCAACTATTGCTATGGCAGATGCTCGGAAAAAGTGTCACCAGCTCAGACCTTCCCAATTAGGAAACCGTGTGATAAATCATCTCTATTCTGTTAGTGCTCCTTTGATAAATAACCAATTCTAATCAGAAAGGGACTTACACAGAACTGTTACTTTGTGGAAAAAACTCCCGAATGATTACATCCCTGACAACTACAGCTTACAGAAATATCCCGTTGAAAAACTGTTCTTGTACGATCACCGAAGTTAAGCAACAACGAACCTGGTCGGAACCTAGCTGACAAACTAACCTCCATTGCGTTCGTGTTCTTTTTGAAAAATAGCAAATTCCACTCAGACATCTTCTTCTCAGAACTGCTACTTTTTGCATTAAGCTCCCGAGAGAATGCTTCCCTGATAGCTACAGCTTACGACCCTATCCCGTTGAAAAACGGTTTTTGTACGATCACCGAAGTTAAGCAACGATGAGCCTTGTCGTAACCTAGTTGAGCAACTAATCTCCATTCTGTCAGAATCTATTTTACATATTTATAATTCTACCATCCGTCCGCCCATTTAAAATTGCTATCATTAGCTTTACATACAGCTTTGCCATGACTTTTGGCACATGAGTGTAAAAGAAATGTAAGGGAAGAAGGAGTAAAAAGAAATAGAAAGAAGAAAAAAATGTATAAAATGATGAAAAGAGGAGAAAATTCGAATGAAGAAAGAGTTAATAGAAAGAAAGAATATAGGTATAAAATATGACGGCATAAAAGAAACAAAGAAAGGACACTAAAAAGAAAGAAAGGAAGAAAGAAAGAAAGAAAGAAAGAAAGAAGGGAGGGCGGTCTAAAATAGGACGGCATGAAAGAAAGAAAGAAAGAAAGAAAGAAAGAAAGAAAGAAAGAAAGAAACGAATGGATCAATTAGGAATGAAATTAAGAAACAAAGACAGAAACAAAACCATGGATGAAAGAGGGGAAGATATATCAATTAAGAAAGAAAGAAAGAAAGAAAGAAAGAAAGAATGGATCAATTAGGAATTAAATTAAGAAACAAAGAACGATCAAAACCATGGATGAAAGAAGGGAGGAGATATCAATTAATAAAGAAAGAAAGAAAAAAAGAAAGAAAGAAGGGAGGGAGGTCTAAAATAGGACGACATGAAAGAAAGAAAGAAAGAAAGAAAGAAAGAAAGAAAGAAAGAAAGAAAGAAAGAATGGATCAATTAGGAATGAAATTACGAAGCAAAGAAAGATCAAAACCATGGATGAAAGAAGGGAGAAGACATCAATTAAGAAAGAAAGAAACAAACAAAGAAAGAAACAAAGAAAGAAACAAATAGAAGGTCTAAAATAGGATCGTATAAAAGAAAGAAAGAAAGAAAAAAGGTATAAAATACGACGCCATAAAGAGAGAAAGAAAGAATGAAAGAAAGAAGGTATAAAATATGAAGCCATAAAGAAAGAAAGAAAGAAAGAAAGAAAGAAAAGGTATAAAATATGACGCCATAAAGAAAGAAAGAAAGAAAGAAAGAAAGAAAAGGTATAAAATACGACGCAAGAAAGAAAGAAAGAAAGAAAGGACAGAGGTCTAAAATAGAACGCTATGAAAGAAAGAAAAAAAAAGAACGGATCAATTAGGAATGAAATTAAGAAACAAAAACAGAAACAAAACCATGGATGAAAGAAGGGGGGGAGATATCAATTAAGAAAGAAAGAAACAAACAAAGAAAGAAAGAAAGAAAGAAAGAAAAGAAAGAATTCTAAATAAGGAAGGTATGAATAAATGATGGGAAAAGATATATTAAGAAGTATGAAGGCAAAATCTGAAAGGAACAAAAATATGGCTGAACATAGAGAAACACAAACAATAAGGCAAAAGCATTTTGTTCAGAAAATTGAAATGCCGAGAAAAATCGAGTTAAAATCAACGAAGTTAAGAGGAAAGTCATTCGAATTTGAATTGAAATCAACAAATCAAAACAATTGTGGAACACAACATCGACGTTTACAATTGAAATCAGTAGAAAAAAAAACCGTAAAAATCAGTGTTAATAAAAAAAGCGGAGGAAATGCATTCCAGACTGAATTTCCATTAATTTTAGCAAAGGGAAACCTTTTGATTTTATAGATAAATCAAGATTCTACACTAAAAGATAATTCTCGTTTAACAAGACGTAAGATTTAAAAAAAAAAAAAAAAGCTCGACATTTGCCGACCTTGTTTCTTTGAAGTAGATGTTCAGTAGTGTGACGTGGTTAACGGCGAGCCGAGCTCAAGTTTCAGTAAAAGAGATAGTTGACTGCCTGTATTTCTTTGCAAATAGCCATCTTTATACGTTCTTTGTATCTATAAAAAGAATACCCGCCCGGCCCGGTGGCTAGGATCAAAGTGTAGTATCTGTGCTTTGTGAGCTGCTGGGTCGGGTGTCTGTCGAACTCTCTGCTTGCAGGGAGGAACCCTGACGAAGCTCCGCCGAAGGGTAGAGTTTCGTTGGGGGAGGTTGACGGAACTGGCCTCCCTCGGGGGGTTTGGATGGTTATTTATTTTTGGCTGAGCCTACGGGCTCGGAGATACCCACATTAAAAAGGCCTTGTGCCACATTCAATCCTCGTGGGTGGATTGATAAATACCATCTTTATACGTTCTTTTCTATTGCTGATAAAATAAATGAAAATTCTGTTTCTGGATTCATCAAGTTTCGGCAGTGTACGCCAACAACCACTGTTTGCTTTGGAAAACGAGAGAGAGTCAATAGTTACTGAACTATTGAATAGTGTTGAAATTTCCTATACCTCACTATGATGGTCGGAGTTTCGCATACACGTGTGGAGAAAGAAAGAAAGAAAGAAAGAAAGAAAGGTTTAATTATCGAAGAAAGAAAGAAAGGAAGAGAGACATATCACTTATCTCTGATGGCGCAACTTTCATATACACGCGTGGATATATTAAACACGGATGACAAACGTGAGTGGTTATGCCATTTAGATATGTAGTCACGTGATACTTCGTTAGTCACGGGAAGCGTTCGTGCTGTTAAATAATATTTTCAGACTATTAATTTTTAGTGGCAGCGTATTTTGGCTCAGACCGTCTGAGGCTGACCTTTAAGGTCAGATGGTAGATAAAATGTTGATGTCGATTGGCTGAGTCGAACGTGGGAACATTAGAGAGCTAGAAAGTGTTTTCGATGAGTTAAGTTTTACATGTCGAAGAATGCAGACGTGTTATTTTCGTGTGTGGAACTTGCTCCCCAATGGGGTGGGGAGGGGGTAATAGAGCGACGCCACTGGCTAATTAAAAATGTACACGTTGACGTGTTTAATAAAATAGATAACTTTAAAATCCATTTTGTTGAAGTCCTCGTTTTACATCCGAACAAACCAACTAGCGATCACCCGGGCGAGAGAAGAAAGAGAGGCAGACAACTTTATTACGATCGCCTCAAGACCGTCTACTAAGAGACCCCCAGAACGAGGGGGCTATGCAACATTTTGCCTATTTGGTGCAGTGGCCAAGACCTCCCCAGAGACTATGTAACACGTACAAAAGTAGCTCCGAATGCGAAAAACACTCTTCATTTCATACCTCGAGAGGTGAATATAGTTGTTAAGACTATTAATGTAGGAATTAATTTCGGTGATATACTTTCTCTTTACTTTTGTTACACACTCCTGAACAAACATTGTACACACACTAAAATATTTTCATATCAATGGTTGATTGGTTGAATTTTGTTTCACGTCTTATCAAACGTTTGCTGATTATTTAATGCCAGAAAGTACTTTTAGATCGTAAAACTTTTTAGAGATAATAATGATTTACTGGCACAAGTCCTGCGAATTAATATCGACCTGAGGTGGGGGTGGGGGCAGATAGATTCCTGCTTTTCCCAGAGATATTTGCGCTTAAATATAACAAACACGAATGGAATTGGAACTCGGCTCTTCACTGTCATTCAGAACACGACAAGCACATCCAAGCTTACAGCACCTGCTATTCCTAAGTGGTCATCCATCTAGATACTGACCAGGGGCGGCGTTGCTTAACTTCAGTGATCGTAGGAGAACTGGTGTTTCAATATTATTTGGCTATAAGCCGATGTCAGTGGTACTAAAACATGATTTCTATATCTATTATCTTTCCCCACGACAAAACCGAAATGCATTGGAAGGAAAGTCCTATCCATGTTGCAGAGGAGCGATAACAATGAAAGTGAGTTTAATTTCCAAAAGCTAAGCAAAGTAATAAGAAACTGAAAAAACGTTAAAAACAAAAAAAAGAGTATGGAACTGCTATTGCCATATAGTGCAGTAAATGCAGTTATGTATCTTCATCTGTGCTTCATAGATGAAGAGAACACTGGGGGGTGGTAATAGAAATGTGGTTCTACAGAAGGATGATGAGAATAATATGAACGGAGCGCGTAAGCAAGAAAAAGTCTTAAGAACAATGGAAACAAAAAGATACACTCAGAATAAGAAACTTACATTTAAATTTCTAGGACGCATAATAAGGAAAAAGGGCTTGGAGAATTTGATACTCGTAAGACTTAGTGAAGACAAGTGGGACAGAGGGTGACGTTTTTCGATGGCATGAAGTGAAAGATTATATTGAATTAGTTTCTACGTCTGCTGCTAGAAAGCTGGTTCACTGTATCGTACTATTCATTTTTTATCTCCAGAAACGTGATGAGTCTGTCATTCGTAATCTTATATTATTGATAGAAATTAGGAAGATTTGAGATAATTATAATTAAGTAATTCATCTCGTCTAGAAGAAACCTCAAAGAATGCAGAAAGCACTGGACGGCCGTTTCGCCCCATATTTAGGACTCATCAGCAGTGTGCATCCACTACCGAGAATTGAAACCCGGACAGTTACGTTATCAGTCAAACGTCATATCAACTGTACCAACGGGCCTCGGTGACGAAGAGGTAGCGAGTCAGACTCGATATAGCGCCGCTTGATCACATATTCCGTGGTGGGACTCATCCGAGTTTCTCTTTTACCCATAGGAATGTGCCCCCACGAGCTACAACTACTAACCCCAAGCCGCTCTGTCCAGAGCATTAGAAGCCGGTTCAAGCAAGGATATACAGATAGAAATAATTAGGAGGATTTGAAATAATCATAATTAATTCATTCATCGAGTCCAGAAGAAAACTCAACAGAATGTAGAAATCACTGGACGGCCGTTTCACCCTATATTTGGGACTCATCAGCAGTGTGCATCCACTACCAAGAATTGAAACCCGGACAGTTACGTTATCATACCAACTGTTCCAACGGGCCTCGGTGACGAGGAGGTAGCGAATCAGACTCGATATAGTGCCGCTCGATCACATATTCCGTGGTGGAACTCATCCAAGCTTCTCTTTTACCCATAGGACTGTGCTTATATTATTGAACTTCTCCCTGTTAATCATCTGCGAGAAACCCCTTTCTGCCTCTGATCAACATGGCTGATGCTAACCTCCCGCGGAGGGACTAGTTTCGTCTTCTTGGGTTAAAATTCCCGGCTGACATGAAGTTGAAAGATTATATTGAATCAATTGTCAGATCTGATGATAGGAAAGTTGGTACACCGTGTCTTGCTAGACAATATTTTTCACCCGAAACTATGTGATATATTTACAAATCTGCCATTCGTTTATGCTTAGAATATTGCTGCCATATATGGTCTGATGCTCCTAATATATATTTAGATATCAGTGATAAAATATAAGAAGAATCTGCAATGTTATTGATGCTGACCTTGCATCTCGGCTTTAGTCTCTCTCTCTCTCTCTCTCCCATTATGTATCTTCTCTGTGCCTTTTCTATGAATTCTTTGATGATAATTGATCTTATGAAATCTATGATCGTTAGACATTTATGAATTTAAGCGTAGTAGCAGATTGGCGGAAAGGTCTCATCATATTACAAAATTCTATGCTAAGATTTCCTTTTAGTATAGAACTTTTTTTTTTTTTTTTTGGTTAGCAAGCTTGTCTCGTTACATCAGTTACGACTGAATAGTGAGTTCGATCCTCACTGATTGCCCCATGCTTTCGGTATTGTGCCGCATCTAAGCTTAGAAAATCGTCTTACTAACTTTGCTCCTTGGTATTTTTGTACTAGAATTGTTCATTATTACAGACGAGCTCAAGTCTCGTCACGCGCCAGACGTGACTTGGTTGCTCTACAAAGTGGAACGTACATTTGTATTTTTTCGTATTTGAAGAACTGTCAATTTTACGTTAAGTTTAATTTTTCTTACGTTTTTTTCCTTTTTGTAAAATTTTCGAAGTTTTTCTTTTTCGTTTTATATTTTAATTTTTTTACCCTCCCCCGACTCTAAGTACTTTTTTTTAATTTTTTGTTGTTAGTGTAACGGATACTTTCTACTTTTCAGTGGAGTATTGATTTAATTTTTGTTTAAATTGTATTTAATTTTCAGCTTTTTTTTTTTATTTTTCAATTCCCGCACGTAAACTAATTTTTTTTTTTTTTATCGTATAACTTTTCTTTTATATTTTCTCTAATGTTTTAGTTTTAATTTTCTACGTGTTCTCCATTGTTTTTGTGTCCAAATTTTAATTTTTACTCGCAAGCCAAGTTTAATGTTTTTTCTAGTGTATCTATAATTTTCCATTTCTTTATTGTTTAAACTGTTTGTCTTTTTAAATTATTTTCGTGTTACGTCGGCCATTTTTGTTTGGTAAGACATTATTATTCTACACGCGTTTCATTTCCTTTTAAGTTTTCCTTTTGTAGTATTTTTCATTGTTTTATTTTGCTGTTTTAATTTTTTTAAAGAAAAAAAGGGAAACCTTTTTACGTTGTTTTAGTTAATTTTGTAATTTGAGTAAATTTATTCTTTTAGTTTACACGTCAAATCTTCTCTCGAATATCATTTTTGTTCTCGGTTTTTACATTTGCTAAATGTTTTCCTTCTCTTTGTTGAAGAGCTTTGATTTAATTTGTGTATATTTTTAAGTAACCGTTTATTTTTCATGTCAAACCATTTTCGCTAAACCGGCTTCTGTCTTTATTTTGTTTCATTTTTCTCTTGTATCTTGTTTAATTTTACTTTATTTTGGTATTTCCTTAATTTTGTTGTTTAGTTTTTTCTTTTAAAGAAAATTTTGTTCTCCGGCAAAAAAAAAAATATATAATTTAAAAAAAAAATAATCAAAAATGGCCGACAAACGTCCAAAGAACAGGCGAATAACACAGTCACGCAAAATAAAAAGATCTGAAATTTCTTTTAAATGTTAAGCAGATCAATAATATGGTGGAAAACCTCAATTTTCCAAACGGAAAAAGAATTCTGGCGGTTAAATCAGGCTGGTTATCCAAAAAATATAGGTAATGATAAAAGAAGCCAAAGTCACCTTTGATAATTATCCAACTTTAGCTGTCTTTGACGACGATAATGTCAAATATTTACATCAATATTTCGATAGTGTTAAAAATTTAAATATTCTTCAGGGAAGCTTCCTTTTTTGTTCACCCCTCCTTATATAGAGCTTTAAAACTCACGTTCCTTTCCTACATTGGTGACCAGTCTCCTGATAGTATTAGGTTGGTGCAAAAATAATACCATCAAGAGTGAAAAATAGGTAATCACAAATATCTTCTTATACAGCTGACCCTTCCTCCTCCCTCAACGGCCAAAAAGGGTTTGAACGGAGCTTTTCGTATTGCCTGGCTCCAGTCGTCAAGGTTGTCCGCTTTCGCCTTTGCTGTACGTTCTTGCGTTTAAGATTTTTTTCTTCAAGTTAGACGAATCCGGTCCTACTCAAAATTTCCCTACCTAGTGCTACCACCTCGTTCAGCTACTCTGTCTATGTTGACAATGTTTCATTTCTTGTGTTGAGCAGAGCCGAGATTGACGGAGTCGGCAAAGAAATTAGAGGGTGCTAGATGGTAACGGTCTAAGATCAAGCCAATTGGCTTGCGGTTGGGTGCGTGGATAGGAGTTTCTCTTTCCGGCCATTTCCTCTGGACGGACGGGCCGGTCAAGATAATCGGCGTATGGTTCCGTCCCGATCTTCTTTTGGAAATGAATTATTCAGAAGTGCGAGAGAAGGCCGAGGTCGGAATTCGTCTGTGTCCCTGAAGGAATCTTTCCTTAATGAGGAGAACGGAAGTATATGCCTCTCACATATGCCCGATTTTCCTTTACCCACTCTCCATATTTCCACTTCTGTCTGCCACTCGAATTTCATTAGTAAAGTTCTTGTTCTGCTTCTTGTGGTGGGAAGGGCAAAGCCGCCAATGTACATCGGGAGATCTGTTACCTCCGCCCTCTTGAAGGCGGTCTGGGTATGCTTAGCGTTGGGATTCGTCAACATACGCTTCGCATCGCGTTCCTAGTTCGAATGTGTCAGCAATCAAATGGCGAGGGCGAATTCTGAATGGAAGAAGCCTATAAGAACTTTCCATCCCCGAGAAGTATGCACACGTGAGAGGAGGAGCTCCCCAAGACGTGAGTTCCTCCTATCTTGAATGATGGATTGCTCACAAGCATCTCTTTATGGTGACGGATAGCTACTCCAACGTCCAGGCGTTGTCCCGTAAGGCATTTTATCGCGTGTTAGTGAGAGAATCCGTTCAAGATGATTTCATAACCGGGCTCGGTTTTACGAAGCAAGAGGCTTGAGCACCCGAATTGAAATGTCTCACTAATGTCCTACGTGGCTGGTGATTCACGGAGCCCTCTGATACGGCAAAAGACTGTTCGGTGGGTTTGGAAAAATATCTAAACTGCGTTCGCTGCGGTGAGTGGGCGGAGACCCTGGATCACGCCTTCTTTCAGTTTGCGTTGCATGCTGCGCGGAAAGTTCTTCTTCCTCGAGGCCAGTTCTGTCTGTAGCAATGTGATATAATCGTTGACAACAGCTGAACACTATGCGTTCTTTTGCTTCCTGGGTGTTATAAGTGTCGTGATATAGACGACACATCAGATGGATTTCTATGGAGACGAGAAGTTCAACTCTTCCCAACTGTTCTTATACTTTAAGCATCAGCTTAAAGTCAAGATCAGGACGGAAAAGCGGGGATCCACTTATCAGAATGTTGCAAAAGGTGGGTGTGTTTTGAGTGTATCTGTTACGTAAGAGGGGCCGATTTAGAGTGGCACGGTTAGGCATTAGGATATTGTACTAACTGGATTAAACATTGGCAACCCAGTCCAAAAATAGGTTAGTTTAAGGTTTGTTTTTTTTGTCTTTAGTTTCTTTTTCAAAGTTTACTTAGCTAGAGGATGTAAGCTCATTGGCCTCTTTTATTTCTACCCCCAATTTTCTTTAGTTTAATTCCCTCTCCACACCGGCTTTAGGTGGCCAGAGATGTTAGTTCTCTGGTGGATGCGGGACTATTTTCGTATTTCAGTTGTGTTTTTCATATTTGTTGTTGTGTTTGAATGAATGAATGTTTGAGTGAGTGATAAGGCGAATGAATGTTTTCATTATTTAAATTCCGCATTAATTTCATACAATTGCTTGAGGCCTCGGTCACGATTATAGATCACGGGGTTTATTCATTTTCTTCTAAATAGCTTATCCAACATACAGTATATTCCACTGTATTTATAAGGATATGGACATACTCATTATAGTCCATAGCTACACTCCTTAATTTTTGTCCATTTCTCATATTCTCTCACGTTCTGTAATCTCTTGCGTCTTAGTGGCTTTATTGCCTTTCTTGTGTTGAAATGATTACAAAAATAACAACAGAAAACCTGTATCGCCTTTTCCATCAGAGAAAGAGTTTCTATAGCCGAAACGTGCCGTTACCAATTCGGCCACAAGGACTGCGTTGAAAGAGAAATGTTTGAATTACCTATTTAATGAACGCACATTTCTCAGTCTTATTATTAATCTTGACAGGTTGTTATTAATTCCACTATTTAAGAAAATAAAATAAATCTTAGGAGAGCAACTCAAACACGGGTACTCACTAAAAATAACGTTTATATTAATAAAAAAAATAATGTTGGAATAAAAAATCAACTTTTAAGAAAATATTATTGAGTAC
Source organism: Acanthosepion lycidas (assembly GCA_963932145.1). Lineage (NCBI taxonomy): Eukaryota > Metazoa > Mollusca > Cephalopoda > Sepiida > Sepiidae > Acanthosepion > Acanthosepion lycidas. The sequence goes on along the minus strand of OZ010592.1, from coordinate 83,489,338 downwards.
ATCCCGGCTTCAAAACTGAAGCTATCAGATATAAATTAGTAGGAACTTTATCAAGTTAAGGAATGAAACGCGTTGGCGTAAAAAAATTTCCTCTTGGCCTTTCTTTCATTAATATTCTATTTACAGCTATATCTTATTTATATCTGAATTTTTTATGTCCATGAATAAGTTACAAAAAAGATCTCCTTGATTTATTCAGCAAACATTTTTTTCGTTAGCCAGAGCAAAATATAACTTCTCGAAAGTCAGTCAATATCTTTAAAAAAAGAACTGATAACATCTATACGGACGGGAGCCCAAATTTATATCGAATAAAATGGCGGATATGATGAAGTCTGCACAATTAAAACAAAAAATGGTCTTAGAAAATCTATATAAATGTGTTCGTTATTTAAATAAATCCATTTCTTTTTCCAATATTATGCATTCGTCTGGTCTCTGACATAAAATTACAAGATGTAGTGACACATTATAAACTATTCTTAGAATAAGTTGCCTGGTTTTAACTGTTGTAATACGACTATATTACATCTTAAATATTTTCAGTTGGCTCCAGAAAGTAATTTCCGGTGTTAAATGAAATAAACAGATTCAAAATACTGTTATTTTGTAAAGTTTCTTGCTGAATATACATCCTAAGGAGAGAGAAAAATTAGTTGTAATAGAATTTCTGTTACTTTTATAAACATTGTTCAAACAATTTCTTTTTTATCGATTCACCCCAAGCAAGACGATAATGCCCCTAAGGTGCCAGGAGCAACTGGGATAGAAAGAAAATGAAAAAGACTTTAGAAAGTACTAGAAACCTATTCCTAAACAGGAACGAAGGGATAAACTTCTATTCCTGTTAAATAAAAATGGGAAAGAGTGTGAACCGGACGACAGGCGAACTTATCTACTCCTGTTGAGAAAAGAAAAATAAATAAATAGTAAATAAAATTTCAGAATTTAGGAGGAGTGGTTACAAGTATAGAATTACAAGTATAGATTTTAGAAGAAACCGGAAACCTAATCCTAAACAGGAAACATGGGATAAATCTCTAGTCCTTTTCAAAAGACTTGAGAGGAGTGTGAACCGGTCAAAAGGCGAACGTTACTCCTATTGAAGGAAAACATAAATAGTAAATAAAATTTCAGATTTCAGGTGAAGACGTTAAAAGTTGAACTAGACTTTAGGAGGGACCGGAAACTCAACCCTAAACAGGAAACAAGAGATAACCCTCTACTCCTGTTCAAAAGACCGCAAAGGAATGTGAACCGGACGATATTGAAGGAAAAAAATAAATTAATAATTAGTAAATAAAATATCAAGGTTTGGGCGGAGACGTTAGAAGTTTCGAGTTGAAGTAGACTTTAAAAGGAACCGGAAACCCAGTCATACACAGGAAACAAGTGTTAAACTTCTGCTTCTGTTCAAAAGAAAGAGGAGGGGTGTGAAGCAGACGATAAACAAGACATGTATTTTCTTAAGTAGAAAATTTCTAGCTCAATGTTGGTACTTCGTATGTCCATACCACGAAGTCGTTCCTTGCAGATTGACTACAGATTCTCGATTGGATTTAAATCAAGAGAACAGTCTATAGTACTTTGATTTGCTCACTGATAAGACTTGCCAGTGTGCTCGTGAACGTATTACAATTTTCGTAGGCTTCCCTGGAGTAACGCTTATCGCATGCAATGGCCGTAGGACAACTAATCGACAATCGAGACAATAGTGTATGAGTGTGATTAAAATCTGATGCAATCACGGATGACGCAATATTTTTCAAGGCCAAACAAATTTCATCATAGACCCAGAAAACTAGATTCATATTACTGCACACAACGGCAAATGACCGAATCTGAGGAAAAAATAGAAATCGATTACACCCTGTCACTGAAGTGGGTCTAAAACTGACCTTATAGTGAAAGAAAAGAAACTAACTTATTTCAATTAATTTGAACAAGTGTGTAGCTACACGGAAGTGACGAGGGAAACATTCAAATTATTTTATAGAGGTTGTATTATTATTATTATTATTAGGATGTACAATTTTTCACTTGTTTAAATAATTCGGAATTATATTCACTTATTTAGCTAATTCCGTAAATTATTTTCGATAACACTCATTTAATTTGTAGTAATACAAAATATCCGACGCCAACAATGATTCCTACGAAGGTTGCAGGGAATGAGATCGTAACTAACATTGGAATTCTACAAGAGGATTAGATATTTGTAAGTCACTTACTTTATTAAGCTATATATAAATTATTTTTAGAATCCAAGATTAGATTTAAAGAAAGGTTTTCTTTAAATGAAAACTCACTGATATTTTCAGCTAACTTACAACTGAATTTTACAAGTATATAAATTATTTCTATCCAAAAAAGATAAATTAAAAAGATAAACTTTATTGACAAAAACATAGTTTGTGTATTTGAAGTTCAAATTTGAATTCAACATAAAACAAAAGAAATAATTGTTAATACATTTTGATATTTTTACATGTTGCATTATCAAGAGTAACAAATATTAAGAATTTATTATTCGCGGTTAAAAAGCAAAAAAAATTCTTAAAAATGACTGTTTACCATGAAATCCTATAAAATTAATAAGCTTTTAAATCTTGTTATGCAAATTAGATGTTCTGTTCTGCTGATGTAAAGTTGGGTCTTCTTCTATATGTCGTGTCGCTTCAGGACAAGGGCGATCATGGCTCACCAAAAATGCCTATCCTTTTTCGCCCTTAATAGTTTTTCTCCTGCCTCCACGCACTGCCAATCATTCACACAAGCTCGTCAGGTAGGTAACTGACAGGTTTCCCCTATATTTTTTGCCCTCGATATGCCCTGTTCGTGTTAGGTTTTCCAAGCCTTCCTTCCTCATTATGTGTCCAGAAAATGTTAGCTATAACTTCCTGATTCTGAGCATGTCGCCCTTTTGTTGCCACTTTCTTTAAGACTTTCTCATTGCTTAATAATACTGTCCTTGGAATTCTCAGTATCCTTCTGTAGAACAAAATTTCTCTTGCCTCCCATTTTCTGTTTATCAAATATATTAATTTTTCACTTGCTAGATTTTCTTGTCTCCAATTCGTAGTTTGCGTCTTCTTTTGCTGACAATCATTCATTCAGTTTTATTATAATTGATAGTTAGTCCTTTCTTCTAGCTTTCCTGTAGGAATGCTTTTAGTCTACTATCCTTGCCGGCTATCAACATTGCGTGCTTTGCATATCTTGTTAAGATTGTGGCTGCCAATAATGAATCTGTGCAGGGCATCTAATTCTCTTAGAATCGCTTCACTGAAAAGTGTGAATAAGTTTGGTGATAAAACACTTCCTTTGCTTATTTTAGTCCGTCCGTCACGCCCTCTAAAATAGCCATACATTGACCGATCGAAACCAAATTTTTGAATAGAAGTGCAAACAGGTAAGGAGTAGAATGTACAGTTGGTTTTACTAGGGTGCGTAGCTTAATACAATAAATTTTCATTAAAGTTTTAGAAAAATTAAAAGTTTTATTATTTAACATACAAAATACATCCACTAATTTAAAAACAATTTAATGATTGAAATAATAAATACCTATTTAATAAAAATGCTATATTGTTTTTTGCATATATTTTCTTTATTTTTTTTTATATATACAAGAAACCAGTTTCCAGTTCGCCACGCATTTGCAAAATCTATAAATAAATCATAAGGCCAAACGATTTAAAAAGTTTAAATTCGGTTCCAGAAAGAAATATTTACGCATAGTCAGTTACATGTTGCATTCTCAAGGGTATGAAATATTAAGAATTTATTATTCGCTGTTAAAATGCAAAAAAAAAAAAATCTTTAAAAAATACTGTTTACCATGAAATCCTTAATTAAGAATAAACGATACAATACTGAACTGGCCGGGGAACAGCTGAGATCTGAATCTAATTGAAAATTTATGGGAAACTATCAAAAACAAATTCACAGAGAAAAAGTCTTGAAATGGCGAAACACTTGGTTGACCTCTGTAACAATTTGATTCACAGCATATCGTGGCTCATGTAAACAGTAAGCAAAGAAAGAAATATAAAATAATGGGCGTTGAACAATTTTGCTTAAAATGGTGAGGTACAGATTTTTGAGTATAATTGAATCAGTCTATAACTCTGTAATAGTTCCTGTAGTTTTCTTTCTGTGTCTGCTATCAACACTGTGTTATTTGCATTATTCGTTAAGATTGTGACCGCTAATAATGAATCATAGTAGGTCTTCTAATTTTCTCAATATCGCTTCACTGTAAAAGTTGAATAAGTCCGGTGTGAGGACATATCCTTGTCTTATGCCCATTTCTACCTTTGAGTACCTACTAGATTCATTTTCTATCCGTATGCAGGTGGTTTGGTCCCAGTATAATTTATATATCATTCTCATATCCTTCTCAAATAAATCAAGCTTACCTAACAGTTCGAATAGTTCTTTGTGATGCAATTTATCAAACGCATTTCAGTCTATGAAACACTTGAACTTCGACATTCGATTGTGGATGACTTTTTTTTATTTTTGGTGACTGGCAAATAATTCTTAATTCCTCGGAAGAGACCAAAAAAGTGAAAAAGAAATGGAAAAGAAATATCATAGGATACAAACTTAAAAATAAGTAAAAACAAGTTCTAAAAGGTTCCAGAAAGTTCCAGAAAGTTCTGAAATTTTTGGAAGGCTCTTGGAGCTGTTGTAGCAGAAGAGGCGGTTGAATTTAACTGTTTCAACAGTAAAAGCGTGGGACCGAGATGCCAACCTACTAGCACGCTTAAATTCATGCAGTCGAGGCACCAGTGAAAATAGCTCGTTAGAGTTGTTGACATGAATATATTTATAGAAAAGACAGAGGGAAGCCACATTACGTCGGTGAGAAAGTGACCGGAGTCGAGACCCAAAGTTAGGATTGATCAAAATGCATATTGGTCTTTGGATTTTGTCGAGAACCTCGAGATGAACAGTGGAGCCACCTGACCATATATGGCAACACCCATAGACGAATCGTAGATTTGTAGATGTGAAGGATGAACTCATACGAGAATAAAATCCTTCTGGCGCGAGACAGATAACCAACTTTCCTGGCGGTAGATGAAGCTATTGATTCAGTGTAGTTGTTCCAACTCAAGCCAGTAGAAAACGTGAGACCAAACAGGCGCAGTGCAGCGCTCTCGTGGAGTTGAGCATTAACAATGTTGACAGGAGGTAGGGATGGTTTCTCTATGGTGAGTAAATGACAGACAATTTTAGAAATATCACATTGCGTGTGATATTTTTAAAAAAAATAAACTGAATTAAACCCTTCATTATTTTTACCAAAAGTTCATCGAATTATGATACAGGAAATCAATTATTTTACAAAAATCACAAGCCATAACCGTAATATATATATATATATATATATATATATATATATATATATATATATATATATAATTTAAATAAAAACAGACCACTCTAAGGTTCCGTGTAATAAATTATTTCACCACAGCCTTTTTAAAGGACTGCAGATCATCAAACTTTACTTCCAAACTAAAAAGGAAAAGAAAATTTACACATTTTTGACGGGCCGTATTAAACATATGTAAATTAACGAAGTGAGGGGGGAGAGAGAGAAGACATGAGTGAGTTAGCAGACATTGAATTAAATTAAAGTATATATATATATATATATATATATATATATATATATATATATATATGGAGAGAGAGAGAAAGAGAGAGGGGGATGGATGTATCAAAAATACATTTACAAACTTTGGGGGAGGGTTCCTCACAACCAATGAAGGACAACAGTCCTTATAAACATATTCACGAAAAATTATCTTTTATAATACTAAAATCTCTGTGAAGTTTGCTTGCTTGCGTGTTTGCTACCGTGCACACGAAGTCCTATATAGAGAGTGAGGGAAAGAAAGATGTAAATTTATTATCGTGTAGGAATAGGGGAGAGAAGGAAATGATGTGTATAATGGTTAAGTTTCTTTCCACCTCTGCCTTTCTCTCTTCCTCTCTCTCTCTCTCTTCCTCTCTCTCTCTCTCTCTCTTCCTCTCTCTCTCTCTCTTCCTCTCTCTCTCTCTCTCTCTTCCTCTCTCTCTCTTCACTTCTCTCTTTCCATCTCTGAGATTTCTTGTGTGCTCATTTATATGTCAGCTTTCTTTAAACAAACAATATTTTATATATATAAAAAAATATTTTTTTGCCATATTTAAAAAATACATTCAGCGGAATATGATTCTAAAATATTTTTTGGCACATTAAAAATATATTTTTAAGTTAATGTGATTTTAAAAAAAATATTTTAAGTGAATAAGATTTAAAAATACGAGTTGTTTATACAGTAAGCTTTTCTTTTTCTTTTTTTCAACTTTTTTCAAACAGACAATACTTTAATCAATTTCAATGTTTTATAACCTGAACTGTCAGTGACCCAACAGGTCGCGGATAGTCTAGTTAAGTTTAAGTTAGACGCCGTGAAATGTACAATCCAAGATACACTTCAAAAATACTTTTACAAACTTTGGGGACGGTTTCCTGACACCAAAACGAGTTAAAATGTCCATCAATCTGGAAATGCAATCTGATACAGCCATGCAGCCTCACGTCCATTACCATTCGCCTTGTCGTATATAAAAAATATAAGATGGCGACGATGGGGGCGATTCCCTGATACCAAAAAAAGGTAAAATGCCCATATAAGCATATATGCCCAAAAGTCATCATTTCACCGGAACACAGCAACTCATGACAGATGTTCAAAATGTCCTCTGCTTGTTTAGAAGTACCCCTCAGATTATTGACTGGGGGAACCTTTCAAATGCGCCCACTAAGTATCGAATGCTTTCGCAGGCCACCCACCACACGTTGATGAAGTGCTTCTGCATTATTAATGTCTGTTACATAAACCAATTGTTTTAGGTGGGCTCGCAGATAAAAACCCAATGAATTGAGATCAGGGAAACGTGCAGGTCATGGAACTGGTCCTCCCCTACCTATCCATCTTTCATGGTAGATATCAGCCAGTACATCGGGAACAATGTGACTAAAATATGCTGGAGTCCCAACACGCATGAACCACATGCGTCTTCGTATTAGCAAGGATACATCCTCTAGCAGGTTTGGAAATGTGTTTGAAATAAAGTCCATGTAGTCATCTCCTGTAATACGTGTTAGAACCTACGGAACTACCAGAAAGTCACCTACAATTCCAGACCACACATTAATCGTAAATGATGCTGATGTCTATCCTGTATTTTATTAGGTTGGTGCAAAAATAATGACGTAATAATGTCGTTTTTTGACGTATTTTTTAACGTCAAAAAACGACATTATTACGTCATTATTTTTGCACCAACCTAATACTATGGAGATTCCAATCCCCCCCCACCCACAAATGTTGGTTGTGTAAATTTGTTATTCTTTCTCTTCCAGATGCTTCGTCATCTGTAAACAAGACTGAAGACACAAAAAAAAAACAGATCGGCAGTTTGTGCAACAAACCGTTGGCAAAAGTTATTAGGTGGTGAGTCATCAGAGGGTGAAAGACCGTGCACACGTTGCAAATGATATGGATACAGGAGCTGCTCTTGAAGTAACCCCCCGCCCCATACAGTAATAGGAGATGGACGACATGCTAGGGCGACTTGACGTGTGCTGATACCTGGATCGTCTCTGACCGCTTGTGGAATGTCTTCGTCGTTAGGCGTACGAGCAGATCTTGGTCTTCCCCGATCCACAGTCTGTGACGGATCCTGTCTCACCAATACAACGATAAACAGCAGTAAAGGCTGAATTACTCGTCTGTCTTTGGTCTGGAAACGCAATCTGATACAACTATGCAGTCTTGCGTCCAGTACCATTCGCGTGGCCGTATGTAAAAATCATATCTGCCTATGAATATCCTGCCATTGTTAAACGGAAAACTTCTCGGTGAACTCACTACTACACACATTAAACGTTGAAGACAGACTAGCCACAAATGTACACGAATGACAAATGTAACCTAGTCCTATGGTAAAACAGCGCCATCTACCGTAAACTTTTTTAAACCTAATAACTCAAAAACGAAGGATTTTCGGACATATGTTTATATGAACTTTTGTCCTTTTATTGGTGTGAGGAACCCGCCCCCAAAGTTTGTAAAAATATTTTCGATACACCCTGTGTATATATATATATATATATATATATATATATATATATATATATATATATATATATATATACACAGAGAGATAACTCGTTTGTTCCAAGCTGTGAAAGACTAATTTTTCAGTTTTAGAACTCAGATTAGATTTCATTAAAATGACGACGATTGGTTTTTGAACTAGTCACACTTTTGGAAAAAATCGATAACAGTGGGCCACAAAATCTCCAAAAGGATCTGCTTCTTCTATGTGCCGTGTCCCTTCAAAAGGTTGACGATCATGGCCCTCCGCAATTTCCAGTACTTTGTAACTACTAATAAATTTTGTCTTTTTGATATATGTCCGAAACATTGCCCCACCATCCATTTACCCGAACTAGGTAGGATGTGCCTTATTTTTCCTTGCCTTCAATCCGCTCTGTGAGTGTCAAATTTTCCAAGCCCTCTTTCCGCAATATGTGCCCAAGAAATTTCAACTGTCTCTTTTTGATTATATATATATATATATATATATATATATATATATATATATATAATGTGCCCTTTCTGTTTTCATTTTCTCCCTTTGCTCACATGTTCAGTCCATGGTACTGTTAGCATCTTTTCTGTTGCTTCAAGTCTCTTCATCTTTGAGGAGATTATCCAGTCTTCACTGCCATATAGGAGAACTGATATTACATAGCATTTCAGTACTATTTTCTTTGTTTCTGTTGCTTCAAGTCACTTCTTCATCTTTGAGATTATCCAGCATTCACTGCTATATAGGAGGTCTAATATTTCATAACAGTTCAGTAGTTTTTCTTGGTTCTAACGAAGTTTTTTCTGGCTCATAATACATTGCTTAGCTTTTTGAATACTTCTTTAACTATCCCAATGCGTCTTCGGATTTTCACTTTCTGTCGTCTGTCAGAACACTTCCCAGATATTTAATTTCTTTTCTACTTGTTTGATTTCAGAATATCCTATTTGTAAATTGCATTTTCAGGCTTTTACTTTTGCTAACAAACATGCATTCTCTCTTCTGGCAGCTGATGTTTAATCCTCTGTATCTCCGTTTCCTTCGTTACATTCTGTAGGAGTTTTTGTAGCTTTTTCTTCTACGTCTGCTAACAGTATTACGCCATCTGCATATCTTATTCAATAATGAATCCTAAAAGGACTTCTAATTCGCCCCAGAAAGTAATTTCCGGTGTTAAATGAAATAAACAGATTCAAAATACTGTTATTTTGTAAAGTTTCTTGCTGAATATACATCCTAAGGAGAGAGAAAAATTAGTTGTAATAGAATTTCTGTTACTTTTATAAAGATTTTTGTGCAAACAATTTCCTTTTTTATCGATTCACCCCAAGCAAGATGATAATGCCCCTAAGATGCCAGGAGCAATCGGGACAGAAAGAAAATGAAAAAGACTTTAGAAAGAACTAGAAACCCATTCCTAAACGGGAACGAAGGGATAAACTTCTAATAAGTCCGGTGAGAAGACATATCCTTTTCTTACGCCTATTTCTATTTTTGTATATCTATTACACACACACACACACATATATATATATATATATATATATATATATATATATATATATATATATATATATATATACATACTTTTTTAATTTTTTTATCGTCCTGGGTATGGCGATAAACTACACCCAACAGCAAGGTCTCTGATCAGGTGGTTTTGAGGAGCATGGAACCACCTCTTAATTACTGGTGTTCCCTGGTCCACTCTGATCTAGGGTGGTAGCACCTGTTAGGGTCCCAGCAATGGACAAATAGTTAACCTCTAAATTTGGGTCAAAACACTATGAAAGTGTAAAAAATAAGTTTTAATACCAGCAATATATTTTTGTAAAAATTATTACGAGCAATAAATTTTTGAAGGAAAAATTATTACCAGCAATACATTAAAAAGATTACCATCAATAACCTTTTATTTAAAAAAAAAAGCAAAAATAAACAAAAATATTACCAGCAATACATTAAAAAATATTACAAACAGTTTAATTTTCGAAAAAAATATTACCAGCAATACATTGTTAGGGAAAAACTAGTAACTGTTAGGGTCCCAACTATGGGAAATTGTTAACCTCCAAATAGGGGTCAAAATACTATGAAAGTGTAAAAATAGGTTTTAATAACAGCAATTTTTCAATAATTGTTACCAGCAATAAAGTTTTGAAGTAAAATTATTACCAGCAATACATTATTAGCAGCAGTTCGAAGAAAAAAATTTAATTAGCAGTACATTTTTGTAAAAAAAAAAAAAAGGAAATATTAGCAGCAATACATTTTTGGAAAAATGATTACAAGCAATAAAATCTTGTCGGAATTAAATAACCCATTGAGAATGATATGCTGTAAAACAAATCAAAACAATATATACTGAGATAGATAGATAGATATTAGGTTGGTGCAAAAATAATGACGTAATAATGTCTTTTTTTGACGTATTTTTTAACGTCAAAAAACGACATTATTACGTCATTATTTTTGCACCAACCTTATAGATAGAAAATATAACCAGCAATAAAAATTTTGTTGGCATTACATAACCCATTGAGGCTGATATGCTGTAAAACAAACCAAAACAAACCAATAGATAGATAGATAGTATATAGATAAATAGATAGTATATAGATAGATAGATAGATAGTATATAGATAGATACTATATAGATAGATAGATAGTATATAGATAGATACTATATAGATAGATAGATAGTATATAGATAGATACTATATAGATAGATAGATAGATAGTATATAGATAGATACTATATAGATAGATAGATAGTATATAGATAGATACTATATAGATAGATAGATAGTATATAGATAGATACTATATAGATAGATAGATACTATATAGATAGACGCAGATAGATAGATACTATATAGACATAGATAGATAGAAAATATAACCAGCAATAAAAATTTTGTTGGCATTAAATAACCCATTGAGGCTGATATGCGGTAAAACAAACCAAAACAAACCAATAGATAGATAGATAGTATATAGATAAATAGATAGTATATAGATAGATAGATAGATAGTATATAGATAGATACTATATAGATAGATAGATACTATATAGATAGACGCAGATAGATAGATACTATATAGACATAGATAGATAGATAGAAAATATAACCAGCAATAAAAATTTGTCGGCATTAAATAACCCATTGAGGTTGATATGCCGTAAACCAAACCAAACCAATATATACTTAGATAGATAGATAGATGGAAAATATAACCAGCAATAAAAATCTTGTTGGCATTAAATATCCTATTGAGGTTGATATGCCGTAAAACAAACCAAACCAAACCAATAGATAGATAGACTCAGATAGATAGATAGATAGATAGCAAATATAACCAGCTATAAAAATCTTGACGGTATGAAATAACCCATTGAGGTTGATATGCCGTAAACCAAACCAATCCAAACTATATTTCTTTCTGTAATCTTGTTTATGCCAAAATCATCTAAGACTGCCAGAATCTATAATTCAGTCTGGTTCTATCGTTTTATTTCTGCTCAATTCCGCCAGTGCAGATTCCATTTCGTTTCTTAATATTTCCAGTTCGTCGAGATTTCTGTATATTGCCAGTTGTTCTCTTTCGTCGTTTTTTTTTCTGTTTAACGGCATATCAACATCTTATGAGTCATTTAATGCCAATAGTTATTGGGGGGGGGGCGGAATTAGTCATTTCTTTTACAAAAGAAAGATTTCTGGTAACATTTTCAAATATGAAAATGTAATGCTGCTATTTTTTGCGATAAAAAATATTTTTCTACTTTCATGTTTTGTTTTTGCTTAGGGTGATGGGGGTCACTATTTACCCATAGCTGGGACCCTAACAGATGCTACAACCCCGGCTCAAATTGGACGTGGAAACAACAGCAATGGTTCCATGTTCCTCAAAACATCCCGATCGGAGGCCTTGCTGCCGGATGTAGTTTATCGTCATACCCAGAACAACTCTTTCGTCGTGGAAGAGTTTTCCGTTATATTGGTTCCGTAGTACTTTGCCAAAAAACAGTAAAAGACAAACGGAATGATAAGTCGAGGGATGAAAACGTTCATCAGAATTCTTGACAGGAATTACAGAAAAGAATTTCCAGACCAATTGAAATGATAGAAGCAGCAAAGCATTTGTTGTAGAGCTTGGAGAGAACTGGTACTAATGCAGGGGCACATTTCTTAAGGACTCTTGTAGGGATACCGTCATGTCCACATGCTTTGTGGAGACCTAGTATGGAGCTGCTAGCAGAAAATATGGACAAACATATCACTCAGTAGAGAGTCTGCTCTAAGCGGAAAATTAGTCAAAGATACGCCTGATCTCTTTATTATTTAGGACAAACGTTTCGTGAATTTCAAAGACAATATTCAAATATTCTTATAAAGATTTATTCAAACATATCTGTCTCACTTTCTTTCACTAACTTCTCACGTCTTTGATGAAACTTCATGATTCCATCCTTCCAGAACTTGGCACCATTCTGGATGATGACCTAATCCATGTGATTTTTACAGGCTTCCAGAGAATACAAGTTCTTCCCAGTAGGGGAAATTTTTAGGGACCGAAACAAGCGATGATCCGAAGGTTCAAGGTCATGGGATTACGGGGGTTGTTAATTCCTGGGCATTCTAACAAGCCCCACCAATTTCTATGATCTGCAAAGGGACTTGAGATCTGGCGTTGTCACGATGCAAGACGACACCATTTGCATAAAAATGCACTTTGAAATAACACCTTCCAGAATATGTATTTATAAATAATAAATTTCCGTCACGTGTGAAACGAAATTCCGTGTTCACTCCACAGAATGTTGCGATCTTTATTTTCAACCTAATAAGTAAAAATATTCTTTTGAAATTCACTCCTACGAAATTATATTTTGTTACGTATTTATAACAATGGAATTAATTGCATATTGTTGTTTTTAATAATCCAGAGTTATTTTATTTTTATTTTTATTTAGTCCCAATATTATTTCCCTGCTTTTAATCTATGATCGTTAATATTATTTTAAAATATCCCAAAAGAGTTCATAAAGATATTTTGTGATCTTTAAAACCGGGTAACGCTTTGTAACCTTGCTTGTGACCCAGAACGACCTTACCTAGACGTTAGTATTCCCTGCCTCGTTTGGGTTTAGCAATATCCAAGAACTTCAGACATCTGATTGTGAGAAACAGATCGAGCTTAATTATTTAGACTCGTACAGAGAAGCGGGAATACATTCTTCCATTATTAAAGTAATTTCACCATTCTTGTAGCCAATATGGCGCCTACAATCTACGGTCTTGGTCAAAGGTATAAACGTGTCTCTAACGTCAACAAAGTTTTCGGTTTTGGTCGGTCGAAGCGCATTGATTTGTATTCGTTTACTGTCAGCAAGATGGAATCTCCAATTTATTTCTATTGTTATTGCCACATTTATTGAACACTGTGATGAAATAAGACATCATCACACCATGGAACCATTCTCAGGTTAGATAAGGTAATAAACTATCAATATTGCGTTTGGCGACTTAATTCAAAGCACAACACATGGAAAAGTGTTGGGTATTAATCATTTAGCGATTCTCTCCTGCAAAAGTAATCTAGGATTTTTATAAATATAATTATCTCCGTTTTGTTTTAAATTTTGCTTACTTGATCAGTCGATATTTTTTTTGTTTTTTGTTTTTTTACGGATTATCAACTTTTGCGAGTTATTTAAATTGAGATAATATTTTAGATGGTAAGAGTTTTTCGAAGATAATGATTTACTGATACAAGTCCTACTAATTAATCGATAAATGTCGGGGATAGTGGTTTTCCAAACAAAAGTTTTTTTTTTGGGGGTGGGGGTATGCGATTTTGTTTGGGCGGCATATCAACACATCTATGGGTTATTTAATGCCGGAATTTAAATATTTTCAACACAATTTTATGGCTTCAACTAAATATATTTTGAACGCAATTATATCCCTTCAACTACAGATAAAATCTATTGTTGGTCATTTTCCTATAAATATGTATTGTCGGTTGGCTGACTTTGTTTAGCGGCATATCAACAACTCTATGGGTTATTTGATGACGAATTCTAAATATTTCTAAGATGGTTTTGTCTTCAACTATAGATAAAAATATTGTTGGTCATTTTGCTATAAAATTTACTGTTGGTAATTTTTTATATAAAAATATATTGCTGGTAGTTTTACTAAAAAAAATGTATTTTTACACTTTTATAGTGTTGGGTTGCGGTTCACTATTTACCCATAATTGGGGCCTTAACATGAGCTACCACCCCAGGGCAGGATGAACTTGGGAACAACAGTAGTTAAGAGGTGACTCTACACTCCTCAAAACCGCCACTCTCCCGATCAGATGCCTTGCTGCTGGATGTAGTTTATCGTCATACTCAGGACTAGTAATTAAGAGGTGGCTCTACACTCCTCAAAACCGCCACTCTCCCGATCAGAGGCCTTGCTGCTGGATGTAGTTTATCGTCATACCCAGGGCTAGTAATTAAGAGGTGGCTCTACACTCCTCAAAACCGCCACTCTGCCGATCAGAGGCCTTGCTGCTGGATGTAGTTTATCGTCATACCCAGGGCTAGTAATTAAGAGGTGGCTCTACACTCCTCAAAACCGCCACTCTCCCGATCAGAGGCCTTGCTGCTGGATGTAGTTTATCGTCATACCCAGGACTAGTAATTAAGAGGTGGCTCCACGCTCATCAAAACTTTTAATCTGATCAGACGATGTACTGCCCGATACAGTTTATCGTCATACTAAGACTAATAAAAGTTGTAAAAATAATAAATAAAATAAAATTCTTTTAAAAATATTTCTGATGGGAAAATAGTATTCAATTTTATATTTGCTGACACTGTAAACACATCCCTATTAAATAAAAAATAGAACTTTTGTCATCAGCAAAGAGAATAATTTGGAAGTCTCACAGAAATATTACGAATAATTTATTTTTCAAAAATGATTGATATTTATACCTTATCAAATCTGAAAGAAAATGCTGTAGTTTATTAAATTATGGAAGCATCAACTGTCAACCATCTTCTTATTTTTAGTTTTATTTAATTATTTTTGTATGGCTTCAGGAAATGTTTTCGAGAGTTTAGGATTCGAAATTAAAAAAAAGAGCTTACTAAAAAAATATCTTCAGAAAAATATTTATCACGCTCTTTTTAAAAGTATTTACAAGGTACCAAAATATTTCTACAATGTCTTCTGTATATAATTTATTCATTAGCGAATAACTGCTAGAAATTTCCTTTAAATGGGATAATTCCTTGGTTCTTTTTGGTAATAAAACGGGGAATAAAGTTTTTTTTTGTTTTGTTTGTTTTGTTTTTTTTGTTTTTTTGCTTTTGTTTTTCGAAAACAAAGCAAAAAGAACAACACCCTCATTTTAACAGAACAGAGGGAAATGGGTGGCAGAACAATAAGTCCAAGGACAGTATAAAAGTAGAATGTGAAAATTGTAGAGGACCATGACCGTCCATGTTTTGAAAGGATACGGTACAAGGAAGGGGAAAATTTAGTAACTTTCACAGCCCTGCTGTGTGTTCGACCTGACCTCGTGAAATCGTCAAGACACATGTGATCATATGTCAGTTTTTAATATTAAATGTAATATTGATCAAGAGTTGTAAGACAATCCCTAGAACAGAGGGCTAAGTCTATTCTGGTAGGCGAGAGAAGCCATCTTACAAGATATTCATGGCTTTAAAATCTTGAGTTTTGTCTCATCGGAAAGAATGCAGCGAAATACGTCAAGATTGAAGAAAACAACAGCTAATCAAGAATATGAAGAAATGTCTAATCAGATTCTGTGGGAATGGCAAAACCAGGCCAAGTTCAAAAATCATAACCACTTCAAAAAGTTTAAAGAAGGCATTCCCAAAAGGGACTTTCTGACGGCCATACATGCCGCCATTTTACAATTACTGATTACTTCTTTTTTACTGTTTTACTGTTCTCCTTATTGCGTTTTTGTTGCTTCTACCGGATCGTACGATCAGCAAAGTTAAGCAAAATTGAATCGGGTCAATACTATATGGGTGACCGCTTGGGAATACCAGGTGATGTAACCTTGAATGTGCAAGTCGCACGGCTTACGGCCATATCACGGTTAAGAGACCAGTTCTAATAGGATCACCGAAGTTAAGCAACATCGTGCTGGTTCAATACCTAGTGTGGTGACCGCTTGTGAATCCCAGGTGTTTTAAACTTGGATGTGAGTATTTCACGGTTTACTCTCATACTCGAGGTTAAGCAACATCGTGTCTGGTCAGTACCTAGATGGGTTACCGCTTGAGAATATCAAGTACTGTAAGGTTAAATGGAATAGGATTGAAATCGAAATAGCCAAGTTCCACTTCCAGTTGGGTTCGTCATATTCGCTGGAAAAGATATGAATTCAACTTTTCTCCTCCACCTATGGGTTAATTAGTATTAAATAAGTATTACCTAAAAAATAACTTTCTTACAGTATAAAATATTTTCTGGCTTTAAAGTTGATACACCGTAATAAAAACAATCAGTCAATCAGTTTTTCTGTGTTTACTAGAAAACTAGATAGATTCGTCTATCGTCCGTTTTATACTTCTCCACAGAAGAAGAGTAGAGGTTTATTATTTGTTTCGTATTTTGAATTGTGATTCTGCTTTCTTCTAAAATCGTTTCATTCTCTTTCACTCCCAGTAGCCCCTTGCCGGTAAATATCTTAAAAATAAGTGTCGGACTTTGTCCATTTCTTAATGTGTGACGTCATTTGTTTACATTTGGATACGCCATGAGAAGATATGAATGTAATGGAGAGAATCATGGAAGATTGAAGTTTAAAGGCAGTAAATTCGACCTTGCTAATCGAACGATTCTCTATGACTCGATCGATTAGGCACGTCAGGCTAAATGACGCTTCCGTATAGGATACAGGTTCGAATCCTTTCGGAGAACGAATATTTTCTATGAAAATTTCTCGGACATTCAGACCGGTAAATGTTGTTTAATACTGTTTTTTTATAAACAGAGCATTTACTTAAATATTTGTAACTTTAAAAAGAATACCCGCTCGGCCCGGTGGCTAGGATCAAAGTGTAGTATCTGTGCTTTGTGGGCTGCCGGGTCGGGTGTCTGTCGAACTCTCTTGCAGAGAGGAACCCTGACGAAGCTCCGCTGAAGGGTGGAGTTTCGTTGGGGGAGGTTGACAGAACTGCCCCCCCTCGTGGGGTTCGGATGGTTATTTATTTTTGGCTGGGCCTACGGGCTCGGAGATACCCACATTAAAAAGGCCTTGTGCCACATTCAGTACTCGTGGATGGATTGATAAATACCATTTCTAAAAAGAATACCCGCTCGGCAGGGTGTCTGTCGAACTCTCTGCTTGCAGGGAGGAAGCCTGACGAAGCTCCGCCGAAGGGTAGGTTGACGGAACTGGCCCCCCTCGGGGTGTTTGGATGGTTATTTATTTTTGGCAGGTCATACGGGCTCGGAGTACCCACATTAAAAAGGCCTTGTGCCACATTCAATCCTCATGGGTGGATTGATAGATACCATCTGAAAAAGTCATACCCGCTCGGCCCGGTGGTTAGGAACAAAGTGTAGTATCTGTGCTTTTAGAGCTGCCGGGTAGGGTGTCTGTCGAACTCTCTGCTTGCTGAGAGGAACCCTGACGACGCTCCGCTGAAGGGTAGGGTTTCGTTGGGGAACGTTGACCTAACTGGCCCCCCTCGGGGTGTTTCGATGGTTATTTATTTTTGGCTGAACCTACAGGCTCGGAGATACCCACATTAAAAAGGCCTTGTGCCACATTCAATCCTCGTGGGTGGATTGATAAATACCATCTTTAAAAAGAATACCCGCTCGGCCCGGTGTCTAGGATCAAATTGTAGTATCTGTGCTTTGTGAGCTGCCGCATCGGGTGTCTGTCGAACTCTCTGTTGCAGAGAGGAACCCTGACGAAGCTCCGCCGAAGGGTAGGGTTTCGTTGGGGGAGGTTGACGGAACTGGCCCCCCTCGGTGGCTTTGGATGTTTATTTATTTTTGGCTGAGCCTACGGGCTCGGAGATACCCACATTAAAAAGGCCTTGTGCCACATTCAATCCTCGTGGGTGGATTGATAAATACCATCTATAAAAAGAATACCCGCTCGGCCCGGTGTCTAGGATCAAAGTGTAGTATCTGTGCTTTGTGATCTGCCGGGTCGGGTATCTGTCGAACTCTCTGCTTGCAGAGAGGAGCCCTGACGACGCTCCGCCGAAGGGTGGAGTTTCGTTGGGGGAGTTTGACGGAACTGCCCCCCCCCCTCGGAGGGTTTGGATGGTTATTTATTTTTGGCTGAGCCTACGGGCTCGGAGATGCCCACATTAAAAAGGTCTTGTGCCACATTCAATCCTCGTGGGTGGATTGATAAATACCATCTTTAAAAAGAATACCCGCTCGGCCCGGTGGCTAGGATCAAAGTGTAGTATCTGTGCTTTGTGAGCTGCCGGGTCGGGTGTCTGTCGAACTCTCTGCTTGCAGGGAGGAACTCTGACGAAGCTCCGCCGAAGGGTAGGGTTTCGTTGGGGGAGGTTGACGGAACTGGCCTCCCTCGGGGGGCTTGGATGGTTATTTATTTTTGGCTGGGCTTTCGGGCTCGGAGATACCCACAGTAAAAAGGCCTTGTGCCACATTCAGTCCTCGTGGGTGGATTGATAAATACCATTTCTAAAAAGAATACCCGCTCGGCCGGGTGTCTGTCGAACTCTCTGCTTGCAGGGAGGAAGCCTGACGAAGCTCCGCCGAAGGGTAGGTTGACGGAACTGGCCCCCCTCGCGGTGTTTGGATGGTTATTTATTTTTGGCAGATCATACGGGCTCGGAGTACCCACATTAAAAAGGCCTTGTGCCACATTCAATCCTCATGGGTGGATTGATAAATACCATCTGAAAAAAATCATACCCGCTCGGCCCGGTGGTTAGGATCAAAGTGTAGTATCTGTGCTTTGTGAGCTGCCGGGTCTGGTGTCTGTCGATCTCTCAGCTTGTAGAGAGGAACCCGGACGAAGCTCCGCCGAAGGGTACGGTTTCGTTGGTAGAGGTTGACGGAACCCGCCCCCCTCGGAGTGTTTGGATGGTTATTTATTTTTGGCTGGGCCAACGGGCTCGGAGATACCCACTTTAAAAAGGCCTTGTGCCACATTCAATCCTCGTAGGTGGATTGATAAATACCATCTCAAAAAACATACCCTCTCGGCCCGGTGGCTAGGATCAAAGTGTAGTATCTGTGCTTTTAGAGCTGCCGGGTAGGGTGTCTGTCGAACTCTCTGCTTGCTGAGAGGAACCCTGACGAAGCTCCGCCGAAGGGTAGGGTTTCGTTGGGGAACGTTGACCTAACTGGCCCCCCTCGGGGTGTTTCGATGGTTATTTATTTTTGGCTGAACCTACGGGCTCGGAGATACCCACATTAAAAAGGCCTTGTGCCACATTCAATCCTCGTGGGTGGATTGATAAATACCATCTCTAAAAAGAATACCCGCTCGGCCCGGTATCTAGGATCAAATTGTAGTATCTGTGCTTTGTGAGCTGCCGCGTCGGGTGTCTGTCGAACTCTCTGTTGCAGAGAGGAACCCTGACGGAGCTCCGCCGAAGGGTAGGGTTTCGTTGGGGGAGGTTGACGGAACTGGCCCCCCTCGGTGGCTTTGGATGTTTATTTATTTCTGGCTGAGCCCACGGGCTCGGAGATACCCACATTAAAAAGGCCTTGTGCCACATTCAATCCTCGTGGGTGGATTGATGAATACCATCTATAAAAAGAATACCCGCTCGGCCCGGTGTCTAGGATCAAAGTGTAGTATCTGTGCTTTGTGAGCTGCCCGGTCGGGTATCTGTCGAACTCTCTGCTTGCAGAGAGGAGCCCTGACGACGCTCCGCCGAAGGGTGGAGTTTCGTTGGGGGAGTTTGACGGAACTGCCCCCCACCTCGGAGGGTTTGGATGGTTATTTATTTTTGGCTGAACCTACGGGCTCGGAGATGCCCACATTAAAAAGGTCTTGTGCCACATTCAATCCTCGTGGGTGGATTGATAAATACCATCTATAAAAAGAATACCCGCTTGGCCCGGTGGCTAGGATCAAAGTGTAGTATCTGTGCTTTGTGAGCTGCCGGGTCGGGTGTCTGTCGAACTCTCTGCTTGCAGGGAGGAACCCTGACGAAGCTCCGCCGAAGGGTAGGGTTTCGTTGGGGGAGGTTGACGGAACTGGCCCGCCTCGGCGGGTTTGGATGGTTATTTAATTTTTTTTTCATTTATGCTATTTATTGACAATTGAATATATGTTTTGGAGAGTACAATGCCTGACTCTAGTGTCCTTGTTCAAATTGACCAAGTGAGAATTTTGTTTGAATTTTGAAAAGTTATAAATCCACCAAATTTTCTTCTTATATGTATTTATAAGTTAAAGTGAAATGGACTTAAGTACAATCCAATTAGTAGAGTAAAAATTTCTTAGTAGTTTTTTATAGAACTTAAAATTGCTGCGAATTTGATGTCGTAAATATATTAGAGTGTGCAGCTTATATTTTATATCATAAAGAAACAATTTATGCATATATAACAAACACCTACAATTTAATAGCAATAATATTTCTGAAGCAGGCATTTATAAAATAAATTGCCAAAACTGTTCCTCCCAATATATTGGAGAAACAAGTATAAATTTAAAAAAAAACGCATTTATAAGCCCAAAAGAGACCTCAGAAAAAACAAATTAGCTAATGCACTAGTCATACATGGAAATAAATTCGACAAAAATTTTGATTTTAAAAATGCTACACTCATAAAAAAAAGAAAATAACTCTCTCAGATGGAAAATCCTAGAGAGTGCTGCCATTGAATATTACCCCATATATATATATATATATATATATATATATATATATATATATTAGAGCGTTCAGCTTATATTTTATATCATAAAGAAACAATTTATACATATATAACAAACATACATATATATATATATATATATATATATATATATATATATAAGAGCGTGCAGCTTATATTTTATATCATAAAAAGACAATTTATACAAAGAATTAGCAAGTTTAATGTAATTAATGGCGAAACCACATTAACATTGCTATTTAATTCGTTGTATAAAATATTTCTTTATTACATAAAATATAAGCTGCACACTCTAATATATATATATATATGTATATATATATATATATATATATATATATATTAATAAATATACATATACCTACGTTTGATTTCCATTATATTGATGTCGATGACACAATGAAAAAGTGTTGAAAAATGTCATCATATTACAGAATGGTGCTCGCTTCAAACGAATCTGTCTTCAATAGAAATGAAAATATAAAACCTTCAGAGAGCTTTCCACCGACTGGGAAGCAATTACCTCTTGTTTCTTCTCTGATTCTCTGAAAATACTTGTATGAATGCAAGTAAAACGTAATAAAAAGCCGAATCACCTTACCTTGTCAGTTGTCTTCAATGTTATCGTAATAGATAGATAGATAGATAGATAGATAGATAGATAATGATCAGATTAAGAGATAGATAGATAGATAGATAGATAATGATCAGATTAAGAGATAGATAGATAGATAGATAGATAATGATCAGATTAAGAGATAGATAGTTAGATAGATAGATAATGATCAGATTAAGAGATAGATAGATAGATAGATAATGATCAGATTAAGAGATAGATAGATAGATATATAGATAGAGAGAGAGAGAGATAATGATCAGATTAAGAGATAGATAGATAGATATATAGATAGATAGAGTGAGAGAGAGATAATGATCAGATTAAGAGATAGATAGATAGATAGATAGATAATGATCAGATTAAGAAATAGATAGATAATGATCAGATTAAGAGATAGAGAGATGGATAGGTAGATAATGATCAGATTAAGAGATAGATAGAGAGATAGATAGATAATTATCAGATTAAGAGATAGATAGATAGATAGATAGATATTAACATATGGTAATAGATTTCATAAATATCAGAAATAAAATCATTCCTTTTCATATATCGTTAAAGCTTTTCTATTGTTTCTATCACTGAAGTTAACTACTTCATCTCTCTCACCTCCCGTTTGTTACTTAAGATATAAGATTTTATATAAATAATCCTTAACGTCAAAGTTACCCGGGTGATACGATTTTCATAGCTAACTCAAATTGGAAATGGAAACATTCGGCATTCACTGAACAATCATCAATTTCTGCCTTCGTTTCAAATTTATAAAAATCTTTCTCTTAAAACAATATTGAAAAAAATGGGTTTCTATCGCTCTTTTCAGTATTGATGGGAGTTTCCTACCTAACCTTTTGTTTGAAGTAGTGTGGAACGTCAACATTTTCATTATGTCATTATTTTCTCTTCAAATTACATGTGCTATCCATTGTAGTCGTTGTTAATGTTGGTAGTCCTCAAGTGATGTTGTTTCTGATATTTGGTACAGTTCTTGTTTGTGATTCTGTAGCGCCAGTTCACAAGGTACGAAGAAGGATTATCCTGGATGAAACCAACATTTATTCATCCGATCAAATCCAGTAACTGTCCAGTATTGATGGGGGTCTCCTTTTTAATGTAGCATGTCAACATCTTCATTATATCATTATTTTCTCTTCGAGTTACGTCCTATCCATTTTAGTTGTTGCTGCTGTTGGTAGTCCTCAAGTGATGTGGTTTCTGATATATGGTAAAATTCTTTGTTTGTGATTCTGTAGCGCCAGTCCACAAGGTTCATTTAAATTCCATATCACGGCTACTTTCTTAATGATCTTGACCACAGAATTCTACTCATGTCGCTACTGGGAAAATGTTTTTTGCTTAAAACACATAAAAGTATATAATACCTACTTGGTCGGCATTTAATGGTAATGTTAATGTTAAATGTTTCCTTATAAGGAAACATTCGACATATATTGACCGATCATCTATCTCATTATTTTCTCTTTGCGTTACATGGGATAACTTATTTAGTTGTTGATGTTGAAAATACTCAAGTGATGTGGTTTCTGTTCTTTGTGACTCTGTAGCACCAGTCCACAAGGTCCGAAAAAATATATATTCCTTGAACGTGCAGAGGTTCTGTTATGTCCCGGAAAGGGATATATTTGATCGAAGTAGCTAAGTGGGTTTGGCTACTGTAACCAAGTGGTACACGGTAGCAGTAATCGACTAGTACTCGTCGTAGTCGCAGGTAATAGGTGTAGACCAATAGGATAGCCAATGACCTAGTGCAATGGGCGTCGTAATAGACTTAAATTCTGTCGTACCTACACGTGCCTCTGTATTTATGACGGGCACCAGCCAATCATATTCCAGTGAGGAGGAAGACAGGTGTATGCATAACTCATTATATCAGGTTCTTTCCCAGTTTTTTTTTTTTCGACGCACCGACGGGAATACGAATCAGTGTGGAAACATGAGGAATTCGATGGAATTAGAATAATTTTAAATCTTAAGATCCCCTCGCTTGCGTAGGTTGAATAAATCTGCCGAGAATACGCTGTTTTGCTTCATCAAAATATCTAAATATTCACAATATTCTAATAATTTCTACAAGTTTCGTTTACTCAAAGACATTTTAACCTTTGATTATAGAAAGCGGTTGCATAAAGTTGACAGTTTAGATATTTCTGAACGGGTCTGGCGGCATGAGTGATATCCATATGATCTGAGGAGTCTATTTAAGAACATGACTCGAGTTATGAGGTTAATGTTTTCACTTTGTAGCAATGTGCGGTGTTGTGTGAAACTACTTCTACCGCAACCTATTCTATGATGAATTTGCTTATCTCCCATAATAAACTGAGCCATATACCGAGGTATTTGAAGTGTTTCGTATTTACTAATTCCACCTCCTGAATTTTTATGATGGATTCAGGGTTTGTATTCTCGGACTCTCAGCTGACATGAAGTGGAAAGACTATATTGAAACCATCGCTAGGTCAGCTGCTAAGAAATTTGGTTCACTGTGTCGGGCAAGACAATTTTTCTCTTCAGAATCTATCTTACATATCTATAAGTCTACCATTCGTCCATGCTACCATATTGTTGTCACATATGGGCCGGTGCACCAGCTATTTAATTTGAGCTCATTGATTCAGTTTCCAATCACCGTAAGGTTGCTTTTCTATGTCTTTTCTATAAAGACTTTCATGATAATTGTTCGGGTAAGCTCTTCGCTATGGTACCTAGAATTTTTGGATTCAGGGTATGTGTCATGACAGCTCTCGTTCCATTTCCAGATCGTAGTTTCTGTATATTTCTGTTTATTCGGAGTCGTATATATTGCAACATGTGGCAGAGGTTTTTTTTATCGTATCTAAGCATAGAGTGACAGAGAATGAGAAGATATTAGTAGGGGTAATTGAGAAAGAGACAATGAAGAAACAGGATTCAAGAAATCAGAAGATTGACGCTGCATTTAAGATTGTAGCAAGAAATCTTAAGGGAAATCCGCAGTTTGGAAAGAAACTGAGTAGAAGTAGCAGTTGCATCTGGCTACATCAACAGTAAATCAGTGAGGCCTAAATACTTATCGAGCAGCACATTTGAATTCATGCAATCGGAGGACCAGGGAAAAAACTAATCAAAACAGTTGTCATGAGAATAATTGTAGAAAAGGCAGAGGGAAGCTAAATCGTTATAATCTTCATTATGCCTCTAAATTTATTGGGGAACATACGGCCGCAAAATTGCGTCTTCAACGCGTGCGGTTTCGGGCAATGCACTTCAGATTGGCCTATGTCCTGCCGGCTGCTTTCACATCTGCGTAAACACTTCTGACCCAAATATGTATTGGTCGAGCCAATAGAGAGTGTACCTTGTGGCCGATAAATTATTTCCCGCCGTGCAACGCCTTCCCTAGAGATTAAACTTTGGTCACTTCTTATTAGTTATAGGATAGATAAGACTCTTGATTCCTTGGCGAACAAAGGGCCGAAACAACGCCTCTTCAACGGGCGCGGTTCCGTGTGATCCTCTATAGCTCGGCCCATGCCGTGCCGGCTACTTTCACCTCGGCGAGAACACTTCTGCGTCAAATCTGTATTGGTCGAGCCAAACCAAACCGAAACTGGAATATTTCTGCTACATCTGAGCTAGTTCTGTATATTCCTTGATTTTTGGTTTAAAAAGAATCCAACAGCGTTTGTGTAGCCTTTTGTTCGATGAATTCTTTCCAATCTTGCAAACACTCACTTGAGATGAAACATCGCTCACTTCATGTTAGTTATAGGTCAGTTAAGCCTCTTGATTCTTTGGAGAAAATAGGGCCGAAACAACACTTCTTCAACAGGTGTGGTTCCGGGTGATCCTCTACAAATTGGCCCATGTTGTGCAGACTGTCTTCACCTCTGCGTCAACATTTCTGCGCCAAATCTGTATTGGTCTACCCAATAGTTTGTGCAGCCTTGTATTCGGTGAATTTTTCCCACCATGTAAACACTTCCCTAACGATGAATCATTGCTCCCTTCTTTCTAGTTATAGGTTAGTTAAGCCT
Organism: Acanthosepion lycidas; assembly: GCA_963932145.1. NCBI lineage: Eukaryota > Metazoa > Mollusca > Cephalopoda > Sepiida > Sepiidae > Acanthosepion > Acanthosepion lycidas. The sequence goes on along the minus strand of OZ010592.1, from coordinate 83,463,626 downwards.
CTTGATTCCTTGGGGAACATACGGCTGCAACAACACCCCTCCAACCAACGCAGTTTCGGGTGATCCTCTTCAGCTCGGACCATGTCGTGCCGACTGCGTTCCCGGGGGATTTTCACCAGCACATGTCATACGCTCCAGTTTGGATGACTCTTCCTTGGCCATGTCGTTGTTTGAAGATAGGGTTGAGGTTTCTGTAACAAGTTAGTTTTTTTAAGCGAGTAGGTTGTTAGGATCCATGTGTGTCCTCCGTCTGGCTGCTACCCCAAAGACCTGTTGAGCTTGCTTGGATATGCTAAGGCCGAAAACGCCGTCCAGATAGATCTGGTCGTCGGTGAGGCGCGCAATACGTCCTACAGCGTAAAGACGACACGCTATCAAGACTGGAAGCTACGTCACGCCTGTGAAAAAGGAACAGAAGTCGAAATGCCCAAGTCAAGCTGGAAAGTTTGACGAGAATTTTTTTTAAGCTTAACTTCAATAGATTGACATTATTGAATCGATATTTGCTTAATACGCGACATGCATACATCTGAAAGACGTGATCAAGAGCAAATGCAAGATGTCAAAATTGCATATTTGGAAATGATTTCTCAAAAGCATTCGAATAATTTAAAACAATTACAAACAGCGTCTTTAAACGTTAGAGGAAAAATAAAGAAGAGTAATGTAGAGCGAAGATTGAATGACCGCTTCAGATACTTCTAGTGAATGCTAATCTCCTAACAGATAAAGAAGAGACTTGAAGAAACAAAGATGTGGTTCTACTAAGTGGCTATGTAATATCTAATCTCCTATATGGCAGTGAATGCTGGACAATCTCTTCACAGATGAAGAAGAGACTTGATGCGACAGAGATGTGATTCTACTGACGAGTGTCCTTAGAAACAAAGAAAACAGTGTTGGACCGCTATGTAATATCTAATCTCCTATATGGCAGTAAATGCTGGACAATCTCCTCACAGATGAAGAAGAGATTTGAAGTGACAGAGATGTGGTTCTACTGACGAGTGTCCTTAGAAACAAAGAAAAGGGTGTTGGATGGCTATGTAATATGTAATTTCCTATATGGCAGTGAATGCTGGACAATATCCTCACAGATGAAGGAGAGACTTGAAGCGATAGATATATATATATATACACACAAATAAAGAGAAAGAACAGACAGGCTATGAACCTGCAGTTCTTATCATTAACTTTTATTTTTAAAAAACGTGCTCAATACAACGGAAATGTTTTTTCTGATTTACCAATTAAATCTTTTTCATCAGAACTTATCTAACATCATCTTGGAAATTTTTGAGTACCAACGTTAGATATTATAATAAAACTATTATAATAAAAATATATTAAAATAAATTATATATATATATATATATATATATATATATATATGAAGAAATATACTCTAAAGGTGCGCTATATTTATGGGATAAAGCGCTCAATATCAGAGAGAGCGTGTGTAAATATAAAAGTGAACATTGAAGTCAACACTTAGAGGCGACAGGCTGTTTCAAGCTAGACGCAATCATGCCTAATAATTGCGTCTAGCATGAAACAGCCTGTCGCCTCTAAATGTTGACTTCAATGTTCACTTATATATATATATTAGGTTGGTGCAAAAATAATGACGTAATAATGTCGTTTTTTGACGTATTTTGTAACGTCAAAAACGACATTATTACGTCATTATTTTTTGCACCAACCTAATATATATATATAAATGGAATGTTCATTGCCCAGTGCCTTAGGCGTTACCAATAGGTGATGTGTCGATGGGGACTTGGGCAATTTTGGGGCGTTAAATCCACATTAAACCTCGACCTTGTGTCACATCCGGTTGCGACTTGGGCCCCCAGAGTGCGGGGAAGTTCCGTGGATTTGAAAAGCACCTATTGTTAGCTTTTGTGAGCAGTACGCATTACGGTATTGCTACGTACAGGAGTTTTTCTAAGCAGATCAAGAAATGTAGATTTCAACGGAAGGTTCGCCAACGTTAGGTTGTATCACGTGTTTATGAATAATATACATATTTTATTCATCACTGCTCATTAAAATACAGAAGCAAATGTATATCTTACATAGATGAGGAATTTAAGCTTAGATAAGAGCACACACCGTGGGACATAGAGATAAAAACACAAAATATAGACAGACTAGCAGCATGGCCCGGCGTTGCCCGTGCTTGATTCAAAAATCGTACGATTCATGCAGCAATCGCTATCACTTGACTTAAAATACTTTTACCCTTCCTTGCCCTTAAAGGAGTGCCCTTGCCGTGCTGATGTTGCTACATGCCTTACTTCTTGCCTATCTCACACTGCGATTTTTTTCTAAGCTCTATACTAAACATTAAATCTGTTACGAAAAAAGAACTAAACAAAATGAACACAAAACGATCAGCTTTAAAAAAGGACTCGTAACTGGAAAAACCGAATGAAAAAAGAATGTTAACAACAAATACTTTTTCACACCCAACCCAATTCAGCGGAATCAGAAACAACGTTGAGTTTAAGCAAGCGAATGAGCCAATTGGAGTAAAGTGCCATGCAGATTTAAATTTTTCCCACTTATAACGAATGCTGCTTTCGATATTTTTTTGCATGCTAGTTAACATTAGTGTCAGTCAGCTGTTGGCTCTCACGCTGGCCAATAGAATCTCCCTGCCTATTCGTGGCTGCCAGCTATTGGCTCTCACACTGGCCAGTACAAAATGGCCGCAAACTACATGAAAACTGCCGTAGAAGCATGAAAAAATCGATTATTTCCACTATCGATGGGAGTTAGAAAATGCAAAGTTGGTTTTGGCCTTCCTGCTAACTTGGAGCATGTGCATGTAAATTTTGGTGCAAATCCGTCGAAAATAACGGCCGTGCATTACTTACACACACACACACACACACACACCCTGCCTTTTATAGATAGAGATTTGCCCTGCTAATTTTAATTATTTGCCCTGTTCATATCTATCTATCTATCTTTCACCATCTGTTCATATATATCTATCTATCACCATCTGTTTATATCTATATAGCTATCTATCTATCTATCTATCTATCTATCTATGTTGTTTTCATATTATCAATTGAACGGAGCAAGCACAAGTTAGTACACAGGGCGTTTGCTTGCCATATACATGGAATCTAATGCTGGTCTCGCCAGTCATATTAGGGGCCTTGAACGCCGAAACGATGCGAGTTCGAATCTTGGTTCTATTTTGTTGTTATTTCCACTCTCTGCTATATATTAATGATCAGGTAATATGTTAAAAAAACATAGATAGATAGATAGACAGATAGATAGATAGATAGATATGAACAGAAGGTGATAGATGGATAGATATGAAGAGCGTCCATAGCCCCTAACATGACTCACGTGACCAGCATTACAGTCCATGTATATGACAGGCAAACTCCCCGTGTACCAACTTGTCCTTGCTCCGTTCAGTTAATGATCTTGTCGTGTCCACTTAAATATCAAATACTATATTTATAAACCAATCACACTCAAGAAAACACTTACATCTTAAAACACACCAATAAAATCACAGAATACAAATCAAAAAGTTTGTCATCAATATTTTTAGGTATATACCACCCAAATATCGTACGGACGTAGTAGAAGACATACCACGTGACATTTTAGGGCCAATTAGGAATAAATAATTTAATTCTGGAGCCGATTTTGTTACTAAAAAGTGTATAAAACATACAAAATCCGTTCCCAATCAGGATACACACAGCTGTCAACAAACTCCACGCAAATCTCGCTTATGATCTTCACGATCTCATGCTAAAAGCGACAGCGTCGGCAAACTTCAGACTACGACAACACCGCCAACATTAAGAAACAATTTCTAACTATCTCTTATATCCTCTTTACTACGAATCACGCACACACATGCTGACTTTTACATACAAACACACATATAATGACATTTTATTGTTTCTCACATACGTAGACAAAGACAATTTATATTTTATTAGATATATATGTGCATATCTATATCGCATATACATGTATACATACAACAATACAAATCACATACAACGCCATGCATTCGTTGGTTAATTAATCACCACTAAGTTATGATAGACAATTTACAAATCGCAACAATGCGACAATTTTGTAATCGCTTTATTTTCATGTAGTCAGTTTTGTGCACTTTTGGGAGAAACGGGTCACAGAAGCTTTCTTAAGTCTCCCTAAAGCTCGCTCGCTGATTGGTCTATGCCAACCAATCAGATCGTCTGCACACGAAGAGTAACTTTTCCTGCGCAGCGATCTGGAGCTTATAGTCACTTATTTAAGCAAGAATTATTCTTAGCTAATTAGTGAGAATTCATCTGCCAAACGAATCCACGGCAGCTGAAACCATGCGCCAACCTTCTCACTCACACCACCACTCACATTCTGAACATTCCTTATACACTCACATAATCTTTTCTTACACAGCAAAATCTTCTGAGAACAGACATCATAAGAAACTCTCATAAACATTCTTCCAGTGAACTTTGAAATACTAAAATTACAGTTAAAGAGGGACAACTCTTGTTTTATTCAATCTTTTCTTATTTAAATGCATGCTTCCTTTCACATCGTTGTTAGATATTATACATCTTGTTAAATACATATTTTATGTGTAACGATGTCTTTTGGTTATCCTTTTCCACGTCAGTCTTGTTTCCTAATCTAAAGTTAAATTAATGTGCGCCATAGATATAAAAAATCAATGTCCGCCACAGATAGATATAAAAAAATCAGCTAAAATCTTTTTTCAGATTTGAGGAATTAATCCGACTGAAGTCACGCACCACAGAGAAGTAAACATTTTGAACAACACATAACATTTAAAGAACGAATAAATTCAATTTTCATGCGTAATTATACTTTTAATAAATTATCCATATGGTCTGCGACATTTGCTTCATTCTGTACACACAAGAAATTTGTAAAGAAAAACAACTAACCAACAGTAGAGAGTGAGGCAAAAGTCACGCACCATAGAGGTTAATATGAATGCAGTAAAATGACAGACGAAACTCTCCGACATGTTAATGAATCATGCAGGCACAGAATTGAAATTTGTTTTGAAAAACAAGGAGGACATTTTGAACAACACCCAACTTATATAAATTCAGTGTATTACAAATAAATAACGTGTCCTTACCAGATTTGGTCAATTTTAAAAAGCATTCAATCTTGCGTACATTTAATTTTACTCTGTATACACCAACAGTGGAGCAGCGGTGGAGTAATGGATAATGGCTTGGATTGAGGAATTGGAGAGCCAAGTTCAAATTCCAGTCGAATCCATTAAATTCACTTACGTGTTAATACTGTTTGCTGAAGCATCACCCCCCAAGGAAGGCAATAAAGACACTAAGACGTAAAGTGTTACTGAATGTCGGAGAATATGAGAAGAAAAACTATTAAAACAGAGTGAACAATAAAAGAAGAGGAATTATGAAGACAGAAGATAACAATTTACATTTTTTGAAAATCAAAGCCGATTTGGAAGAAATAAGCATAAAAGAGTTCCACAAACGAGAAGTCCAAGAGAATAAAAATGATAGCAAAGAACTTCAGGTTATATCTCATCATTTCAATTTTAAAATGATGAGACCTATCTGCCAATCTAGTACTGCACTTAAATTTGTAAAATTAAGAAAAAGCAACCAACAGTACAGGGTGAGGCAGAAGTCACGCTCCATAGAGGTTAATATGAATGCAGTAAAATGGCAGACGAAACTCTCCGACATGTTAATGAATCATGCAGACACAGCATAGAAATTTGTTTTGAAAAACAAGGAGGACATTTTGAACAACACCCAACTTATATAAATTCAATGTGTTACAAATAAATAAAATGTCATTACCAGGTCAATTTTAAAAAGCATTCAATCTTGCGTACATTTATTTTTACTCTGTATACACCAACAAAGTGATTCCCAGGAGATATTAGGCAAAAAATGAGTTTATCTTAGCATGCTGTGTAGTGTTTCCTTAAAAACATGGAGGAAATTGGACAAAATTTGAGGAAAAGGACAAAAGAAGTAAAAAGCCCACAAAACCTATCAACAACAGTGAACATTAATCGCTGTCCTTAAAATATAAAAAGAATCCATTAAAGACATGCCACACGATCTGGAAGATACATCTGGCTCGTTACTTGATACGTCTACTTTTCACTGAAGCCTCATCCCAAGGAAGGCAATAAAGACACTAAGACGCAAAGTGCTATTGAGTGTCAGAGAATATGAGAAATAAGCTATTAAACAGAGAGAACAATAAAAAATTTTCTTGGCTTGTTACTTTATACATCTACTGATCGCTGAAGCTTGACCCCCAAGGAAAACAAGAAAGACGCAAAGTTCTACTGAGTGTCGGAGAATATGACAAAAAAAAAATTAAACAGAGAAAACAATAAAAGAAGAGGAATGAAGAAGACAGAAAATAAGCATAAAAGAGTTCCACATAAAAGTGTTCACCATTTCAACTTTCAAATGATGAGACCTAGCCGCCAATCTAGTACTGCGCTAACTAAGCAACCAACAGTACAGGGTAAGGCAAAAGTTATGCACCATAGAAGTTAATATGAATGCTGTAAAATGACAGAGGAAAGTCTCCGATGTGTTAATGAATCTTGCAGGTACAGAATTAAAATTTTCTTTTGAAGAAGAAGAAGGAGGAGGACATTTTGAACAAAACATATAACAATTAAAATAAATAGTAAATAAAATTTTCATGTGTAATTATACTTTAAATAAATTATCCCTAAAGTGCGCGGCTTTTGCCTCATCGCGAATACGAAACTAAAACAAGGTTTTTCCCATTCCACATGCTTGAAAGTCAATATGTAGTATGCGCACCTTTAGAGGAGAGTTTATCAAAGAAATTCCACAGAACAATTACCATGAAACTAGATATAGATTACATGAGACAGGGGCTTAATGAAAGAGTGGCTGTCATTTTTTAGTGGATTATTTCTGTTTTTGAATATATTGTTGCACATCTGTATATATATATATATATAGAGAGAGATATATATATGTGTGTGTGTATTTAGGCAGCAATCCTTCTTTCATGCATATGTCATTGAATACGACAGACAAAGTACTTTTATTTAGTTTTTTATACACTTTCTCATACGATCTAATATTTTTTTTCTTTTCAAATGATAAATTATATAAAAACTGTCCGAATGTTCTTTTTATCCGAGCGCTTTCGGCTATACATTTAGCCATTTTCAAGGATTAAATATTTTAACTGTTAAATAAGAAATAGTTTGTTGTATGTATGTTTTATAGAATGTTTTCGTTTTTCAAAACACGGTCAAGATATTGTGTCTATGTTCAAAGTTAATATTATTAAGTGTTGTTTTTTTTTTTGTTTTTATTAATAAGGCTTCCATTATTTTTAGCCTTTTTTTGCATGTAGATGATGCTATTATATTAGTGTTGTCAACAAGTATGTCACGAATAGTGTCTGGTAGGTCTCCATGAATATTTAAATGAGATCTATTTGAGCTATGGTCAGAAAGGTGTAGAGTGAGTCTTCGTGTCAAACATGTTGTAGTGTGGCCTATATAATTATTTACGAATTTTGATTGATCAGGAATACAATTCCTTAATGGGCATTTAAATTCGTAAATAATATTTGCCATTTTTAATTTTGTTCTAAGAAGTGAATTATTATTTTTAACTATAAGGTTTGTAATAAATAATTAAACTTTTTTTTTTTGCTATTGTCAGCTGGTGTTGTGCATTTTTTTTTATGATGTTCTTAATTCTACTTTCGGCTTCTATTTATTTCATATGAAAATACAAAATTGTGGCACAAGGCCGAAGTGAGAAAAAGGAGGGGCTGGTCATCCTTAGCTGTCCTAGTCCTAGTTAATCCGACTCGCGACCCATTCATTCATTATAATTTACACATTTACCACAAGAATTTATCCATCACCTCAAATCTTACATACACCAAAATACCACATACTCACAGGGGAATCTACAAAACACCACATGACATAAAAATTTAAAAGTCCATAATTATATATAAATAAAAATCTCATGATTCGTGAAATGATGGGGGAGGGGAGATGAACCCCAAAAACAAACACAAAAAAATTAAACAAAAGATACAACTAAAATAAAACAATGTTAGTAGAAACCGTCCACTTCTCAAAATAATAAGAGAGGCCACTGTATTCTGCCACTAGACAGAATCAAGCAGCACACTCACTAATTGAATGGGGAGGGTAAAAATAAATGTCGGAAAGCGGAAATCAAAAAGCTGACTCAGCCGATATAAAGACTTTCTACTTTCGTCTTCTTTATAATTTTCGTTCATTTGATTTTTATAAAAAATATTAATGTTATTCTGTACGTTTCTATTCTCTTCATTACTATTAGGTTTGGTGCAAAAATAATGTCGTTTTCTCACATATGTTACTATGTGAGAGAACGACATTATTTTTGCACCAACCTAATATTAGCTACCTCAGACCTTAATATGGAAATCAAACAATTGATTAGGAAATCCGTTATTAATCGGCGTTTGTTTTATATTGTTTAATTCTTTAAAGAAAAGCGTGCGAGAGGATGAATTCTCGTGCGCTCTCGTGAGTAAATTTTTAGTAACACCTATTTTATATCTAAGCGGATATTCATTAGAGAAATTAAGACGGCAAGAGTCTTTACTAGTTGTTGTTTTTTTTTATATAAACAGAAGTTTTAAAAGTATTATTACTAAAATCGACGAGAACATCTAAGAAAGGAAGTTTATTTTTTTCACTAAGTTCATAAGTAAAATTTAGGACGGAATTTTGTTGAAATGTAGCTTTCAGATTTTCTATTTCTTTCTTGTTTTCAGCTAAAATAAATATATCATCTACATAACGAACATATATTTTAGGTTTAATAACTTTAGTAACGACCTTGTTTTCAACATAGGACATTTAATAATTGGAGAAGCACGCCCCGAGAGGGTTTCCCATACTTACACCATCAGTTTGTGTGTAAATAGTACTATTCTGGCTATAAAATGGAACTCTAGTGGTGCAAGCGAGCAATAGTTTTCTTAAAATATTGGCTTTGATTGATGGAGATTAAATTAAATTATTTTATACACCGAATTAAAGATAATATCAATAGTTTCGGAGACGGGAACATTAGTAAATAAATTCTCTACGTCAAGTGACGCAACAATGCCATGGTTTGTTTTTAATATTTGTGCTTTTAATTATTTAGAGGAATTCATGGGTAGATTTAATGCTATAGTTAGTAGCGAGATTATGGGGTAATAATATCATTGAGAAATTTTAATAGTTGGTATATACATGTTGGAATCTGAGAAATGATAGGTCGTAATAGGTATCCCGGTTTGTGTATTTTGACATTACCGTATAAGTAGCCAGGTTGGTAATCTCCAATAATTTTGTTTATTTTCAGGGATCCTGCAAAAGATTGTTAGATGAGTTTATTAACATATTCCTTTAGAGATTCAGTGATGTTCTTATTCAATTTAGTAAATTTAGAACGATCATCAATGAGATGCTGAAGTTTTTTGTAATAATCCAATTTATCCAAAATTAAGTAAATATTGGATTTATCAGCTTTTCTGATGACTATATTAGGGTTGTTTATTTAATTCTTTAGCAGCCATTTTGAGTTTTGTTGGAATGTTCTTGTTTCTATTACGTGGAAGATAATCTTTAAGACCAATGAAATGTGCATATATATATATATATATATATATAAGGCACAGAGGAGTAATGGATATCGGCTCGAACTGAGCTGAGGAATCGAAGAGCCGAGTTCGAATTCCATTACGTGATTCAAAAGGTATGAATCAACTTCTTCTTCCCCATAGCCGGACAGACCGGGTTCTATCACAACTAGTCTAGGACTACTTTGAATTCGAATCCTGATCCTGCAGATTTGGGTTGTGCAGTAGGCTAAAAAATTGGCTTGTTATAGTAACCACAACGATATCTTGCGGCTCTATATTCCTCAAGGAATTTAAAGGTATAATATATATATATATATATATATATATATATATATATATAAAGAAATATAGTCTTAAGGTGTGCTATATTTATGGAATAAAGTGCTCAATATCAGAGATAGAGCGTGTGAATATAAAAGTGAACATAGAAGTCAACACTTAGAGGCGACAGTTTGTTTCATGCTATATGTGGCCTGACGATTGCATATAGCATGAAACAAACTGTCGCCTCTAAGTGTTGACTTCTATGTTCACTTTTATATATATATATATATATATATATATATATATATATATATATATAAATTGTGTGTCTTTAGGCAGCATTTTTTCATTCATACATGTTTCATTAAATAATATAGACAAGTGTTGTCTATTTATTTTATGTAAATTCTTTTCATGTGGTCTGATAAGCTTAATAACATTATCATTAAAAGAAGAAAGAAAATCACAATATTGATCCATATTTTTTAATCCAATCTAAGCTTTTGGCTTACATAAGCCATTATCAAAGATGTCAGTACAATATATTAAGCAATACACGGACAAGAATGTGATGATAGTCTGTGAGTATTTACTTGGATGATTTCCAAGCAACGATAAACACATGCATGTATGACGCTGGAAGCGAAAATCGCACCGCAGCTCACACACACACACACACACACATACACACACACACACATATATATATATATATATATATATATATATATATATATATACAAAATCTTCCTCGTTTACAACTCTTTTTGGCCTTTTGGATACTTGCTTCTCGCTCGCTTTTGCCTGCATGTGTTTTCCTGTGTCAAGCAAATTAAAACAAAATAAATATCTATCATTTCAAGAGACATCGATAATTAATGAATAAAAAACATACTCTCGCAACCAATTCCAACTATAAAGAATTCGTTCTTCATTAGATGACCCACGTAGGTTTCCTCGAGCCAGAATAGTCCGAGGTTAGTTAATGTATATCATTAGAAGAGACATGGGTGGCTTAATGAATAAAAAAGCTACTCTATCAGTCCGTTGCTACTGTAAAAAATTCGTTCTCCACTGGATGACTCACATATGTTTCCTTAAGCCTGACTAATTCACGATTAGTTAATATTTATTATTTGAAGTCTTATGAATGCTTTAATAAATAAAAACCTACCCTCACTACCGATTTCTGCTGTATAATCACTGGATGACCCACATATGTTTCCTTGAGCCAGATGAATCCGAGATTAGTTAATACTTATCATTTCAAGGGTTGTTAATGTCTTAATAAATAAAAAGCTACTCTCGCAACCATTTCCTACAGTAAAGTCTACGTGCCTCACTGGATGATCTACATATATTTCTTTGAGCCAACTGAAATGATATTAATGTCTTAATAATTATTAGGTTTTTGCAAAAATTATGTCGTTTTCTCACATATGTTACTATGTGAGAAAACGACATTATTTTTGCACCAACCTAATATAAAGCTGCCCTAACAGCCAATTACTATGGTAAACACTTCGCTCCTCACTGATCCACATATATTTCCTTGAACCGAACTAGTTCAAGGTTAATTAATGCCTATCATTTAAAGTGTTATGAATGTCTTAATAAATAAAAGGTTAGTCTGTCAATTCCTACGGTAAAGACTTCGTTCCTCACTGGATGACCCACAGATGTTTTCTTGAACTAGACCTGTTCAAGGTTAATTAATACCTATCATTTCAATGCTTATGAATGTCTCAATAAATACAAAGCTGTCTATATTTCTGAGATGAGGTATTATGTACATTATTTACATTATTCGGACTATTGTCCTCATCTTTGTCGCCATATTTATTACAACGTTTCGACCGTTGTACGCTCCGGCCTTCTTCAGGTAAATGGAATATCGAACTTAACCTTTTAAGGACACATGGTACAGTGGATTATTCTTTACTGTGATATTTTAATTTCCGGCGTGGAGATTAGAAAAATAATTATTGCTTCAAAATTATAACATCTGCTTTGAAAGTTATACGTTATCTTGGCTCGTTGGCTAATATCTCTCTCAGAAGAAATTGAGTTCTGAACAATACGAATACAATTCCTCAACTATACTCATTAGAACGCCATTGTTTCGTAATGAGATAGTGATAATCGAGTCTTTATCTACATGTTCCTTTGTGTCTCTTTACTTTTGCCATATTCGTAATTCATTGTAGATTCTTAGGCTTCCAACAGATGGCGAAATGTTTCCCATGCTTTCCTTTATAATTTTAATCTTAAGATAGTTCTTCTTTAAAATGTTATTATTATTTTACTCTTAGTAACATTATTTTTAAATCTTTCGTCGCCTTTTATACACTCATTCACTAAAGAATTCTATAAGTAATATGGTAAATACCACTGGTAACCTATATATTTATAAAACTTAAGTTTACTCTGAAAATATAAAATTATGAACAAATTATCTATAGTTGAAGACATGCAATTGCGTTCAAAAAATTGTATTAAAATATTTAATTTCGACATTAAATAAACCCATAGAGATTGATATGCCTCTAAACAAAATCAACCAAGCCAAACCAAAGTGGCAGTAATGTTGGCATCCAGAATTTTTCGTTTGTATTGTTCGCATTTATGTCATTCTAATCATAATGATTATATTTATTGTTCCAGTGTCTTTAACGAAACCACACTGTTACTGCTTTTATTTCTAATCTAATTCTGTAACAATCTCTATTTATCCTAATAGTTATGCGTCTTATTCAGCTGACTGTTTGCAGGAGCACGCAGTCATTTGCATTTGCCTTACTAGGAATCGCTATAAACATAGATCTACTGAGATCTTCCGGTATTTCCCCACTGTCGTATATTTCATTGATTATTTTCCAAATGTTCGCGATGCTGAAATCTTCATAGGCCGACAGCGTCTCTATTGAAATCACATGCGCATCTGTCTATATCTCTGAGATGAGGTATTATGATTGCTTGTATTATTTGCATTAGTCGCACTGTTGTCCTCATCTTCATTGCCATAACAACGTTTCGGCCGTTGTACGCTCCGAACTTCTTCAGGTGACTGGAATTTCGAACCGAGCCGTTTATTTCGTCCACCGAGATAGATTGTTCTAGTTCCACGTGCCATGCCTCTTCCTAATGTCTCAGTTATTTCCCTTTAACTCAACTCTCCAAGATTTGGTTCACCACTGGTATGGTCTGGTATTGAAATCACATCTGGCGCTAGAATTTTTTGTTTCTATCCGCTCTTACCTCAGATTTTTATATTTCAGATTCTTTTTTGTGTACTGTAGAATTTCGTCTTTTATAACGTAAAAATTCTCTAGCGTATTTGTTCCCTCTTTGAAGTTTTCTTATGTTAGAACGAAATAGCTGCGATTCTCTTCAGAGAAATTCGGCGAAAGGTGGTGAGTGTTTTGCTTCGTGAGAGGGATGGGCGCCAACTTGGTTTGGTTAGAACAGGGGTTCTTAACCTTTTGATGATTCCAGACCCCCAATTGATTGTCCAATATGGTCCCATACCCTCTTCACTTGACTGTCGAAATAATTATCACCAATCCTATTATTTGCCAGTATGTCTTCCAAATATTTCAATCGCTTTAATTTACTTTACTTTAGATATGGATTGCTTGGAATAGAACATGACAAAAAACCATAAGCATTGATAACTTTATTATATTTTTTTTACTGAAAGCAAAATAAAGTTATAATGTAGTTTTATTACACAAGAAAAAGGAAGAGAACATAAATATGCAAGTCTTTTTAGTATCTCGACTACAATAAAACAGACTTTTACTAATCTAGTGAGATATTTGCTGTTGTTTTTGTGCAAAGTATGGAATCCTGGTACAGTTACTGACAAAGCTACTTGCATGTCATCTGACACATCAAGTCGATTTCTCCATTTTGATTTCAGATTTAATAATGTAGAGAATCCTGTTTGACAGAGATACGTAGTTGTGAAGGGAACCAAAACATGCATTGCTCTAATTGCCAAATTTGGGTAAGCAGAGATTTGTCCACACCAAAACTGCTTGACATCTATCCCAGCCCTTTCGAAACCCCCAGCATTTGGTTCCCATACCCCCCAAGGGATATGGATACTCCGATTAGAGGATGCCACTTAGACAAGAGGATTTTGAGCTTATAAATTACGGATCAGTCATCCGTGCCACGTTAGGGTAGTTTAGAACAGTTTGTTTTTCAGTCGGTTTGTTTTCTTTTCTTTTTTTTTTTCTTTTCTTTTCTTTTTTCTTTTTTTTTTCTTTTCTTTTCTTTTCTTTTCTTTTTTCTTTTCTTTTCTTTTCTTTTCTTTTTTCTTTTCTTTTCTTTTCTTTTTTTCTTTTCTTTTTTTCTTTTCTTTTCTTTTTTCTTTTTTTTCTTTTCTTTTCTTTTCTTTTTTCTTTTTTTCTTTTCTTTTCTTTTTTCTTTTTTTTCTTTTCTTTTCTTTTCTTTTTTCTTTTCTTTTTTTTCTTTTCTTTTCTTTTCTTTTTTTCTTTTTTTTTCTGTTTTTTCTTTTTCTTTTCTTTTCTATTCTTTTCTTTTTTTTCTTTTCTTTTCTTTTTTCTTTTTCTTTTCTTTTCTTTTCTTTTTTTCTTTTTCTTTTCTTTTCTTTTTCTTTTCTTTTCTTTTCTTTTTCTTTTTTTTCTTTTCTTTTCTTTTCTTTTTTTTCTTTTTCTTTTCTTTTCTTTTCTTTTTTTTTCTTTTCTTTTCTTTTTCTTTTTGTTTTGTTTTGTTTTCTTTTCTTTTTAACTTAGCTTGATGGTTAGACAGCTGACACTGTGCTTATTGCCGGCTTGGAAAGGAAACTACAGGACCCCCTAGACAGAGCAGTAGAAGAAAGTGAGAAAAAAGGACTAACCATCAACTGCTAGTGTTCTATACCTATCTCGTTCTAGGGAGGTCTTGGTTGACGGGATCGATTTCATAGCATTTGTATCTTCTCTCGCTCGTCCCTCTCCTGGTCTTTGGTCGTTGGTTGCTTTTTTTAGTTCGGTGATAAATGAGAACTTCAAAAAAAAAAAAAAGGGATTCAAAATGTTACTAGATTATTAACCATGTCGACGGATACATCTTCTATCAAGTAGGGGTTACTACACCCACTATTTGGGAACCGCTTTCAAACGCGAAAATCTCACACGTCCATTTCCTTTGACATGTAACAACCAACTCCCGAAAGACCCTTCCTAACACGTCTGATTAGCTCGACATGCGAACAGCAACTCCCAAGAAAACCTTAATCTGTAACTGATTCCCACGTTCGGCTCAGCCAATCAAAATCGGCATCCCTATTTTGTCTACCATCTGACCTTAAAGGTCAGCGTCAGAATATCAGGGTCAAAAATGATGTCTTTTATATTGTAGTTTTTAAGGTTTTTTTTTTTTTGGGAATTCGATTTAAGAAATTATAGTATATTATATATGGATTAAGATCATGAAATAGTTCATGTTTATTGGTTGGTTGGTTGATTTTGTTCAGCGACATATTAATACCTCTATGGGTCATTTAATGCCGAAATCTAAATAATTTGAAGACAATTTTAGGCTTCAACTAAATATATTTTGAACGCAACTGGATCCTTCAACTACAAGTAATTTATTGTTGGTCATGTATTTTCGGTCATTTTTTATATAAAAACGTATTGATTATGTATTTTATATTTTCATAGTGTTTCTGTTTGATGCGCTCACTATTTGCCCATAGATTGGACCCTAACAGGTGCTACCACCCCTGGTCAGGGTAGACATGAGACCAGCAGCAACGAAGAGGCGGTTCCAGGTTTTTCAAAATTTCCAATTGCTGCTGGGTGCAGTTTATCGTCATACCCAGGATTTTAAATATTAGGGAAATAAAGCAAAAGCCAAAAATACGACGAAATGAGTAAGGGGTGATTTCTCTTAACATGCTCTGTTTTGAATTCACAGTCCCAAACTGGCTGTTATAGCTTAGGTGTGGCACAAGGCCGTAAGTATGGAGAACTGAGTGATGATCTAACTCACTGCTCAACTATAATTAATCTAGTGAGACAAACTGTTTTTAATCATTTCATTCCGAAAAAGGCAATAAAGCCACTAAGACGCAAGGGATTTACCATTTCGTTTCACCTCCTTCAAGAATATTAATACTACGTCATTTCTATTTCACGTCTTACAGTTTCTAAATTTCCCCATTGACGCTATGTCCAATCATTTCATGCTTCTATTATGATTCATGTTAACG
This sequence comes from Acanthosepion lycidas, assembly GCA_963932145.1. Lineage (NCBI taxonomy): Eukaryota > Metazoa > Mollusca > Cephalopoda > Sepiida > Sepiidae > Acanthosepion > Acanthosepion lycidas. The sequence goes on along the minus strand of OZ010592.1, from coordinate 83,447,410 downwards.
AGCGTACATGTTGTATTCTTGTAATTAAGGGTTAGTCCTTTCTTCTCGCTTTTCTTAACTACCTTGTCAAGTTCCTCTAGCTTTCTTTCCGTGTCTATAAATCCAATACTGTGTCACCAGTAAAAAAAACTTGCAATCAAATCCTTCGTTAAATCAGCTGATGGTCATTATTCATCAATCGCTATTCACCTTTTTCTTTTAATGTGCTGTGTCCCTTCAGGACGTAGGCGATCATGGCTCTCCACTTTCTCCTATCTCTTGTTGCCCTCAATATGTTTTGTTCTTTTGCTACTTCTCCCAAACCCTGTTCCGCCATCCACTTGCTTAAGTCCGTTAGGTATGTCACGAGTTGCTTTCCTTTGTCTTTCTTTCCCTCTATCCGCCTTATGAGTATCATATTCTCCAAACCCTTCTTTCTTATTACGGATGCCAGTAACTTCAGCTGCCTCTTCCTGATGTTATTGCATCTTATCAAAAACCTCATCGTTGCTCACATCTTCTGGGGAATCATACCTCCGTTGCCTCGAGTCTCTTCTTCATCTTTGAGGAGACCGTCCAAAATTCGCTGGCGTAAAGGAGGACAGATGTCACGTAACAGCCCAGTGCTCTTTTCTTTGTTACCAAAGAAATCCTCCTTTCTCGTTATACTCTGCCTAACTTTTAAAATGCGTCTTTCGCCATCCAAATTCTTCTTCGGATCTCAGCGTCACACTTGCCGTCTTCTGTCAAAACACTTCCCAGATATTTAAATTTCCGCACTTAGAAATACATTGTATAAGGAATTAATGGAGACGGTTACGTTTAAATGAAAATATGCTGTCATATATATATATATATATATATATATATATATATATATATATATATATATATATATATCCGCTCCCAACCCTGTTTAGGACTTCCGACCTGTCAGTTCAGAAGCCCCTTCATATATCGAGATTTTCTATTTGTACAATTATTTAGATTACATCCATCTACAGCTTGCTAGGCCTGTCGTGTAGCTTACATCGACCACTATTCTATATCTGTCACTCATCTCAGTGACTAGTCTCAACGTGGCTTAACTTCGATCAAGAAATGGTGTTTCATTGAGTGTTAATGTTAATGCATGTGAATACATACGATGCATACATAAAAAATATGTTGTGTGTTATGTAAGTACATGTGTAATTGGCATACACGGTACTCCCCGTCTCCCCACTCTCGCGTGTCTCCATCTAATAAGCAGTTACCTACGTTGTTAGAAAAATATTGTATTTCTGAAAAAAAAAAAAAAAAAATATATATATATATATATATATATATATATATATCAATGACGGCCACAAATCCTTAAAGAGGAAAGAAAGACGGATGTGTCTGTATACCGTGAATTTGAAACAAAGGTGAGATTTCCTGATTAAAAAAAAGATACTCTCTCCAAATTTTTCCGTAAGAATTTTCGTTGGCGTGTGTCTGTAACTGCTAAGATTGGGAAATACTCCGCAGTCCTGTTTCCCTCTTCGTCACTGACAAGGAGTCGGCACAATTTCACAATGTCAGAAATATACTACTATGATGACCATGTTCAATGGATTCTCTTTCATTTTCACCAAAATTCTTTCTGACATTTACATTTGCTTTGTCTATGGATCGTGTCAATTCAGGACATTGGAAATCATGGCTCGCCACAGTTTCTTATATTTTTAGCTCTTAATGTTATCCCTGTTAAATCTTGTTCCGCCATCCATTTACTCAAGCATGCTAGTTATACTATGAATTGTTTTCCTCTGTCCTTGTTGCTGTCAATCTGTCTTGTGAGTATAAAATTTTCCAAGCCGCCTTTCCTCATTATGCGCCCTAGAAATTTCAACTGTCTCTTTTCTGATGTGAAAGTGGCGTAATAGATATCGTCATGGACTGAGAAATCAGAGAGCCGAGTTCTTATCTTAGTCGAGTTCATTACATTTGCAAATAGACATGGGTAGGAATCCATCTCTTTCTTATACTAGCAAATATCCTTGGGTATGAATCAGGGTGTTTTTTTTTTTCAATCCGCTCCAATTAAGTATTAGAACCGAGAAAAATAATTATTATCTGCTTGTGGCTATTTTATAATGTTTCATAGATAGATAGATAGATAGATAGATAGAAATAGATAGATAGATAGAAATAAATAGATAGATAGATAGATAGATAGAAATAGATAGATAGATAGATAGATAGATAGAAATAAATAGATAGATAGATAGATAGATAGATAGAAATAGATAGATAGATAGATAGATAGAAATAAATAGATAGATAGATAGATAGAAATAGATAAATAGATAGATAGATAGATAGAAATAGATAGATAGATAGATAGATAGATAGATATTTGTAGCTATCTTATCAACTTTGTTAAGTGTTTTTACTCATTATTTATTATTGGTTATTTCTTGTTAATTATTAAAATTACATTTCCTTGTGTTTATGTGTGCATTCAGATTTTGTTAATTTGTTTCTTTATTTATTCATTCATTTAGATTTTTGTTTATTTTATTTTATTTTTCAATTAGATTTTATTTTATTTTATTTATTTATTCATATAGATTTTTGTTTATTTTATTCATTATTTAGATTTTTCTTTATTTTATTTTAATCATTTAGGAATTTAGGAATTTTATTTTTACTTATTCGTTTAGGATTTTTGTTTTTTAATTTATTTATTCATTCAGAGTTTTTGTTTATTTTATTTATTCAGATTTTTTGTTTATTTCATTTTATTTATTCATTTAGATTTTTGCTTATTCTATTTTACTCATTTATTTAGATTATTTGTTTATTTTATTCCATTTATTTATTTAGATTTTTTGTTTATTTTATTTTATTTATTCATTTAGATTTTTGCTTATTCTATTTTACTCATTTATTTAGATTATTTGTTTATTTTATTCTATTTATTTATTTAGATTTTTATTTATTTTATTTTATTTTATTTATATATCTTTTTCCGTGTTCGTTTTAGCTTCCGATTTTTAACTAATGTAGTAAGAACTTTAGTCAGTAAAGTTATTGTGATTGATAGCGAATTCTAGTCTATACATCTATAAGGCGATCCTCGGGCCTATGCTTATAGAGCGCCTATATCTCTTCAGACACTGGCGACCAACCGTCAACACGCGAAACTTCATTGCTGGAATTGGATTAAGAAAATTTTTAAAGAAATTTTTAATTTTGGATTAAGCTAAGTTATTATTCAAGATACTGAAGTAAGTTCATTTATTATATTTGAAGTTGCAACATTTTATCTTTAAACAAACTTTTAAGGTGCGAAATTCACATCAGTTAAAAAATAGAAAGTTAATATTGTAGCGGAAAACACAAATTATTACACATAGTAAAAGAGAAAAAAAATTAATGCCAAATTTACACAATTATTAGAAAATATATATCTCTAACTACACACCAATTTTTGCCTAGCTAAGTTACACACATTCCGAACTCTACACAAAAAAAAGAAACACAAATACAGAGCAACCTCGCTTCTCGAACGTCTCACATATCGAACAAATCGGTTTTCGAACGGAAAATTCGAGATGAAAATGCCTCGGTTATCGAACAAAATTTCGGTTCTTGAACAACATTGCCGAACCGAGCCGTGCCGACCGAGCCGAGCCGACCGAGCCGTGCCGACCGAGCCGGCCGGGCCGGCCGAGCCGTGTCGACCGAGCCGCGCCGACCGAGCCGCGCCGAAAGAGCTGAGCCGACCGAGCCGCGCCGACCGAGCCGAGCCGACCGAGCCGAGCCGAGCCGACCGAGCCGAGCCGAGCCGACCGAGCCGCGCCGAACGAGCCGCACCGACCGAGCCGAGCCGACCGAGTCGAGCCGACCAAGCCGAGCCGACCGAGCCGACCGAGCCGAGCCGACCGAGCTGCGCCGGCCGAGCCGACCGAGCCGAGCCGAGCCGACCGAGCCGCGCCAAGCCGAACCGATTTAATCCGAATGGAATCATTTCTTAGTCGACCGCCATATTGTATACATTCGTGTTTTGTGCTGTGCCTTTCTTTTCCAATTTTATTATACTGTGCATTTTTTTCTCTCCATTAGTCCCCAGTCATGGCTCCAAAGAAAGCTAATAGTGATACTGGTAAATCAAAAAGAAAAGTTAATTTAAAAACAATTGTTGTTGCTATTGTCTCTATGATGTTAATATTATCTCATATTACTCAGTTTCATATGACAAAATCAACAATCTATACTATTCTTATAAATAAAGAGACGATCATATTTTCCCTTTTCAAACAATAACATCTCTTGCCTTCCCCTTCCACTTACATCATCAACTCTCCTACATGCAGGTGCTGTCAAATTAATGTGCAGGTGCGGCATTATTTATGAAAACTCTAGAAATTCGATCGAGTCCACTTTAGTAATTACAATAGTTAAAAACACAAGGCTTTGAGGAATGCAAATCATGTTTTTCTTTTTTAAATATTTTATCTGTTTAATATTAGGTGTTTTTTTTATTCTTAGATTTAATAACTTTCATTAGTTTTGTGTATAAACTTGTGCACAATGTATTGTTGTAAAAGTTTAAATATGCAATCACCTTGGGACCAGGAACGGATTAATACATTTTACATTGATTCCTATTGGAAAAAAAAATTCGGGTTACGAATATTTCGGATTACGAACGGACATCAAGAGCGAATTAAATTCGGGAACCGAGGTTCCACTGTATATCAGACTGGTAGCCATTATTGAGGCGAATCTCGTTTGCCACAGATGCTTTCAACTACGTCCGTGCGTTTCTCTTATATACTCTATAATAGGTACCTCCACAAGATCGCTAAAAAAGAGCATAGTATGATGAAAAAGACGCCAAACTTGACGAAAACAAAATTTTAACGTCTAAATGTTTATGTTATTATTAAGAGAAAAGATCAAAGTTTATTTTAATTACTTTTTTTAATTTTTCCTTCTTTTTAGAACAATCTGAATTTTCATTTAAAAATCTTTGTTTCTCTTTGTATCACCGGAACCGGAAGTAGTAAAATAACATGTTCAATTTTAGCATGTTTTTTTTTTTTGTATGACACACATTAATTTGGAAAATCTTGAAAAAATAAAAATAATTGTCGGATGTTAATGAAACTTTCAGAAACTATTCACAGATGATCGAAATTATTATAAAAATGTTTTCTTTTATTAAAGTCATGGCAGAAATATTTTTTATATTTATTGCCCCCCTCATAATTAATTTTATGAAAACTCTAGAAATTCGATCGAGTCCACTTTAGTCATTACAATAGTTAAAAACACAAGGCTTTGAGGAATGCAAATCATGTTTTGTTTTGTTTTGTTTTTTTTAGTTGTTTTTAATTGGACACCCCTACCTGAAAATCAGCTCTGAATTGTAATATACAAAACTCAATAAAACAAAGATATTATTTAATTTCAAATGCTTTTATTTGCTTTTAGTTGTTTTTATGAATATGGACATTATTTTCTGAAAGCAAAAAAATTTTTCGATGAAAAATGAATTTTTAATAGAATTATTTGTTATTTTTTTAATTATAATAGATTTTTACATTTAAGTTGTTAAAATATAAAATTAGTTAAAAGTCGTATCCAGTTTCGTAAGTGTCCTTATGAGATAGATCTTTTTTTAGTGTGTTGTAAATTGTATCGTTTTGACTAATCAATTGCAATTACAAATTTGCAGCTGCTGTATTTCAATTTCTTGGCACTTTTCATCTTGAATTTCTACCAGTTGCTTCATGTGGTCTATTAGAACTTTGTGAACTCTACCTACATCCAGGGCTTTCTCACGTGTCAAACCTCATTTTGCCAACAGCTGCTTTTTCAGCTCTGTGTGTTCAGTTCTCGGTGTCTATGGCATCTCGGAACTTGCACTTATTCGCCTACGACCTGCACCTTGTTATAAAATCATCGATGCTTCCTGTATCTCTTTGTGTGTATAAACGAAGGTAAAAAGAAGGTATGTGAAAGTTTATTTGAGGCTCTAATCGTTCCTCGAATTTCCGCCAGATAACTTGTGGATTATTGTGTGATCAACTTTTCCCGAGGTGTTGCTGGGAACCTATCTGTTGCATTAAAAGAGGCAACTTTTTCACAAGCCTCTGGTAGAGTCCAGTAAATTTCGCCTGTCAACACAAACCTATGACTTTACTCACAACATTTCAAACGCACACACAGACACAGAATTTTGTAATACATCTATACATATCTCTCTGGGACTCAGCCAAGTTAAATCAACCAGGACTCTGTTGATTTCTCTAACACAACACACTCTTGTACTATCTATTCTAACAGCAGACTTGTTCTAACATTGATTCCTGGACATTTCTCTCTCACGAGAACTTTCCTTCGAACAATCAATTACAAATCTAAATACGGTGAAAGGGAAGCAACTTCTTTTCCTTTAATCTATACATTAGATACAAATTATTGTATATTTTGTTCTTGTATGTTATTTCAATATATACTTGTTGATTCACATTTGGAGTTGTGTTGTTTTCTTGAATCATTAATAATACAAAAAGATATATGCACAATGAACACGCATAACAAAATCATCTTACAATTATTGGCTTATTTTCATAAATGCAAATGTACAAAGAAAAAACAAAAATACTATAAAGTAAGTAAATGCACAAAAATCACTTTATTCATCATAAAATAGAAACTTTTAGATCATATTGCAATAATAATGAGTTAATTTGTTTATGCTAATTGATTACAGAAAATATAATTGTACAATCAGAAAGCAATTTCAGTATTTCACAAAATCGTGTCTCAAGAAATCTGAAAATTAAATTGAAATTTTCTTTCTGAACATTTCTTTTAAATGAATTTATGCGTTTATTTTGCTATGAATCGTATTAGAGGAAACATTTTTTGAGTTTTTTTTTTTTTTGTGTGTGTGTATGCAAATATATGACAGGACATGGTGAAAGAGACGTTAGTAAGAGACGCTAAACCATTTAAATTTAGAATTATCTCATTCGTCAAACGTTTACGGAAAAGTTCTAACCCTAGATTACAACTAACACTAAAAAACCTAATTGACTCTAATTTTTCCATCAAATGATCGGCTTTGTAAAGGTTGTATCTACATCATGTGTTGGGAGTTGGAAGTGACGTTCTGTCCTTTTCGGATGTGGGGGTTCATAAAATGGCACAGCGGACCAAAAATCATTTCCGGTTCCTTTATTATTACCATCATAGGAAAATCTATTTCTTTATTTATTTTTATTGTTATTTTATTTCATTTATCCACAGTTACTATGAATAAATAACGAAGCCCCTAAGAACAGTTTCATATAATATTCGAGAGAAGGAATTATTCTCCTATTAATGTTTCCAGTCGCCATTTGCAATTATTTCATGAAATATGCAGAAAATGTTTGTTATCGTGCTAAAAACGTAAACCTTGAAAACAATGCATTGTTTCCTTTTTTTAGTTTATCAATAATTAAAAATATATTTGAAAATAAAATTCTGTTCATATTCAAATGATGCCATTTGAAATCTAACATCAAGATATTTATTAAAGGCTTTGTGCAAGCCTTTAACAACATTAAATGTAATGTATTACTATTAAAAGTAGGGCCTGGAAATTAGTGTTGCTATTCCTTTCAATTATTGATGTGTGTACACCATGCTGTCAATTAGGTACTACTAAGGACTTCCTAAAAATATATATATATATATTGCATTGGTCGCATAAGGACTAAGCTCCCATAACTCCTGGAACTTCAAGCAATTTCCGCGCTAAATCAGCAAAATAAACAAAAAATCTACTTTTGAGATTAAATATAGGGGTGAGCGCGGACGCTGACCTCCACAGTTAGAAATAACGTATCCGAGTCACCCACAATTGGGGCGATTGCAGAGGCCAACCCTACCAAAGTGCAATGGAAGGGCCTCACTCTGGGAAAACGGCCTCGCTGATCACTGTTTCTCCTACACCAGATAAGTATAATTATTTACCCGCTGCTCCACGCAGCAAGATGTGGCACAAGGCAAAGTTTTAAAGTGGGGTGTCCGAGCCCGTAGGCTCGGGCAAAAATTCCTATATAGACCACGTAAAAAACGGAGTCAATTTCCAGAGACGAGACTCTGCCCTTAGGGCATAGCCTCATCTGAGGGATACCCTCTGGCATGAGCCAGGTGAGCCAGGTGAGTAGAGATTTACTTGACCGCCCCACTGAGTCAGGTTGTGACACAAGGTCAATTTTTAACGTGGGGACCCAAGTGCGGGCCGCTGGTTTAAGCTGGTCTTAGCTTGTCCAAGCTGCTCTAAATAGTCATAGTTGGTCTTGGTTTGTCATAACCGGTCCAAACTAATCGTAGCCATGATACCACCAGCACAGGGACGGGGCCCTGGGGCAGGTAAGTAGATATTTACTTGACCCCCCAACTGAGTCAGGTTGTGACACAAGGTCGGTTTTTAACGTCGGGACCCGAGTGTTTACACTCGGGCCGTTGGTCCAAGCTGGCCTTAGCTTGTCCAAGCTGGTCTTAGCTTGTCCAAGCTGGTCAGTGCTGGTCTAAGCTAGTCATAGATGGTCTTAGCTTGTCCAAGTTCGTCAGTGCTGGTCTAAACTAGTCATAGCTGGTCCAGGCAGGAGTGGTCTAAGCTAATCGTAGCCATGATACCACCAAGCACAGGGACTTAGCCCTGGGGCAGGTAAGTATAATTTTTCAGCAAAAATACCCGGTTTATATATGCCGGATCTGAATTCACTACGACAGGTGATTTTCCCACCAGTATAATGTGAGCAAACAAAAGTTCTATAAAACAACGAACTACTGATAGGTTTATAAAAAGGATAAATTAATTAGAAAACTGTGCATTTATGTCTATTGATGAAAATACATAATTTAATAGAGTAATTTATTGTAAATTATTATTTGATATTAATTAATAATGTCAAGGTCATCAAGTAGAAGTAACTCGTCGAGCTTGTTGTTGTATGTTTATATATATGACCATTTGTAGTTGTCTGGTTATTAACATGACCACACGATTTATATTTAACGCAAAATACCAAAAAATATGAAACACAAGAAGGAACAAAAACGGTTTTTATAACAACATTTATATTTATTTTTGTGTAATGATGTACATGCATAGAAGTTACAATTTTGTTAGTGTTATATCCCTTTTAATGAATTAAAGTTTTCCAAGAAGAATTATAAGCACCTATTTTTAATTGTTCATCTTTATGTTTCAAAAATAAAATATACTTTTCCGAAACATTATTCGAAGAATATTAGCCGATTTAACGTACAATTAATCTGGTTTGAAAAAAATATTATTTAATTTAAGTTTAAAATATTGCAGAAATGCATGTTTAGCCAGACAGTAGCTGTTTATTGAAGGCGTTCGCGGGTTTGACAGATTGATAAGAGATTGATGTTCATCCAATGTTGTTTCTCTGGGGGTTTTAGCTTTCATATGTATATATAATTTTTAATTACTCAGTAATCTTTGACATTTAAGAAAATATTCTCCGTCATCTAATGTTTTATTGAATTTCAAATATTTGGGGCTGCAAATTTACGATAGTTATCAATTTTATTTTCTGATAATGTCGTGCATGGTCGACACTATATAGTACATCGACACGTTTATACGCATAAAAACTTCAAATTTAAAAAAAAAATATGATGTGTGTTGATTTGTATTAAGCTTTCCAAATTATTTTAGTAAATATAGTTTTCACTTAATAATAATATCATCTTAAACGAACAAATAAATACAGAATTTTAAAAGATTACAAATATTTAAGATTTAATAATTTATTCAAATTAAATTATTCTATATTTTTTATAATAATTAACAAAATTCAAAACGTTACCTAATATTAGAAAACAATTATTATTCTTTATTGATCAAAAAGCAAAGAAAATCTGTCTATATTTCCGAGATGAGGTATTATGTACACTATTTACATTATTCGTACTATTGTCCTCATCTTTGTTGCCATATTTATCACAACGTTTCGGCCTTTCAGTATCTGCCTATATTTCTGAGATGAAGTATTATGTAGACTATTTACATTATTCGGATTATTGTCCTCATCATTGTCAGCATATTTATTACAACGTTTCGGCCTTTCAGTATCTGTCTATATTTCTGAGATTAGGTATTATATACACTATTTAGATTATTCGGACTATTGTCCTCATCTTTGTCAGCATATTTATTACAACGTTTCGGCCTTTCAGTATCTGTCTATATTTCTGAGATGAGGTATTATGTACACTATTTACATTATTCGGACTATTGTCCTTATCTTTGTCACCATATTTATTAAAACGTTTCGGCCTTTCGGTATATGTCTATATTTCTGAGATGAGGTATTATGTACACTATTTAGATTATTCGGACTATTGTCCTCATCTTTGTTGCCATATTTATCACAAAAATGGTTGCTGAAAACATTAAGTTTATAAGTCCCAGAAATTCATACACGTGGCACAGTGGTTGAAGGCGTTGGTTAGATCCAGTGACAGGACCCAAAGAGCTGTGAGTTCAATACCTGGTTAGGGGAATTAACAGGAGATGACTGATAACTGACATCTATTAAACATGGCACGTGGAATTAGAACAGTCTACCCCAGCGAGCGAAATAAAGGGTTCAGTTCGACATTCCAACCACCTGAAGAATACCGGAGCGTACATCGGCCGAAACGTTGTGATAAATATGTCAACAAAGATGAGAACAATAATCCGAATAATGTAAATAGTGAGCAAAGAAAATCTATAAATAAATCGGGAAGTAACACTTATTATTCTCTTTCCTTAATAACATTTTCTTTTGTCTCATATTCTCACGCTCTCGGTAAGCCCCTTGCATCTTAGTGGCTTTATTGTCTTCCTTGGTGTGAAGGGATAAAAAAATAAAAATTTAACTTTTACAAAAATACTATGAAATTTCAAGTGTTTTGGTGTATCTGTGTTCACATATAAACAAAGAAAAAGCAACAAAAACTTGCGTTTCTACTACGGATCATAATTGTGTTTTTTCATGAGTCCAAGCGCCCTACGAGGCTGGCATCCCGCTCTCACCCCTTCACTGTCGAAACTCCTAAATGTAGCCGTCTCTTCTACTCCAATAGCTTTATGTCTCGTACCTCTCGCCTGTGGAACTCCCTTCCCTATTCCAGTTTCCCTGAGAGATATAATCTCCAGCTATTCAAGTGTAATGTCAATCGACATCTCCAGTTGCATTGATCTATCCCCTATCCTTCTCATCCGCCTTGCTTGGAGTGAAACGCTTAAAAAAAAATAGAAACTGTATGGTGACTGTCGGAAGCCCCACCAGGATTCGTCATTGGCGGCCACAATCTTAACAACAGATATGCAGATGACGCAGTACTGATAGCAGACACGGAAAAGACATTACAAAACCTTCTAGAGAATGTAGCGAAGGAGAGCGAGAAGAAGGGACTAAGCATAAACTACAAGAAGACAGAATGAATGGTCATCAGTAAGAAGATGAGCGTGAAGTGTGATTTACAGGACGGGGACACTAAAATCAAGCAGGTGTGAAAATTTAAATATCTGGGAAGTGGTTTGACAGAGGACGGTAAGTGCGACAATGATATCCGAAGATGTATTGGCATGGCCAAAGACGCATTCCGAAAGCTAGACAAAACATACACGAAACAGGAGGATTTCTTTGATAACAAAGAAAAGGGTACTGGGCTGCTACAATCTTAACATAAGATATGCAGATGACACGGTACTGACAGCAAACATAGAAAAGAAATTACAAAACCTAGAGAATGTAGCGAAGGAGAGCGAGAAAGGGCTAAGCATAAACTACAAGAAAACAGAATGCATGGTTATTAGTAAAAGGATAAATTTGAAATACGATTTACAGGTCGGGGATACTAAAATCAAGCAGGTGCGGAAATTTAAATATCTGGGAAGTGGTTTGACAGAGGACAGCAAGTGCGACGCTCAGATCCGAAGAAGCATTTGGATGACCAAAGACTCATTCTAAAAGCTAGGCAGAGTATTACGAGACAGGAGGATTTCGTCGTTAACAAAGAAAAGAGTACTGAACTGCTACGTGACAACTGTCCTCCTTTACAGCAGCTAATTTTGGACGGTCTCCTCAAAGATTAAGAAGTCTCGAGACGACGGAGATGCGGTTCTACAGAAGGATGCTAAGGATATCATAGACTGAGCGTGTGAACAACGATGAGGTTTTGGCGAGGATGCAAACAAGAAGGAAGATTATACTTAACATCAGAAAGAGGCAGCTGAAATTTCTGGGACACGTAATGAGAAAGGAGGGCTTGGAGAATCTGATACTTACAGGGCGGATAGAGGGAAAGAGAGACAAGGGAAAGCAATGTGCGACATGCAAGTGGATGACAGAACAGAGTCTTGGAAAAGTAGCAAAGGGACAAAAAAGGAGAGCTACAAGAGATAGGGAAAAGTGGAGGGCCATGATCGCCTACGTGCTGAAGGGACACGGCACATAAAAAGAAAAAAATACTATAAATTGAATATAAGTTATTGTTCAATATGCATTCTATAAATATTTTCCGGTTGTAGTTAAGGCCCACAAAAGATAAATAACCCAAAGGCTGTATTATTCAACGGTTTTATTGTACGAAAATATGTGTTTGCACAATCGGTAAGAAGGCTTGCAAATATAATTTATATTTGCGGACTTAACTGTCTGTATTATTAGGAGAATATCTAAGCGGACTTCGCGGTTTTTGAATCCCTAAATGTCGAAATGGCCGACTCCAAATAACGTATTGTTTGTTACTACGGCTGTAAATTGCAAAAGAGGAAGATTTCAGAATCGAGCTTACCACGTTGCTCCAAGAAGGGCTAAAACTAAAAGGATCTCTGGTCTAGCTTAGAAAAAAGCAAAAATAATTTTGAAGAAATAACTTTGAATTTCTCAGTTCACCCCATGGTATTAGGTTGGTGCAAAAATAATGACGTAATAATGTCGTTTTTTGTCGTTAAAAATACGTCAAAAAACGACATTATTACGTCATTATTTTTGCACCAACCTAATACTTCAAAACCTCACGTTAACTCTGATTCGGACTATTAGTCCAATTCCGGCCAAAAAAAAAAAAAAAAAAATTTGGTTTGATATTTTAATTTGAATTCTTCAAATCCCAAACTATGCGGAACTCTGATTGCTAAGCATTTTGAAGAAATAAAATTGATTTCCTGAATTCATAAAGTTTTGGAGATATTTTATTTAAACTGATTTTAAAGTATTTTTTTAATTCACAAAGTTTTGTGTTACTTTAAACTCAATATATACATGAAAAACATTTAAAATCACTTTTTTCTTCCCACCCAAATAAGCGTACTTTCTGATTTTTCTTTCTGTTCGATAATAAGACTGGATAAATAATTATAACCCCACCTAACCTTTAAATATACAAAACTACTCTTAAAAAATGAGAAATCGCAAGATATGGAAACAACAAAACAAAATTATCTATTATATGGTTGTTATGAAGTGATGGAGACACATGAAACAGTAATACTGAGTTGAATTGTGAATTTTGTGTCACATGTAGATTAAATATGAATCAGAATCTGACAGAAAGATAAAAAATAAATAAAATGTATAAACTCTTTCTTGTGTGTTTCTTTTCATTTAGATGTGTGTAATGATATTTTAGTGAGAAAATACAGGAAATACCTGAGGTTTCCAGACCACAAATTTTGTTGAGTACTAAAAGACAAATGTTATCATTAGAGCCTGAAAAGGGAAAGGAGATTAAATTTTCGTTGACGCACGTTTTGACGTCCTCTCCGTGTAAACTGCTCGCCCAATACTGAGAATGAGACGTGACTGTGTGTATACTCATATATACAAGAAATACACAATATACAGATCCATTACAATCTACACTGCACCCAGTAATGTAGTTATATATGAATCTGTCAAGTAACACAATAACCTGTCCTATATATATATATATATATATATATATATATATATATATATATATGAAAAAATATAGTGTTACGGCATGCTATGTGTGTGTGTGTGTGTTCTCAGGTAGTGTAATAGGATTTTTTCTTTATCGCGTATTTTGAAATGAGGTTAGACATTTTGCTTCAGAGTTTTTGCACTTCTAGAAATGATGGCTGGCAGGTTTTGTTTAGCGATATATCAACACCTCTGTCGGTTATTTAATGTTGAAATTTAAATATTTTTAGCACAATTTTATGCCTTCAACTAAATATATTTCGAACGTAATTGTTCAATTACAACTACAGATAAAATGTATTCTTGGTCATTCCAATATAAAATATATTGTTAGTCATTTTGTTATAAAATGTATTGTTGGTAATTTCACTCGAAAATGCATTGTTGGTCATTTTGTTATAAGATATATTGATGGTAATTTTACTCTAAAATGTATTGTCGGTCATTTAATTATAAAATGTATTGTTGGTAATTTTATTCTAAAATGTATTGTCGGTCATTTTGCTCTAAAATGTATTGTTGGTAATTTTACACTAAAATGTATTTTTGGTCATTTTGTTATAAAATATTTTGTTAGAAATTTTACTCTAAAATATATTGTTGGTCATTTTGTTATAAAATGTATTGTTAGTAATTTTACTCTAAAATTTATTGCTGGTCATTTCGTTTTCAAATATATTGTTAGTAATTTTAATCTAAAATGTATTGTTAGTAATTTTACTTTAAAAAGTATTGTTGGTCATTTTGTTATAAAATGTATTGTTGGTAATTTTACTCTAAAATGTATTGTTCGTCATTTTGCTATAAAATGTATTGTTAGTAATTTTCCTCTAAAATGTATTTTTGGTCATTTTGTTATAAAATGTATTGTTGTTAATTTTACTCTAAAATGTATTATCGGTCATTTTGCTATAAAATGTATTGTTGGTAATTTTACTCTAAAATATATTGTTGGCCATTTTGTTATAAAATGTTTTGTTAGTAATTTTATTCTAAAATGTATTGTTGGTCATTTTTTTATAAAATGTATTGTTGGTAATTTTACTCTAAAATTTATTGTTGGTCATTTTGTTATAAAAATATTTGTAATTTTACTCGAATATATATTGTTGGTCATTTTGTTATTAAATTTATTATGGTAATTTTACTCTAAATTTTATTGTTTGTAATTTTCTCTAAAATGTATTGTTGGTCATTTTGTTATAAGATATATTGATGGCAATTTTACTCTAAAATGTATTGTCGGTCATTTAATTATAAAATGTATTGTTGGTCATTTTGTTATAAAATGTATTGTTGGTAATTTTACTCTAAAATGTATTGTTGGTCATTTTGTTATAAAATGTATTGTTGGTAATTCTATAAAATTTAATTGCATTGTTTGTCATTTTACTATAAATAGATATTTATTGTCTTTTTTATCTAAAAATGTATTGCTGCTATTTTTACAATAAAATATGTTTTATGTTTACATAATGTTTTGTTTTAGATTATGATTTCGCTGTTTCGGGTGAACCTGGGAACACCAGCAATTAAGAGTTGGTTCCACGCTCCTCAAAACCTTCAATCTCCCAATCAGAGGCTTTGGTGCTGGACTGATTCTGGAAAGTGAGTTATAATAATTTCTGCTGTAGTTTAATATGACAATATTTTGAGTTGAGATTGTGTGCTGTATTTTTCTGTTTTTCACGATGTTTTTAAGTTTATTTTTTCCTTTTCTTTTTTTTTTTACCTTTTTTTCTCTACTCTTTTTTTTTCTTTTCATTTGCTTAAATATTTTTTCATTCAATTTCTTTCACTTTTCCTTCTTTTACTTCCCATTTTCATTCTTTTCGGATTTAATTTTTTCTTTAGCCTTTTTTTTTATTTTACAATTATCAACCATTATTTCATCTTCTGCTTTCTTTCTTACAATCAAATGCTTCATCAAATCAGTTGTTGTTCATTTGTTTGGTCAATCGCTATTCACATTCTTCTTCTTCTTCTTCTTCTTCTTCTTCTTCTTCTTACTCTCCTTCTTCTTCTTACTCTCCTTCTTCTTCTTCTTCTTCTTCTTCTTCTTCTTCTTACCCTCCTTCTTCTTCTTCTTACCCTCCTTCTTCTTCTTCTATATGTCGTGTCTATTCAGGACGTATGGCCCTCCACTTTCCCCCTATCCCTTGTAGCTCTAAATATGTTTTATCCTTTTGCTACTTCTCCCAAACCCTGTTCCGTCATCCACTTACTTAAGCCCGTTAGGGGTATGTCGCACGTTGCTTTCCCTTGTTTCTCTTTCCCTCTATCCGACTTATGGGTACCAGATCCTCCAAACCCTTCTTTCTTATTACGTATCCTAGTAATTTCAGCTGCCTCTTTCTTATATTAAGTATCAGCTTCCTCCTTGTTTACATCCTCTCCAAAACCTCATCGTTGCTCAAATGTTCGGTCCATGGTATCCTTAGCTTTTTTCTAAAAAAGCATAGTTCCGTTCTTTGGAGAGACCGTACAAAATTCGCTGCCGTAAAGGAGGACAGATATCACGTAGCTGTTCATTAGTATTTTCTCTGTTACTAACGAAATCCTCCTGTCTCCTAATACTCTGCCTCACTTTTGGAAAGCGTTTTTCAACATTTATTTCATCTCATGCTTTCTTTTAAATTCACAATTCCAAAAACTTTATTCTTCTAAATTACAGTTTAATATTACTTCCTTTTAATATGAACTCAGGTACAACTATTACCTAATCAAAGGGACACGACTCTGTCCTACCTTTTCAGTTCGCATGCATGTATATCAAACATTAATAAATTCAATTGTTATGTTTTGAAATCATTCCGTTCAGTTTTGTATTTTATTCTATGTGCTATTTACGTCAAATATAAATTGCATTGCGTCCACGCATTGTCCTTAATCCCACCTTTCCTAGCCAAAGTTAAATATTGGTAACGCAACCACAACAACAATGGTAATAACGTCGCTACAAGATTGGTGATCCCGTCAGAAATAAACATTAATTGTAACCCCTATCGCTACAGTATGATAAAAGTCTCGATTCTTCCGATATTACACCTGTTAAACAGGTCAACGTTAGATGTCCTATCTTGAAGCTTAACTCCACAGATTGCACGGAGACAGCTTTTAGCGTATATATATATATATATATATATATATATATATATATATATATGACAACCAGAAACGACCCTAAAACACCGGGTTACTCTGAATTACGCTTCGATCTTCAGACGGTCATGTTCGGAATCTTAATTGTTCTTATCAATACAGGTCCGTCTTGATGCAGTTTCTCATTTAGGCTGTCTTTATGCTATAGGCCGACTTACACGGGACCCATTGTTTAGAATGTTCGGGATCGAATCTGATAATTGTCGATTTGTTAGCCATATACTAGCGGTCTAGAGAAGCGATCTCAGTCGGTGACACCTTTGGAAAGTCCCTGAAAACTATACCAATGTTTGAACCAAGTCTTGTCTTTGAAATTGGTTAGACGGAATTGTTCATCGATGATAGTGTTAGCACGAATTAACCATCGTGACAGAGGGGTTGAGCGTACAAGCCTTGTTTCAGTTGAAGATCACACCATATGATCCGCTCTCTCTATCGGAAAGGCCTGTCCATAATAGTTGCATCATCAACCAAAGGGATACGAGCGACCAGCTATTACATTGTACTTTTGAACACTGTTAGTTTTTCTCAAGGTAAGTCAATTTTTCTATTTTCAGGGTTTATATGGAAAAACTTGGTTTTTGCAATTACTGTTTACCTTAAGGGGCCTTATATATTAGGTTGGTGCAAAAATAATGACGTAATAATGTCGTTTTTTTTACGTATTTTTAATGTCAAAAAACGACATTATTACGTCATTATTTTTGCACCAACCTAATAAAAGGAGTGATATTTCATAGTTCTCCAAACTTCTTTTCTTTATTCCTGAGGACATTTTCCTGTTTGGTAATACTTTTCATAAATTCCGG
>OZ010592.1:83161951-83421951 GCA_963932145.1 Acanthosepion lycidas | reverse complement strand
ACTCCACCGCACCTCCGCAGACACACAATTAGAATTTAAGGACTTCTTTTTAAATGTGGGAGTGAAACTCGAATGAAAGATGACAGACTTAAATTTAGATATCATCTGTAAATGGGGAAAAACATTAGAAAATATTTAATTGTAGGAACTGATTTTACCTGAAGAAACAAAGATAGTATATGATATTTTATCTGTAAATCTTTGGTTTATGTGAACTTGAATGCGCCATTAGCAGACAACTAGTGGCGATTTCAATGCCCCCACGCTGAATTTTGGCTGGCTCCTTGGTTGCCCCCCCCCACACACACTTTTTAAAGTTTTGTCGAGGAAAAATTCAGAGCAGCCAAATTACACTTTTCTGCTAGTATTGACGTTAGTATTAACCCTTTGAATTTGTTTTGAAGTTAACCTCTCTTGTGGTACAACAGCTTGAGAGTGGAAAAGAGTGCAAGAATAGATTAGAACTCCACTATTATGAATGAAACGTTATTCCGTATTAATTTAGTGATACTTATACTTAAAACTCATTCGTAAGTTGTGTATACGATAGTGATGTAGTATGAAAATAAAGATGCTGCTTGAATTGCACTTTTCTTAACCCTATATTTCTGTGTCACAATTCCTTTAACATTTTTCATTAATTTGTTTTAATTCTTGAAAAAGGTCACCCCCACCCAAAAAAAAACACTCCAAAAATTCGATTTTACCAGATACATGTTAAATAATAGTTTAGCAGTCTATTATTTTTTTAGAGAAGTGTATCTCTGCTCGGACTTCCTTAGGTTGACCTTAGGGGTCAGATGTAAGACAAATCAAGGAAGTCGATTTTGATTGGCTGAACGTACGGGATGTTAATAGAGATATAGAAAGGTTTACACGCAATATATTTTTATAAAAAACATTACCAACAATACATTCTTGTCGGAAAATTACCAGCAATAAATTTTATGATCTACAAACTATCCTGAAAGTATAAAAAATATATACAAAATATTTAGATTTCGGTATTTAATCAGCCATAGAGGTTGATATGCTGCTAAACAAAATCAACCAACTATAAATAAAAGCAATAAACAGTCTGTAGTCGAAACCCAAGTTTTTCTGCTTCTGTATTAATTGTTTATATGTGAGCATGTAATCACCTTCCATACAGCAAAACGCTTACCTTAAATACAATAAATGCATGTTACATTATCTGCGTAGTATACCGGGTGTAACAGGAAAATTGTGCAAATCGTGTAAGAGGAAAATTGTTCAATTGTTAGATCAAGATTTTGAATCGTTGTAACTCAGAAATGATTAAAGACATCTCACTGGAATTCTCCGATGTTTTTATGACACTATTGGACTATACTTTGAACAATAAGAACGTATTTAGCTCTAAGTTGAAATGGTTATCCCTCTTGCTGTTTTGACCTCCTGATCCATTTTTTTTAAAGTGTTTCACCCCAAGCAAAGCGGGAAGCCACTAGCACGCAAGGGGTTACAGAGAGTTGGAGCTAGAGCAAATAGGAGTGATAGAGGAAAAGATGAAGAGAAGGATAGGGGATAGGCCAAGGCATCTGGAGACGTCGATTGATATTACATTTGAATAGTTGGAGATTATAGCTATCAGGGAACCAGGAAGAGGGGAGGGAGTTCCACAGGCGAGAGGTGCGAGACATGAAGCTATTAGAATAGAAGAGACGGCTACATTTAACAGTTTCGACAGTGAAAATGTGTGAACGAGATGCCAGCCTAGTAGAATGCTTAAATTCATGAAGTTTGGGAACCAGCGAAAGCAGCTCCGAGGAGCAGTTACCATGAAAATATTTGTAAAAAAGACAAAGGAAGGCGAGGGCACGTCTGTGAGAGAGCAGCTGCAGACGAGATGCCAGATCAGGGCTAATTATGTTGCATATCCGTCTCTGGATCTTATCAAGAACCTTGAGACAAACATAAGGGGCACCAGACCATATATGGCAGCAATACTCCATGCACGGGTGAATGGTTTTCCTCCCTACTGTTATTTTGACGGTTCTTGAATGGACTTTAAAGATTGAAGCCATAGTATGAATGTTCGTATCATTACTGAATGTCTGAATGATCTTTTTCCACTCACCATTGCTCAGAAGATATAGTGGGGCTAATACAAAACAATTTTAACCTGTTCTCTTTCTAACTGAATAACTCAAAAGAATTTTTCAGTGATTCTTACGACAAATGGTGTTAAGATTGCTTATCTGAAAACCTGGGGAAAGGGACTCATTTAGTTTAGCGATTTTTTTTAGATATTAAACATTTTGTGGGATGGGCAACTATTCCATGCAGTAACACGATTTGGACAATTTCGATGTTACACCCGGTATAGTGGATATATTTTCATTTTTCTTAGTGATGTTTACAATATATTTGTTTATAGTTTTCATTTTTTAAGAAATGCAATAAAAATTGATTTTCGTGCTAGCATTTTGATGTAACTTCTTATTATTTCTTTAATAATTTCTATTGGTCTGGAAAGGTGATTATATTTATTTTCTCCTTCAGAAAAAAATTAATGTATATTTTTTCGATTTATTGTTGTCTGTTCTGTTTCGTTTATTATTTTCTCCATGTTTGCAATTGTAACACCTGCACGACAATCCACTTCTCTTGTTATCATCTCGAAAGATATTCTTTTAAATTTCTTTTTATTATTTTCTTTTGTCAATATTTTCAGGATATCTTTTCTTGTCACACTTCTATGATTCCTATCCGACTTTTTGGAATTTTCCAGCATTTTAGCAATCACTCAAATATAAGCACAGTCAAAAAGGTTTAAACGTCCCATTGTTACTCCACTGTCGAGAAACCATCACTGTACCATAAAACCTTACAATGTCATTTTGTCATCTGTTATCGCTTTTCCTATGATATTGGCAAGATATTTAGACACCAAGCAACCATCAATCTTTTGCTCCATACCTGATCCTGTTAACTACGTTAGCCATAGTCTATGAATATAGAATCCAGCACAGTACGTAATCTGTTCAATGAAACAACGTTAAAGATTAACACTCACGAGTCAGACACTCTACTGAATCTGACTATATCGCCAATACCACCAGCAGCTGTTTCGTAATTCTTCAGTCTTCGATATCAAAGGCTGGCTGTCAGTGAATATTCGGGAAAAACATGGCCGCCTTTATGCACGTCGCATTGAATATTTTGAGCCTTCTGATTGGTTAACCCTTCTATTGGTGAACTACAAAATGGGTCAGCTCATTTTGGCTGGTACCCAAAAATTCCAACATATCCTTTCTTCTTTAGTGGGGCATCAAATAATGAAATTTTGCCGTCATAGTTTCTTTTTAAGTTCACCAAATTTTGCTGTTATTATTTCTTCTGGCGTTGGGCACGGGCATCAATCAACCTTTTGTTTCGTCTTCTTTTCTTTGGTCACCAATCAACCAACCTTTTACCCCAATTCTTCTTCACCAATCGACCAATATTTTCTTCCCTCTGTGATTCTTTCTACATGCATTGGGCAACAATCAACCAACCTCATGCTCCATTTGTTGTCCTTTCTTCTTACTATGTTTCTTGGACACTTGCTTTTTAGCCATTTAATCAGTTCTTTGATATTACTTATAATGGTCAGTTGTCTGATCTGTGTTGAACTCTCTCTATATTTTAAAGCCATTCGTTATTTATCTTGATATATGTGCGTGCATGAGATTTTTTGCAAGCGATGGTGTTTTTGCACGTAATCCTCGGGATTATACAATCATTAAACGTTTTATGTTTTAAGCCATCCTTTTCGGTTTGATTGGATGTTTATAGTTTATCTCTTTAAAGAATATCTTCCAAAAAAACGCTATATCGAGTTTCCGTTCGTTTTTCCCTTTAGGACATGGGTGATTATGGCTCTCCACAATTTCCAGTTACTTCTAGATCTTCATAAATTTTGTCATATTGCTATCATCCTAAGTCTTGTTCCACTATCCATTTACTCAAGCTCAAACACCTTCGGTCTCTCATGTCCATTCAGAATATAGGCAGACATGGCTCTCCACAGTTTCCTGTCCATTGTAGCTCTTAATAAATTTTGTAATATTGCTATCATACTAAATCGTGTTCCACTATCCATTTACTCAAACTCATTCTCATTCGGTGTGCGATGTGCATTTAGAATATAGGCGGACATGACTCTCCACAATTTCCTGTCCATTGTAAATATTAGTAAATTTTGTCATTTTCCTATCATCCTAAACCTTGTTCCACCATCCATCTAATCAAGCTCATACTTCTTCCTTGTCTCATGTTCATTCAGAATGTCACGAGTTTGTCGGATAGAGAAACCAGTACAACCGTTGAATAAAACAGAAACTACAAACTTCGAGGTCTTCTTCGACGGAATTACCGACGAAGAAGACCGAAAGAGGATCTATCACGACCTGAATAAATCCTTTAGACATGAATTCGATGTGGTCAAGGTACGCCAACTACAAAAATTAAGTAGATTTAAAGATCAAAAGGTGACACACAAGGTCCATCACCAACCAGTAAAGGCAGTAATCAACATCAGTCAAAACCAGCTGAGTACCTCAGAGGAATCAGTACTAAACAAAGGTCTCAATTTCGCATCAGGCGGATACTATACTTGGACATCGTAGCTTCAATTTAGGAAATAACCTTGAACTTTCCTCAGAATAATGAAAAAAGATGTAACGTGAGACAGACACTGGAGAAAGCTAAGTCACCCAAATCAAACATCATGAAACTGGAGAGGCTGGCAATCAGAACCTTACAGAAAAATGAAAGCATCATCATACTATCAACTGACAAAGGCAATGCAACTGTAGTGATGGACAAATTGGAATATACAGAAAAACTAGAAGACCTCATTGCGAATGGTAGCTCCAGTAATGAAAGAGCCTACAACGAAACCAGAACGCAAACTCTCAAAGATCTTAATCAGGAACAAGGACCAATTCACACCTAAGAGATAAAGGCAGTTGTCAAAGCGTTACACCAAGCTACCTCAAACATTCACAAAGACGATCTTCCGCTCAGCCGATTGTTATTTTTTATTTATGTTTTTATAAGCATTACGCCCCGAGCAAGGCGTGAAGCCACTATGATGCAGGGGGTTGCAGAAGATTTGGAGCAAAAGCAGATAGAAGTGATAGAAAAAAGGATGAGGAGAAGGCTAGTGGATAGAGAAAGGGTAACTGGAGATGTCGATTGACATTACATTTGAATATTTGGAGATTATAGCTCTCAGGGAAACAGTAATAGGGAAGGGTGTTCCACAGGCGAGAGGTGCGAGGTATGAAGCTATTGGAGTAGAAGAGACGGCTACATTTAGTAGTTTCTACAGTGTAAGGGTGAGAGCGGGATGCCAGCCTCGTAGGGCGCTTGAATTCATGGAGTCTGGGAACCAGTGAAAGCAGCTCAGCGGAGCAATTACCATGAAAGTATTTGTAAAAAAGACAAAGAGAAGCGACGGCGCGCCTGTGAGAGAGTGACTGTAGACGAGATGCCAGATCAGGGCCAATTATATTACATATACGTCTCTGGATCTTGTCAAGAGCTCCCCGGTAAACAGAAGGGGTTCCAGACCATATATGGCAGTAATACTCCATGCAAGGGCGAATGGTTGATTTGTATATTTGAAGTATCGATTCCGGGGAGAAAAATTTCCTGGCCTGGCACAGGGAGCCAACTTTCCTCGCGGTAGACGAAGAAATTGACTCGATGTATTTGTTCCATCTCAGGTCAGCAGTCAACGTGAGACCGAGCAGACGCAGAGAATTGCTCTCAAGAAGTTGACTATCAGACATTCTAAGGGAGGTGGCCAGGGAAGGATCTCTGTGGTGATTAATTGTTAGCTGCCAAGGCTCTGTGTACCACCATCTGAGACGCTTACGAGTGGATATAATCGACCCATTAATAGGAAAGTCACCATCATATGTCCGGAACTGCGCCCACTTCGGGGAAATTATCAAAGATCAATCCAAGGAGATGGTGAGCCTAGACGTGGTGAGTTTGTTCACTAAGGTACCCACGGAGGAGGCACTCTCAGTAGTCAGGGACAGACTGGCTTCGAATTCCTCCCTAGGAGAACGGACCACTTTACCAAAATATAATCTGATGGAGATGCTGACTTTGTGTCCGCAAACAAACTACTTCGGAATGGGATCGGACATATTTCGACAGGATGAGGGCTTACCAATGGGTTTGCCATTATCACAAGCAATGGCGAACCTATATATGGAATACTTTGAGGAAATGGCATTAAAATCTACAACACTAAAGCTCAGCCTATGGCTGGGATACGAAGATGACACGTTCATACTTCCGAGTAAGACCCCCTCCATTGTGGGGAACATGACTAAGGACTGTGTGCACGCCATCCCGTGCAGCTGTGATAAGAAATACAAAGGAGAAACAGGCCGCCCACTGAAGGTAAGACTACAAGAGCATCTTAAAGCGGTAACACGAGGGGAAATGGAAAATTCAGGCATGGCTGACCGCATATAGAGGGAAAAAGGAGATCGCCGCCACCTGTAGGTGGAGGCTGGAATAATAAACAGAGAGCATCACTGGAAAATACGAAAACTTAAGGAATCTGCATATATACTCCTGAGCCGACCAAGCATAGAAATGAATACAATATGGGAACCAGTAATAAGGAATGCTAGAGAAAAGCAATGAATAGCAACAAAAATTGCTATATAAGCTCTGGTAAGAAAAATGATATAATAATGAAAAAAAGGAAATAATTATAACAGAAAAATTGCAATATGAGCCAAGGTTAAAAATTGTTTCTGAGGTATTAGTTTTATAAGCTACGAAAGTTCAAGGACACATGGCCCAGTGTATAAAGACATTTGTTAGATCCAGTGACTAAAACCAAATAGTTGTGAGTTCAATACAAGACAACAATGGCTTGGTATCGAACTCACAACTTGAACCAAGGCAAATAACTGTGACATCTAGAAGAGGCAATGCACGTAAAACTAAGGCGAAAGAAAGAGTTCGGTTCAAAACTCCAATTACCTGAAGAAAACCGAAATTACATAGGGATGCATAGAGACACTGAGGTATTACGGTGGCTGTAGTGAGAATGTGTTGTTTTGTTGTATGGAATACTGTGGCATATTTGGGTCAATAATCATGGGTAGCTAAGTATAAGATAAGACAGATTAAGGATCAGCCTTCCCCTATACCGAACCTTTTGGCTATGTGCCACACTTTTTATTAAAACAAAATGAATTTCACTTTTCACTATGGCAACTAGACTTTATAAAATTAAGTGAAGTACTAGGTGGACAGCAAGGTTTCACTTTCTTTTACTCCTTTCTTTTCACTTTTTCATTCACTTTCTTTCTCTCTTTCATTTTTATTTCTCTCTCTTTCACTTTCTCTCTTGCACTTCTCTCAATCTTTTACTATTTCTTTCTCTTTTTCTCCGTCTTTCCGTTTCATTTTATCTCTTTTTGGTCTTCTCTTTTTCTCTCTTTTACTTGCCTCTCTCTTATATATTTCTTTCTATAAAAGAAACAGAGGGAGAGAAACCCTCTGTTTCTTTTTTATCTTTCTGTCTTTCTGTCTATATTTCTATTTTAATAATTATTACTCCGCGCGCATGCGTATAAACTCATGCAGGCGTGTGATTGTTTACATGTTTTTGTTTTTCAACAAGTCCTCAATATACACATATTTTTAACGGCTTCTAAATAGAAGCCGTTAATATACATACATACATACATATATATATATATATATATATATATATATATATATATATATATATATATTTGATGAAAAACAAAAACATACCAGTTATATATATTTGTCCCTACAAACTTAAGCAGATCTATCAATTTTCTTCCCCTGTGGCCTTTTTATTGGATATTATCTCTTAAAATGTCAATTTTGCGGATGTATTTTTGCAATAAATCAGTCATTATTTTGTTTATAGCTGAACCGGAAATTGCTCTCTTTTTCTTTCTTTTTTTTTTTTTTCGTTTGCCTTTTCCCTTGATGCTGACCCTGTTCGCTATAAAACGCTATCAATAACCATAAAACTTCATGTTTCTTTCCAATACTTATCTATCTTGGGTAAGACGATAAACGCCATCCATCAACAAAGCCTCCGTTTGGGAGATTGGAGCATTTGAGGAGTGTATGACCACCTTTTAACTTTTGTTGTTCTCAGATCCGCGGTGATTTGGTGTGGTAGCACCTGCTAGGGTCCCAGGTATGGACAAATGTTGAACCCTCAAACAAAAATCAATAGTACTTTTTTTTATAATAAAATGAGCAAAAATACATTTCTATAACAAAATGACAATCAATGCAACACTAAAAAATATAAAAATACATTTTTATAATAAAATTACCAACAATAATTTTTCATTTTGACAATCAATAGGTTTTATCTCAAAATGGCAATCAATACGATACTAAAAAGTATAAAAATACATTTTATGTAGTAAATTACCAGCAAAACGTTTTATAAAATTTACCAGCAATAATTTTTTTAAAATACTAACAATACATTTTATCATGTGCAAATTATATATCTAAAATCATACTTTTTTTGTTTTCTTTTTTGTCAATCAATTTCGCCCCAAGCAAGGAAATAAGGCCACTAAGGGAGAAAAGTCATTACTGTGTGTGGAAGAATTAGAAAACAGAAACATTACTAAGGAGCAAGAACAAGAGAAGAGTAATCAGGAGGACAGTAGAAAGCGATTGACAATGGGGTTTAGATTTTTGAAGATTAAAGTTGGATCAAAAACTTGGAGCCGGAAGGGAGAAACGCGGGAAAAGAAAATTTACAGCTGCATATAGCCAGCTCCAGTGTAAACTGATGACATCTTGACGCCAGTTTTGTACTGTGCTTAAATTCATAAAGTCTAGATACAAAAGCGAAGAACTCGTCCGAACAATTATTTATAGAAAATACACAGAGAGGCAACTTTACTGCAGTGGGGAAATGACTGTTGCCGAGTCGCCAGATCACGACCAATAATATTTCTGATTCTTTTTTGGATTTTATCAAGGAGCTCAGGCCGAATATCAGGTGCACCGGTCCATATGTGGCAGCAATATTCTAAGCATATAAATTCCTCTTTGGGGGGATTTTAATGCGGGCTTATCATCTCTCAGTTGCGTCTCTGTCCTTGGACAGAGTGCGCTCAGTGGCTTCTCTGTCAAAGGACAGGGGGGCAAGTGAGAAAATAATACTGAGAGGTTCCCAGCCCTGGGGAACAGCTGCCCGAGGCCGCACCCTCCCATTGCCCAAGAGGGAGGGATCGGTGCTCGCACCGAGGCCAGCGCAACCGACGGTTGTGGGGGCTGAGGGTAATTTTTGTCCCTGCCCGAGTGTACGCGCTCGGGTCCCCACATTAATCCGACCTTGTGTCACATCTCATTCTTGTGGGAGAATGAGTAAACACCGCAATATTCTAAGCATGGAGGAATGGGAAGACTTATAGATAGATTCTGGAGAGAAAAATTTTCTCGCGCGATATATATATATATATATATATATATATATATATATTGTTTGTAATCATTTCACCCCAAGCAAGGCGGGAATGACACTAGTACGTAGGGTGTTACAGGGAGTGAAATAGATAGAAGAGACTCAGGATTAAGAAAATTGAGGAATGGGGCAAAAGAAAATCGTCTAATGGATGTCAGTTATCAGTTATCTTCTGTTATTTCCCCTCTCAAAGTTCTCCACTGCCTTAACCGGGTATTGAACTCACACTGTTTGGATCCTGTCACTGGATCTAACCAACGCCTTTATCCACTGTACCATGTGTCCTCGAGGACAGTGGATAAAGGAACCAAAGAGTGTGAGTTCCATCCCCGGTTAAGGCAGTAGAGAAATTTCAGAGGGAAAATTAACAGGAGGTAACTGATAACTGACATCCATCAAACATGGCACGTGGATCTAGAACAGTCTACCCTAGTGAGCGAAATAAAGGGTTCAGTTCGACATTTCAACCACCTGAAAAAGGCCGGAGCATACAACGGCCGAAACGTTGTTATAAATATGGCGACAAAGATGAGGACAATAGTCTGAATAATGTAAATGTGTACATAGCACCTCGTCTCAGAAATATAGACAGATCCCCTAACCGTATCATGTCCCACGCCGGTTTTAGGTGAATGTCAATAAATGCAAAGAATCGAAGCAGTTGTTGCTGAGATGAGAGACGACCGCATTGCCTGATATCACAAGACTGCCTGCTTGAATAGAACCTCCGACATAAGCTTTGTGCCAGACTTAACCAAACTAACCGAAGTGTTACGTTCAACTTAAGAAGCGGTTTGGGTCGGTAATTGTCTGCATAAACTCAAGACTAACCAGGTACTTTACAAAAGAACGTATATAAAAGCATTTATTTTTATTGAAGTAATTTTTTTTTTCGTCTCTATTCTGCCTGGGCTAACACAATACGACGATTCCCGATGATGATTCGATCAGCCTTATGATCAGAACTAAACACAACGTGGGATAAGGCAAGGTTTGGATCGAAATGATTATCTCATTGATCAGTCGCGGGAGTTGGACATTCGGACGGACAAGCCGAGTAGGTGGTGACACTTTGTGTTAATGTTACATTCTTCTTCTGCTACGTGCCACGTCTCTTTTCCATTTTTCCTGTTTCTTAATACTTTGCTTAGCTTTTGGAAGGCAATTTTAGCTATCTTAATGCATCTTTGGACCTCGGCATCGCATTTTCCCTCTTCCGGTTAAAACACTTCCCTGATAAGTAAATTGTTGTACTTGTTTGATTTTAGTATCTCCAGTTTATAATTTGCATGTTGGGCTGTTCATTTTGCGGACAACTATGCATTCTGTCTTTTTACAAGTGATGTTTAGTCTTTTCTTCTGGCTTTCTTTCACTACCTTCTGTAATGTTTTTTGTAGCTTCCTTTCTGTATCAACACTGTGTCATCTACCGATCTTATGTTATTAAGATTGTGACCGCTAATAATGAATCCTCGTAAGAATTGTAATTCTCTCAAGATCACTTCATTGCATATCGTTGAATAAGTCCGGTGAGAAGATTCATCCTTGTCTTACGCCCCATTCTATTTTTGTACATTTACTGAATTCATTTTATCTCCGTATACTGGCGCTTTACTTCCAGTTACCTAGCAACCATAGTATATTAATTAAATGATAATTTCTTACCATCCATTTATTTATTCAATGAGTTTTTGTGTCTTCTTTATAGGGTTATTTTCAGTTCTGTTTCTCAGTACTCGATATTATCTGTTTGATTTTCATTAACTAGCTTGCCCATTTTGTAAATAGATATTCGTAAATAAATATGTCTGCATTTAAGTACTTACATTACCAGCCAGATACCATTACTACTAACAAAGAAAAATAAGTTATAAATAAATATTCTTTCCTCTTTAAACTTTCTATATAATAGTTTCTGGGATATTCACTGACACCGCAGTAATGAAACTTTGGCTTGTGTTCAGGAAAATAAACGTCCACAATACAAAAAAAACATGGTAAATGTATGTTAGTTTCAAAGAATTCATTTATATATTTGTGTGGATTGGCGTGCGTATTTTTCACGTTACAAATGTGTTATGGTACATCTTATAAAAAAGAAAAATTTACTCCGTAGTATTACAAGCCATATCAAAGAGAAAAGTCGGACACGTGTTGTCCGTACCAAGGTTCGTGGTAAATAGATTGAATTTAACGTCTTTTAGCGGGATATCCGTATTTCCGGCAGGAAGAGTTTTTGTTGCATGCTGGGAAATTTTTTTATTATTTTTATTTTTATTTAATTTATTTTATACAACGTTTTTATGTTATTGTTTTATTTTATTTATAATTTTTATTATTATTAATTTTATATTTATATATTTATAATAATAATGATATCCCTACAAGTTTTCCTACTTCAAAGTCACTAGTCACCTTAGTATCAAGGCATTGCACCGTGCGTCTAATAGCTTGAAACAAGTACCAAAAGGATGAAGGTAATTCTAATCACAAAGGGAAGCAACTCAGTACGGTGAATTCTTAAATCAGTCCTGTACACAAATTTAGATACTGTTCTGAATTTTAACTTGCATTTCACCACAGTCTTTTTTCTAAAGACTCTTTGAATTTCCTACTTTGAGCAAAACTATATAGAGCTGGCTATAAGAGAAATATATGAATAATTTTCTAATGTTTATATTATTATTAATAATAATAATCATATGTAACCATCCTCATGCGTTTTAAAGGTAGAAAGGTTGGTATATTCTGAATAATCTTTCAGAATATGTACCTTAAGATTTTGTCGAAATTACAGTTGTTTGTAATAAAATGTTCTGAAAGCTCCGTTGGTGCCACGTTATTATGTTCGACATCACACCTGTATCTATTGAATTTTTTATTTAATTATTCCCTTGTGCAATCCACATAAATCAAGTCATATTTGGCAATACAAATACGCCGCTCAATATATTAAACATGGCGCGGATTGCGCGATAGAAAAATTAAATAAAAGATTCAGTGGACACAGGTATGATGTCGGACACAACAATGTGACATCAACTCAATCTTCCCAGTAGGAGACGTAGAAATTAATTCATTATAATTTTTCCACTTCTCGTCAGTGCAAAACGATATCCCGTTAAGACCTAATGAGTCGCCTTCCTGGAGATTATCATCAGACATGTCGATGCAAGCCAGAATGAGTTCCCTTAGACGATTAATAGAGAGCAGTTTCGTTTTGAGGAGTTAAAGTTACAAGCCGTACCTTGCTCCATTGATACACAGATGTGACTTGATAACGTCAGTGTTATGGTCCGGTTTCTTGTACCACGTTGATAGTCCAAGGTAGAACCAATAAAGAAGAGAGGTAGAAAGTGTTAGTACGAACAATCAGGTTTAGTAGTAATTATCTCTGACTTGACTGACTGACTAGCTCGCTCTGACTGACTGACATACTTCTGATGGACTTCACTCCCAATTTCAAACTGAACTCTCTGCTTCCTCTTGAGGCGCAGTATTTATTACGTATGGAATAGTCCATTATGTTATAATGGGTAAGGTTAGGAAGGTCGTTAATGAGTATTAGGAACAACGTAGTTTCAAGGATATAACCTTTGGGAACACCTACATTTATGCAAAAAGATCTAGAAGAGTAGCCATTCAAAACAACTTTCATTTCGCAATTTGAAAAACTGAATCGCTTGAAAATTTCGTCCAAAAATACCATAACCTTTCAACTTATGAAGATCAGTATGCCAAACATTGTCAAATGACTTCAAGATATCCAAAGCAACAGCACGAGCTTCACCATTCTTATCTAAAGCTTTATCAAGCTTTAGATAAGAATGGTGAAGCTCGAGTTGTTGCTTTGGATATCTCGAAGGCATACCCTTTCATCAATAATCGTTAATACATCAACATATGACCTAGAAAAGCGAAAGCTATATGTGAAAAAAAGACCCTGTGATAGAAGATGCTTAACCAATTCTGAGTTGATTAGAGCATCTAGAACATTGCCAAAAAGAGGTAGAAGGCAGACCAATAGTTAGAAGGATCA
The DNA here is from genome assembly GCA_963932145.1 of Acanthosepion lycidas. Classification (NCBI taxonomy): domain Eukaryota; kingdom Metazoa; phylum Mollusca; class Cephalopoda; order Sepiida; family Sepiidae; genus Acanthosepion; species Acanthosepion lycidas. The sequence continues at coordinate 83,408,392 of OZ010592.1, read as the reverse complement.
GACGGTTTTCCTGTGTCCTTAAAGACTTGAAAGTGCACAAGGGGACTTCCAACAAGCTAGAAAGAAAGAAACAGCAAGGCATTTATTTTACAGTTTAGAGAGAACAGAAACTAGTTCAGGAGCACATTTATTAAGGACTATTCCAAAGATACCATCAAGTCCACGTGATTTATTGGTATTCAATTTAGAGATGATAGCAGAAAGCGTGGACGGAGTTGTATGCATATCATTCAATAGAGGAATTTCTAAGTGGAAAGTCAGGCAAAGTTTCTCCAGATGAGTCAAGAGTAGAATTTGAAAAGAATTTACGAGCAAAACATTTTCATTTATCAGTAGAATATATTAACATCTCAAATTGAGTTAAGAAAGGAAGAATAAAAAATTACACTTATTTAGCAAACTATTATAGAGCTGACAGTGGTCATGAAAGTCCAACTTGTCAGAGGCTATACAATGCCTCATTCTATCAGCAAGCAAACACTTATCCTATTTGAATGCACGTTTACAGATACATATAGGCGTCTGTTGTGATCGGAATTTTCACGCTGGTACACCCGGAAAAAATGATTCCTGTAGTCTATAGCGGCTTAACAGGCCGTTGTGAACCATGAAGTTTGTGATTTCACTTGGTATTTCCAAGAAGGTACAAAAGCATCAATAGCGGCTTTAACAAAGGAGAAAACTCTGTGGCACAATTATGAAAAAGAAGGTTAAATTATCAATCCAAGAAGCGTCTCGAATTAAGGCACGAAATGAATGCCAATCAGTACGCTGGTAACAGAAAAAAAGTCTTGTGAATAGGAGGTTCCTTTCTAATAAACGACTCAAAAGAAATATCAACCGATACTACAGCGTGATCATAGCTGGGATGCTCGACAAGAGTTAGAAGAGGAGGTAAGGAACAACTCAAATTAAGAAGAATGTTGATCAGATTTATTAGGGAAACTAGTAGGGAATTGCACTATTTGAGTAAGAAACCGAGCAACGGAAAAATTGAAAGTCTGATTACCGTAACACCAGTAACATTGAAATGCTTGACGGGATGAAAATTAAAATCAACAAACAAAAAAATGATCACAGATGAATGTAGAGAGAGAGGGAAAGCGATTTATATATTGTCAGAAATTTTGTCTAAAATATTTCAGGCCTGAGAATAAGGAAAGCAGTGAAGGAAAAAGAGGTAACTAGCACAATAACGAAAGTCGAAAGCACATGAAAGAATTATCTGGGGACTCAATAGACACGTCCCTTGTAATTGGAAGATTTTCTCGAATATAAACACCGAGATCATGCATTCGTATTCTAGAATCCTTACGACAAAGAGGAAGGTGACCTGGAACAGATAATTCCTTGGCTGCGATAGAAAAATTCAAATTAGTTTTGCGAAGTGCGAAGGTATCTGAAGAACGCTTCAAGAGAAAAGATTCTACACTACAGAAATTCGAACGAATTCCATGAATGTTGGAAAAGGAAATGTTGACGGGGTGGGGGTAGGTGATTTCTGTTTACTAGTTTACTCGCCAAATATAAAAATCTACCATTCGTCCTTGCATGAAATACTGTTGCCATATATGGCCTGTTGCCCCCGCTGTTCATCTCGAGATTCTCGATAAAATCCAAAAAGACATATGCAATGTGATAGGTCCTGAGCTGGCATCTCGACTCCAGTCACTTTCTCCAGTCACTTTTTTTCCATCTGTCTTTTCTACAAATATTTTCATGGCAAATTTCACTGGTAACGCAACTGCATTAATTTAAGCGTGCAACTAGATAGGCATCTCGATTCCACCCTTTTACTGTCTAAACAGTTAAATGTAGCCGTCTCTTCGACTTCAAAAGCTTCTTCTCTCACACTTCTCGACAGTAGAACTCTCTTCCTCTTACTTGCTTCTCCGAAAGCTATAATATTCAAATATTCAAATGTAATGTCAATCGACATTTTCTGATACCTTGATCCTGATCTCCATCCTTCACATAGCCCTGTCGGCTGGGGCTTTAGAATACGCCGACTGCACCTCTGTAGAGGGGTAAGACCCCCCCCCAATGAGGCGTCCTGGGTATGACGTTAAATTGCACCCACGGCCCTGTCGGCTGGGGCTTCAGAATACGCCGACTGCACCTCTGTAGAGGGGTAAGACACCCCCAATGAGGCGTCCTGGGTATGACGTTAAATTGCATCCAACAGCAAGGCCTCTGATCTGGAGGTTTTGAGGACCGTGGAACCACCTCTTAATTGCTGGTGTTCCCAGGTCCACCTTGACCCGGGGTGGTAGCACCTGTTAGGGTCCCAGCTATGGGTAAATAGTGAACTGCTAGTTTTCCAGGTTTTGCTCACGTCCTGGGTATGACGGTAGACTACATCCGCGTCCTGGGTATGACGGTAAACTACATCCGCGTCCTGGGTATGGCGATAAACTGCATCCAACAGCAAGGTCTCAGATAATGTTTTCAGAAAAATAATGTTGCCAGCTCTAAGTTTTTGAAACAATAATGTTGCCAGCTCTAAGTTTTTGAAACAATAATGTTGCCAGCTCTAAGTTTTTGAAACAATAATGTTGCCAGCTATACTTTTTTTTAAAGGAATAATGTTGCCAGCTATACGTTTTTTTTTTTGAAAAGGAATAATGTTGCCAGCTATACGTTTTTTTTAAAGGAATAATGTTGCCAGCTATACGTATTTTTTTGAAAAGGAATAATGTTGCCAGCTATACGTTTTTTTTTTGAAAAGGAATAATGTTGCCAGCTATACGTTTTTTATTCCGTACAAAATAGGCGTTTAAAATTCATATAAACTGGATTTGGCATTAAATAACCCACAGTGGTTGATATGCCATAAAACCCAAACAAACAAACAAACAATCCATCCTTCACAATATCCTTCTCAAAAACACCCCTCTTTACTCTTGCTCTCATTCTCTGTGACCCATTATGTGTTAGTAGCACTCACGCCTTGCTTGGAGGAAAATGCTCAAAAAGAATTTTCTTTTTCAATATATATGTTAGTCGATAGTATTTACATTATTCGGAATATTGTCCTCATCTTTGTTGCCATATTTATCACAACGTTTCGGTCGTTGTACGCTCCTTCTTCAGGCGGTGGGAATTTCGAACTGAACCCTTTATTTCGCTCACTGTTCTAGTTCCACGTGCCATGTTTGGCGGATAACAGTTATCAGAAAGTTCTCCACTGCCTTAACCGGGTATTGAACTCACACTCTTTGGGTCTGTCACTGGATCTAACTAACGACTTTATCCACTGTGCCATGTGTCCTTGAGGACATCCGGGTATGAATTTCTGGGTATTATAAACCTAATGTCTACAGCAACCATTTTTACCATATTGCAAATTTTCTGTTATCATTTATGTTTTTACCAGAGCTCATATTGCAACTTTGTTATCTTTGCTTTTCTCTAGCACTCCTTATTACTGGTTCCCATATTGTATTTATTTCTATGCTTGGTCCAACCACCTGAAGAAGGCCGAAACGTTGTCATAAATATGGCGACAATGATGAGGACAATAGTCCGAATAATGTAAATACTGTACATAATACCTCATCTCAGAAATATAGACAGACTATATTAGTTGATGTTGTTTTAAGTGGGATAATGTTATTTTAAGTTTCTTGTTTGGAAGAATTTTAAGCATATTGAATTAAATTGCTACTGTTTTTTCAGCGGGCGTTTCATGGTGTATGCTTTTTGGCATGCCAAACATACTGTAGATTCTCCTTCTTTTTTTTATCTGTCAAATATAGAGCCTGGACATAATTACTTCTTCTCTTCTAGTTTGGCGTTTCTGATGCCATTCTCCTATTTCTGGTTTAATTTTGAACAAATTATGTTTTGAGCAGAGTTCCGAAATAATTTTTTAATTCTTATAATAATAATAATAATAATAATAATAATAAAATATATTATTATTACTATTATTTACAATATTTATATTCGGACTAGGGGTAAATTATATTTTGGAGTAGTTCGTAACACTTCTATTTACGAGCACTCAGTTGCATCTCTGTCTTTGGGCTTCTTCAGGTGTTTGGAATGTCGAAATGAAACATTTATTTCGCTCACTGGGGTAGACAGGTCTAGTTCCACGTGCCATGTCTAATGGATGTCAGTAATCAGTTATCGCCTGTTAATTTTCCACTCCAAGTTCTCCACTGCCTTAACCAGGTATTGAATTCACAGTTTGGGTCCTGTCAAAGGATCTAACCAACGCCTTTTTCCACTGTGCCCTTGAGAACAAATGGCACAATGGAGAAAGGCGTTAGTTAGATCCACTGATAGGAATCAAAGAGTAAATAGTGTACATAATACCTTATCTCAGAAATATAGACAGATACGGAAAGGCCGAAACGTTGTAATAAATACGGTAACATAGATGAGGAAATAGTCCAAATAATGTAAATAGTGTACATAATACATCATCTCAGAAATATAGCCAGATAGGGAAAGTCTGAAACGTTGTAATAAATGTGGTAACAAAGATGAGGACAATAATCCGAATGATGTAAATAGTGTACATAATACCTCATCTTAGAAATATAGACAAATACTGAAAGGCCGAAACATTGTAATAAATATGGTAACAAAGATGAGGACAATAGTCTGAATAATGCAAATAGTGTACATAATACATCATCTCAGAAATATAGGCAGATACTGAAAGTCCGAAACATTGTAATAAATATGGCGACAAAGATGAGGACAATAGTCCGAATAATGTAAATAGTGTATATAATACTTCATGTCAGAAATATAGACAGATACTTAAAGGCCGAAACATTGTAATAAATATGGTAACAAAGATGAGGACAATAGTCTGAATAATGCAAATAGTGTACATAATACCTCATCTTAGAAATATAGACAAATACTGAAAGGCCGAAACATTGTAATAAATATGGTAACAAAGATGAGGACAATAGTCCGAATAATGTAAATAGTGTACATAATACCTCATCTCAGAAATATAGACAGATAATGAAAGGCCCAAAACGTTGTAATAAATATGGTAACAAAGATGAGGACAATAGTCTGAATAATGTAAATAGTGTACATAATACATCATCTCAGAAATATAGACAAATACTGAAAGGCCGAAACATTGTAATAAATATGGTAACAAAGATGAGGACAATAGTCCGAATAATGTAAATAGTGTACATAATACATCATCTCAGAAATATAGACAAATACTGAAAGGCCGAAACATTGTAATAAATATGGTAACAAAGATGAGGACAATAGTCCGAATAATGTAAATAGTGTACATAATACCTCATCTCAGAAATATAGACAGATACAGAACCGTCAACACCAAATTGTATGAATTTCTGGGTATTATAATTAGGTAGTCCGAATAATGTAAATAATGTACATAATACCTCATCTCAGAAATATAGACAGACTCTGAAGGATTTTAATCGTCTGCAGGGCAATGCACCCAGAAAGCAACTATTTTTTTCTATCACCGCTGTGTATTATACGAATGATTTTTGATGTTTTCGCGTTGTAGTGTGAAATTTCTCTCCACTTACAACCGAGTTTTCTCTTAGCCTACACAAATGCAAACTTGAAGACAATATAACTTCATTTGCAGATTCACTCTGCAAAAACATCTTTTTTTTTTCTTTTTTCTCCTTTTCCTTTCTCTGAATATCTGATCCAAACGCGTATTATCGAAATTATTTCTCCAACCTCCAACAAATTGCTTCCCAGTGAATAAAATACACACAGGTGAAATTAATTTAAAGTTCAAGGCAAGGGTTACTTCCTTGTCACAGTGGATGTTCGGAATGTTTACAGCATAAATATGAAAATAGGATCAAATTTATCGTAAATATGAATTATATCTTTATTTATTGCATATTTCCTTTTGCATGCAAAATGGACGTGAAAAAATTCAATCAGTCAGTTACGTGCCATGCGTGATACATGATCGTCGAGGCAGATTTTTCCCGCAGTAGGTTGCCATTTCTTTCTGCGGAAGACCAGCTGCCATCCAAGGTTATAGAACACGATCTATCCTGCTATTTACCCATAGATGGAGGGAGAAGAAGAGGATTCATACCTTTCCCAAGGGTATTAGCAGGTAAGCGAAATAAAATGGATTCGACTGGTACTCGGCTCTCCGATTCCTCAATCCGAGCCTCTATCCATTACTCCAGTGAAACAATAACTTTTCTTTAAATTAAGAAAATGTCGGTTTAAAAAGAGGAATATATTTTTGCATAGTCATGAAATAACTCATAACCGAATGGATTTTTAAGGATTCTGTGCTCATTAGTAACACACACACACACACACATATATATATATATATATATATATATATATATATATATATATATATATATATATATATTTGATAAAATATAGTTTTAATGTAATCTACATTTATGAGTTAAGTTGCGCAATATTTGGGATAGAGTGTATGTAAATATAAAAGTGGACATTGAAGTCAACACCAACCGAGAGCCGACACAATGTTTCGTGCTTCAACGTAATGGTCAGGTTATATGCGTTATATTCGTCTCTTTATGTTAAGGGGTCCACCACTTTTTATACAAGTGGACTCGCCCAGTGTGTACTTGTACTGCTGCCGGTGAATACCCGGAAGTGAGAGAGTGAGGGAGTGAGAGTGTGAGGTAACCGCTTTGTAGGAGTCACAGTTGCGAGCACGTAGACTCAGAAGGAAGTCATACTTTGATACTGAATTTCCCAGACTGTATATATATATTATTATTGCTACTAACCGCATTTCTGGATCTACTAACGGTATTACCAATTGTATTATTACGTCAATACATTTATTTGCTATATTTCATTCCTGCGTTTGTCATTCATTTGAGACCGGATTTCATCCCGGATTCCACAACACATTATATATACAGGTTAGTGATGCTTTGCAGGTATGGAGTTGTTCCACTCAATAGCCCCTAAAACAATTCGAAACATAACCGTTACCGACCACCAAATTAACCGTGAGAACACTACAATAACCCTAACCCTGAACCTTGTCTCACGCCTTTCGTCTGACTGAAACATTGAAATGGATAAATTCTGTATTATTTTTTCAACTGGTGTTTTTTAGTTTTCACAGTTAAATTTTTTACGACATATATATATATATATATATATATATATATATATATATATATATATATATATATATATAACGTTATAAATTAAAAGTTAAAGTTAAATTATACGTATATCTCCCATGCTGACCCTGATGATGAGTACAGATTTGCTTCTAATCATTTGTGTCTTTTCATTCTTTATTCACAACAACCATTTCTCACCTCACTGCCCGAGCTAAATGGATTTTCCAGGTACTTTGCTAGGCTTTCCTGCAACTGGGAATAGCTGAATTGTTAACGTAATCATCCTCGGCTTTCCCCCTACAAAGCATCGGAAAGCTGGTTTACTTAATGGGCAGAGTGTTGCATTCCCTTCACAATACTGGAAGTAAGAGGATTTCTCTTTGTCATTTGCGTGCATGTGATTCTGTGCTTTGGCTAAGGATCTGTAAGCTTAAGGTTTAAGGTGTCAGAAGAAGACATATTCGACGCACACGTTCAGTTTGAAACTCACATTCAATTATAAACGATATCACATCATTAGTATGACCAAATACACAAACAGTTGCTTTCGCTTCGTAACCAAAATATGACTCTTATCTACAAGGTTCAAAAGTCAGCTCATGAACTCCGTCAAACGCCATGATGTCATCTATTAGCGAATTAAGCTCTCCCGCTTTCCTTCTATCAATCGGCCTTGGACAACACTGAATTGAGCCTTCTGGATTTGTTTATTTTTACGAGAGATCAACATATTTGTTATCTACTGTAGAAAAAGTTTCTTATTATTAGGTTTGAGCCAATAATCATTTATATGAAGGATGGATTTTTATAATTCAGTTTAATCATGTTTACATGGTCCAGGCATAGGTAAATATTGGTCGTTTATATTTGAGTCTGTAAGCATTTATCTGGCGAGGAATATGTAAACATTGGTTGATTATGCTTCAGTCTATGAGCATTTACTTGGTTAGGACATATGTAAATATTGGTCGTTTCTATTGAGTCATAAGCATTTACGTGGTTTGGGGATAGGTAAATATTGGTTGTTTATATTTGAGTCAATAAGTATTTACTTGGTATGGGGATAGGTAAATATTGGTTGTTTATATTTGAGTCTATGAGCATTTACTTGGTTTGGGGATAGATAAATATTGGTTGTTTATATTTGAGTCTATAACCATTTACTTTGTTTGGGGATAGGTAAATATTGGTTGTTTATATTTGAGTCTCTAAGTATTTACTTCGTTTGGGGATAGATAAATATTAGCTGTTTATATTTGAGTCTATAAGCATTTACTTGATTTGGGGATAGATAAATATTGGTTGTTTATATCTGAGTCTATACGCATTTACTTGGGTTGGGGATAGATGAAAATTAGTTGTTTGTATTTGGGTCTATAAGCATTTCCTAGATTTGAGGATAGGTAAATACTGGTTGTTTATATTTGAGTCTATGAGCATTTACTTGGTTTGGGGATAGGTAAATATTTGTTGTTTGTATTTTAGTGTATAAGCATTTACTTGGTTTGGGGATAGGTAAATAATGGTTGTTTATAGTTGAGTGTATAAGCATTTACTTGGTTTGGGGATATGTAAATATTGGTTGTTTATATATGAGTCTATAAGCATTTCCTTGGTTTGGGGATAGGTAAATATTAGTTGTTTATATTTGAGTCTATAACATCCCCATGGTCTGAGGATAGGTAAATATTAGTTGTTTTTATTTGAGTCTATAAGCATTTCCTTCGTTTGGGGATAGGTAAATATTGGTTGTTTATATTTGAGTATATAGCATTTCCTTGGTTTGGGGATAGGTAAATATTGGTTGTTTATATTTGAGTATCTAAGTATTTACTTCGTTTGTGGATAGATAAATATTGGTTGTTTATATGTGAGTCTATACGCATTTACTTGGGTTGGGGATAGATGAAAATTAGTTGTTTGTATTTGGGTCTAAAGCATTTCCTAGATTTGAGGATAGGTAAATACTGGTTGTTTATATTTTAGTCTATGAGCATTTCCTTGGTTTGGGGATAGGTAAATATTGGTTGTTTATATTTGAGTCTATAAGTATTTACTTGGTATGGGGATAGGTAAATAATGGTTGTTTATATTTGAGTCTGAAAGCATTTAATTGATTTGGGGATAGATAAATATTGGTTGTTTATATTTGAGTCTATGATAATTTACTTCGTTTGGGGATATGTAAATATTGGTTGTTTATATTTCAGTCTATAAGCATTTGCTTCGTTTAGGGTAGGTAAATATTGGTCGTTTATATTTGAGTCTGTAAGCATTTATCTGGTGAGAAATAGGTAAACATTGGTCGCTTATGCTTTAGTCTGTGAGCATTTACTTGGATAGGACATATGTAAATATTGGTCGTTTCTATTGAGTCATAAGTATTTCCTTGGTTTGAGGATAGGTAAATATTAGTTGTTTATATTTGAGTCTATACGCATTTACTTGGGTTGGGGATTGGTAAATATTGGTTGTTTGTATTTGGGTCTATAAGCATTTCCTAGCTTTGGGGATAGGTAAATATTGGTTGTTTATATTTGAATCTATGAGCATTTACTTGGTGTGGGGATAGGTAAATATTAGTTGTTTATATTTGAGTCTCTAAGCATTTACTTGGTTTGGGGATAGATAAATATTGGTTGTTTATATTTGAGTCTCTAAGCATTTACTTGGTTTGGGGATAGATAAATATTGGTTGTTTATATTTGAGTCTCTAAGCATTTACTTGGTTTGGGGATAGATAAATATTGGTAGTTTATATTTGAGTCTATACACATTTCCTTTGTTTGGGGATAGGTATATATTGGTTGTTTGTATTTGAGTCTATAAGCATTTACTTGGTTTTGGGATAGGTAAATATTGGTTGTTTATATTTGAGTCTATACGCATTTACATGGGTTGGGGATACGTAAATATTGGTTGTTTGTATTTGGGACTATAAGCATTTCCTTGGTTTGGGGATAGATAAATATTGGTTGTTTTATTTGAGTCTATGAGCATTTACTTGTTTTGGGGATAGGTAAATATTGGTTGTTTATATTTGAGTGTATAAGCATTTACTTGGTTTGGGGATATGTAAATATTGGTTGTTTATATAGGAGTCTATAAGCATTTCCTTGGTTTGGGGATAGGTAAATATTGGTTGTTTATATTTGACTACAAGAGAATTTACATGGTTTGGGGATAGGTAAATATTGGTTGTTTATATTTGAGTCTATGACATTCCCTTGGTTTGGGGATAGGTAAATATTGGTTGTTTTTATTTGAGTCTATAAGCATTTACTTGGTATTTGATAGGTAAATATTGGTTGTTTATATTTGAGTATATAACATTTCCTTGGTTTGGGGATAGGTAAATATTGGTTGTTTATATATTAGTCTATAAGTATTTACTTGGTATGGGGATAGGTAAATATTGGATGTTTATATTTGAGTCTAAAAGCATTTACTTGATTTGGGGATAGGTAAATATTGTTTGTTTATATTTGAATATGAGCATTTAATTCGTTTGGGGATATGTAAATATTGGTTGTTTATATTTGAGTCTATAAGCATTTCCTTCGTTTAGGGATAGGTAAATATTGGACGTTTATATTTGATTCTGTAAGCATTTATCTGGTGAGGAATACGTAAATATTGGTCGCTTATGCTTTAGTCTGTGAGCATTTACTTGGATAGGTCATATATAAATATTGGTCGTTTCTATTGAGTCATAAGTATTTACTTGGTTTGGGGATAGGTAAATATAGATTGTTTTTATTTGATTCTATAAGCATTTACTTCGTTTCGGGATAGGTAAATATTAGTTGTTTATATTTGAGTCTATACGCATTTACTTGGGTTGGGGATAGGTAAATATTGGTTGTTTAAAATTGAGTCTATAAACATTTCCTTGGTTTGGGGATAGGTAAATATTAGTTGTTTGTGTTTGGGTCTATAAGCATTTCCTAGCTTTGGGGATAGGTAAATATTGGATGTTTATATTTAAGTCTATAAGTATTTACTTGGATTGGGGATAGGTAAATATTGGTTGTTTATATTTGAGTCTATAAGCATTTACTTGGTTTGAGGATAGGTAAATATTAGTTGTTTGTATTTGGGTCTATAAGCATTTCCTAGCATTGGGTATAGGTAAATATTGGTTGTTTATATTTAAGTCTATAAGCATTTCCTTCGTTTGGGGATAGGTAAATATTGGTTGTTTGTATTTGAGTCTATAAGCATTTACTTAGTTTGGGGATAGGTAAATATTGGTTGTTTATATTTGAGTATATAAGTATTTACTTGGTTTGGGGATAGGTAAATATTGGTTGTTTATATTTGAGTATATAACCTTTCCTTGGTTTAGGGATAGGTAAATATTTGCTGTTTATATTTGAGTCTATAAATGTTTACTTCGTTTGGGTATAGGTAATTATTAGTTGATTATATTTGAGTCTATAAGCATTTACTTGATTGGGGATAGGTAAATATTGGTTGTTTATATTTGAGTCTATGAGCATTTACTTGGTTTTGGGATAAGTAAATATTGGTCGTTTATATTTGAGTCTGTAAGCATTTACTTGGTTTGGCGATAGGTAAATATTGCTTGTTTATATTTGAGTCCATAACATTTCCTTGGTTTGGGGATAGGTAAACAATGGTCGATTTTATTTGAGTCTATAAGCATTTATTTGTTTTGGGGATAGGTAAATATTGGTCGTTTATATTTGAGTCTATAACATTTCCTTGGTTTGGGGACTGGTAAATATCAGTTGTTCATATTTGAGCCTATAAGCATTTCCTTGGTTTGTGTATAGGTAAATATTGGTTGTTTATATTTGAGTCTATAACATTTCCTTGGTTTGGGGATAGGTAAACAATGGTCGATTTTATTTGAGTCTATAAGCATTTACTTGTTTTGGGGATAGGTAAATATTGGTCGTTTATATTTGAGTCTATAACATTTCCTTGGTTTGGGGACTGGTAAATATCAGTTGTTCATATTTGAGCCTATAAGCATTTCCTTGGTTTGTGTATAGGTAAATATTGGTTGTTTATATGTGAGTCTATAACATTTCCTTGGTTTGGGGATAGGCAAATATTGGTTATTGATATTTGATACTTTAAGCATTTCCATAGTTTGCGGATAAATGAATATTAGTTGTTTATATTTGAGTCTATGAGCATTTACTTGGTTTAGGGATAAGTAAATATTGGTCGTTTATATTCGAGTCTGTAAGCATTTAAAGGTCGCCTCTAAGTGTTGACTTCAATGTTCATTTTTAGATAGATAGATAGATAGATAGATAGATAGATAGATAGATAGATATATAGATAGATAGATAGATATGAAAAGACTGAGATAGATAGATAGATAGATAGATAGATAGATAGATAGATAGATAGATAGATAGATAGATATAGAAAGAAACAAGAAACGTATACAAGTGACAAAGACAATGGTGTGTGTAAGTAATCTCGACCTTGTTTGACATCTCATTTCAATGGGGGAACTTCGTAAATACCGAGTCGAATGATTTCTCAAGGTCATAATTATTCAAGAAATGTATTCAAAGTTATTCAAGGTTAATTATTCCTGAAAGATAAAAGAGTGATAATAAATTATGAGACCTAGCTGCCAATCTATAGGGTGCCCAGTAAAAAATAAAACCGTAAATTCAGAAAGACTTGAGATAACAGGTGGAAACTGGTGACAACTGATGTGACTGAAAAATCCAGGAAGAATTTCTGCACCTTTCAACGTTGGGTGTTCTTCTTTGAAACATACGATAAATTGACGCTCAAAAACCAGTGAGTTGTTTAGCCATACGAGAAAGGGAAGAACGAAAGACGGACGTTGCCTACAAATAACCTTTAATGACGAGACGCAAGATCGAGCAGCAATTAATCACTCATAAAAGAAACAAGCTGAGTTTAATAATTATGCGAGAGTCGAGTCCAAAGTCATGAATATTCATGAAATTTATTCAAGGCTATTCAAGGTCAGTTATTCCTGAAATATTAAACAGTGATAATAAATAATACCCTTTTTTCTGGTTACCCTGTAGTAGTAGTAGGAGAAAAAGAAGAAGAAGAAGAAGAAGAAGAAGAAGAAGGGTATTAATAGGATGTAACAAGGAGAAGAAGAAAAACTAAATATGAGAAGAAAATATGTCATCTCTTTTGTGGCTGTTCAAAACAGTCTGGGATGTGTGGAAATTGAAAGCCGAATCCTGTTTTCCGCCTTGAATAGTCCTCCCACCATTTTTTCAATCATCTGCAGATGCGAAAAGAGCAATTCGAAATACTGGATAAATTCTCAATTTTTGCTGAAAGGCAACGTATTAAAGCAACGTATTAAATTTACTTTTTAGCCGCAATTATAACTTGTGATCGTTTTAAAAAAGCGATGTGAGGAGCATCTACTTTAAATGAAAAGATCATGCCTTTTCAAATTTTTTTAATCGCTTCCATTCGACAGCATGCGTTTGTTTGCATCAAACGACGTTTAATTTAAGAGAAAAAAAAAACAGTGATCTGAAAATACAATGGAACATTCAATTTCAATTAAAGACCGACAAAATAATCAAACACTTAAAATATCTAGTGTTCAAAACGATTTACTCCCCTTCAAATTGAAATTGAAAACTGCAATTTTTTTTTTTTTTTTAACAGTGCTAAAATATCTAAAGGGGGAACGATGTGGTCCTGAATAGCGGCTCGGATGAGGAATCAGAAAGCCGAGTTCGAATTCCAGTCGAATCCATTACGTTCACTTACTTGAATGATGAAATACCTTGGGAATTTACCTATGGGTAAATAGCAGGACTGACTATGAGGGTGGGGGGCAACCGGTCCAGGAGAAGGAAAAATTCTGAATTCAAAAACGGCCTAGAGAGAATTGGACTTCGTCAGGCTATCTTGCCCAAGAAACACCGCTTCTACTTATGCTGCATTACTCATGGTACCCCTATGACTCTACGGGTTACGGGATTAAAAAAAAATATTTAGCTATATTCATCTATTCCAAAACTTTAGCTATTTTTTTATTTTATTTCATTTTTTCAGACTTCTATTGAGAAAATAAGATTTCATTTGATTTCCAACATGAGTAACAATTCAACTCCAGATTTACATAATTCAATCCCTGACCGCTTCATTAAATGTCATTTCTGTTCACTACTGTCCGCTTTTCCTCACTACTACTACTACTACTAGGAAGATGGCAAACTGAGTTCTTCAGTCAATATCCTAGCTATTGCTTTCTGCTTTTCGTCGCTACTACTACTTCTACTACTACTAGGAGGAGGGTCACAACGAAAATACACCAATAATACGAAATATGTCCAAAAAGCAAGCTGCAAATCATTATTCATCCAATGTTTATTCCGATAAATATTAGGTTGAAAAAAAAACTGCTCGTATTTGAAAATGGAAAAGAAACAAATGCTTTTTCGCATGCTACGAATTTCTAGTTAAATCGCTTATATTGAGACACTTGTTTTGGAAAACATTCCATAGTGACAATGGATAAATTAAAATTTTTACAATAATTTTAAGAGTGCGCTAACGCGCGTTTTTTTTTTTTTGAATCCCCATCACAACGAAAGGCAGATTTTATCAAAGTTACGATAAGTTTATCTTTGTAATTTACTCCTGAGGATGATCTTTGGGGATGTCGAAAGTACTTAGGTAGGGAAAAAACTACGTCGCCTTCCTTGATGAATTTCATCTTAACATCAAGAAACTGATTAGAGAACTGGAAAGAATCAGTATAAAAATAAATTAACATGTCTATATTATTCAATGAAATATATATATATATATATATATATATATATATATATATATATATATATATATATATATGAACAGGCTGTTTAATGCTGGACGCAATCGTCAGACCGCCTGACGATTGCGTCAAGCATGAAACAGCCTGTCGCTTCTGACTGTTGACTTCAATGTTCACTTTTATATTTATATTTACATACGCTCTATCTCTGATATTGAGCACTTTAGCCCATAAATATAGCACACTTTAAAACTATATTTCTTCATATATATATATATATATATATATATATATATATATATATATATATATATATATATATTACAGCAAAAAAACTAAAATTACTTCAACACTGGACAGTCTATTTCAAGCCGTTCAGTATGCGGCTATCATCAGCCCCTAGGTGTCAGTCTTGGAGCATTGTTTTAAATTTATTTTCAATGTCAGTCCTCCTCTGGTAGACGCTTAATGAGAATGAGTTTGTGTTAGCGACTGGTGGGGGCGTAGTGTATCTTATTCCGGGGGAAGCCTGTATAAGAAACGCCACATAATAGGAACTGATATTAAACTACAAACAACGAAAGGTTTTAGCCATAAATAAACTCCAACCCCAGACCGCTTCTCCATTCCAGCTTCAGTCAGTTTCCCTATATTCACTTACTGGCAGTTGAAATGTAACAGTAACAGCTTCTTTTCTTGTGCTTCTCGTTTATGTAGCGGCTTCTTGCTTTGCACTCAAATTTGATTTTCTAAAATTTAATGGCAATGCCAATCTTTATGTTCTGTCTTCTCACTCCTTAATAATGTTATTCTTTCACACACAGTAATCCCTTGCGTCTTAGTGGCTTTATTGTCTTGAGTGAGTAAACTGATAAAAAGAAATGTAACGTCTCCTTACAGATCGTAGGCGATCATCGCTCCCAACAACTTGGTTAATATTTGTTCCCTTTTCTGCCATCTATTTACGCAAGTTCGTCTCGTAGGATACCCGCTCTTGCATTTTGTCGCAGCTTCCTACAATATGTCCTAAGACTGTCAAATACACACACACACACACACACACACACACACACACACACACATATATGCATATATATATATATATATATATATATATATATATATATATATATATATATGTATAGGGTGATTGAAAAGTAACTCTTCATTTATGTACCTCTACTTTTTCGCTGAAAAAAACAGCATAGCATGATGAAAAAAAGGTCCCAAACTTAATAAAAACAAATTTTTATCGTCAAAATGTTATGTTATTGTTAAGAGGAAATACTAAGATATTTTTGTTTATTTTTTTTCACATTTTTTAATCCTTTCTAGCACGTTCGAAATTTTGGTTAAAAATCTTTTCTTTTTCTTTTTGCTTCAGCGGTTGACGTAAGATTTACGATGAGTGTTTTTTGCGCTTTTTTTTTCCGGTGAAGAACACATTGATCTGGAAATTCCTGCAAAAATGAAATAGTTGTTGGATTTTGATAAAACTTTCAGAACTTATTCACAAATGAATAAAATTATTTTTGAAATTTTTTTTTAGAAACTCTTGGTAAAAATATGTTAGCCCCCACTTAATTAAATTTTCATCCGAAAATGGTTTTATTATTAGGTCAGTGCAAAAGTAATGTCGCTTTTTCACATAGTAACATATGTGAGAAAACGACATTATTTTTGCACCAACCTAGTAGTTAAAATCAGGACTCCTTGGAGAATGTAAATCATTAATTTTTTACTCAAACTACTACTTATCTTCTCTAAATCGTAAAATAAAAAATGCAATAAAATTATAACATTACTTAATTAGAAAAACTTTCAATTGCTTTTATATATAAGATTTTATATATAAGATTTTTTAAGAACACTATTGTCGTATGAAAATAAATTTTCAAGCAATAATTGATTTTTACAAGTATTGTTTTTATTTTATTTTAATTTGAATTATAATAATTTATGATATATAAATCTTTTAGAATTCTGCATTACTTTCATCCAGTTATGTGATATTGTTATTAAATGAAAACTATATATACTAATCAAAAATTGAAAACTTAATGCAAATCATTTTTTCAAGATTTTTAAAATATTTTTTATTTCTGTATGTATATAAAATATTACGTAACGAGCCCATGTTTGAAAGTATGGTCGACCATACACAACATATCAGAAAATAAGAGCGATGATTACAGTATATTTAAAGTCAGTACACCTAAAATTAGATTACGGTGAATATTTTCCAACATTTTTAAAATCTCTGAGTACTTAAAATTATATAAAATTATATATCTCATTTACTTAAATTATGTTTTAGCAGATAAGGTCTCCGTAGAACAACAATAAATTTGTCAACACATTTATCAGCACTTGTTACGTTATTGACGGGTGGTGACAAATACGTTATTACCGCTACTGTTTCTTTTAAAAATTCATTTCTCTGTTATTTTAAACATAAAGTAAATAATTTTTTTCAGATCATATTGATTATACGTTAAATCAGCTAATATACATCAAATAATGTTTCAAAAAAGTGTATTTTATTTTTGGAATATTTTTAAAGCCAAAATTCAACTTTTGTTTACAAATATGTCAATGATTTTACTGAAAGAAACCAAAAACATTTATTCCAATCTATATAATTTCTATTTGAAATAAACCAGAGTACTTTACTTACTGAAAATAGTAAATTTAATCGTTTAAATTACAATTAAAGCTTTAAAAAAAAGGGTTCAAGAATACTTTTTCACTTTAAAAAATAATTTTAAACTTTAGTTATTAAAAATTAGTGAAGGTCATCTCTCTCTCTATTAATCCTTTACATCCTTTTATCTATATATTTTAAAGTTATTTTTAAACCCCTTTTTATTCCTCTATTAATCTTAAACTAATATTTCATTCTTCATATTACCCCAAATTAATGTCATAACGTTAATATTCCGGTTTAATTTTATAAAACTTCTTCCCTTTAAGACAAATACTTTCCACTCTCCGCTGACCCCACTCTCGTGCCTTTCGTCTGACTGAAACATTGAAATGGATAAATTCTGTGTTCATTTTTCGGCTGTATGTTTTTTGGCATTTTTTTTTTCCCCAGTTAAATTTCTATTTCTTACACGAATTCAGTCCACACCGGGGTTGATAAGACAGACGACCGATATTTTCGTCTGCCGAAATAGATATTCCCCATATGAGGTGATTTTGGATTTTATTGTTTATTAATTTATATATATATATATATATATATATATATATATATATATATATATATATATATATATACATATATATATATTAGGTTGTTGCAAAAATAATGACTTAATAATGTCGTTTTTGACGTTAAAAAATACGTCAAAAAACGACATTATTACGTCATTATTTTTGCACCAACCTTATATATATATATATATATATATATATATATATATGTATATATATCTTATAGTAATTCATCGAACATAGAAGAATCCTCAACAGAATGCAGACAGCACTGGACGGCCGTTTCGTCCTATTTGGGACTCATCAGCAGTGCGCATCCACTACCGAGAATCGAACCCGGCCATCCAGTGCTTTCTGCATTCTGTTGAGGATTCTTCTAGACCGAATGAATTACTATAAGATTAACCTAAATCCTCAAATTAATCACTTATATATATATATATATATATATATATATATATATATATATATATATATATATATATATATATATATATATATATATATATATATATATATATATATATATATATATATATATATATATATTAGGTTGGTGCAAAAATAATATCGTTTTTTGACGTTAAAGAATACGTCAAAAAACGATATTATTTTTGCACCAACCTAATATATATAATTGTTATATGACTACAACTTCCTCTGGGTTTTTGTTTAGTTTTTACTTGTTTCTTTTTCTTTTTATCATTGAGATAAAATCCTTCAATATTTTTTTCAAATTGAAAAATTATTCGTTGCTTAAGTTGTCATAGAAAAATCTATTCTCGTATGTCCGCGAGACTCATCAAAATATAATTATGGCAAAAACTGCCTAGACTATTAAAAAATAAAAGTTGATTTTGACGAGTAATCATTTTTTTATTTTTTTTTATTTTTTTACGATCGAACATAACTGGCGTTTGCGACAAATGTCATGTTTCAACAGATTTAGACAGTTTTCATTACCAAAAGCGACAAGAGCGTGTTTACTTCTTTCAACGATAGACAGACCTGTTGAATTTTACATTTAAAACAGATTTAAGAAAAACAGTTATAGGTTACTAATCACTACCAATAAAAACATTCTTACTATCAAATGTTATTTTAAAATGACTTTTCGCAGATTTATTATGATTTTTTAAATACATTCTAATTTATCATATATATATATATATATATATATATATATATATATATATATATATATATATATATTTATCATATATATATATATATATATTAAATATATATTTATATATTAAACATATATATATATATATATATATATATATATATTAGGTTGGAGCAAAAATAATGTCGTTTTGTCACATATTAACATATGCGAGAAAACGACATTATTTTTGCACCAACCTAATATATCAATTTTATGCTGAATTTTCTGTTTCTGTAATAGTTAGTGGGTCGGAACACGGCGATTTGAGTTCAAATTCTGCCAAGTTCTTATGCTCATTTTTTTTTCATATTTACCTTTGCGAAAGGGATGAATCCATCTCTTTTCCTTTAAGCTAGGGGTTAAATGGCAAGGAAGACTGGATTCAGTAACTGCGACTGGCAGCCAGTTTAGGAGAAGGCGATTTCTGAATCCAAAATCGTTATTGACTGTCCTACTGATAACTTCTATTATTTACACTATTTATATTATTCGGACTATTGTCCTCATCTTTATTGCCATATTCCCGACGTTTCGGTCGTTGTGCGCTCCGGCCTTTCTTCAGATCCAAATTCCAACGTATATCCAACGCAAGAGCGTAACAAAAAAGGCGAAAACGGACAACCTTGACGAATGGAGTAAGACAATGCAAAAGGCTCTGATCGACCCCCATTCACTTCAACCAGTACACCGGAAGAAGAATAAAGTAGTCAGATTTTTAAAGAATATTTTTTTCAATCTACCCAAATTTATCTGAATTATTTTTATTTTTCTCTTCATCACCTCTGTTACATTATGACAACAGAAAATCTACCAAGAATGGTGATATATAGTAAGAACCTGGACGCAAATTTACCATGACTGAACTAGCGATCAAGGAACTTTCCAGACAATTTCGTCTCAGTGGAATATTTTCTCTTTTAATCAAAGTAGCATTCCTTATGGCAAAATTGTGGTCAGTTTCATTACGATGAACAACCAATGCGCTTAGCGTGTATATTGTTTTTTTTTTTTTTGTTTTTTTTTATGTCTCTTTTGTGTCCATAGAGTCTTTTGCATAAAATTCTTGAGGTTTCACCAAAGTATTCATTCTGGCAATTCTTGCACATGCTAGAATAAATTCCTCCTTTAAGTTGTGGTTATATGAACACGCATTAGTTGTTCACCTTAAAAAATAAAATATTCTTTCAAAATTTTGAAACTACCAGCATCTCTCGTTTCGTACACATGTGTAAAAGGGGCAACGCCAACAAAGCCCAGTCCGATGAAATTCTAACCGCTGAAACGCGTCATAAACACTTTTTCCAATTTGTCATATTATTTTTCTAAATAGTTTGCTGGGATATAAAATTATACAAAATTATATATAGACACACACACACACACACACACACACACACACACACACACATATATATATATATATATATATATATATATATATATATATATATATATATATATATATAAAGACATTTTTATGTTTATACATTCTTTTTATAAATACAAATATTTAAGTAAATGCTCTGTATGTAAACAGTATTAAACAACATTTACCGGCCTGAATGTCCAAGAAATTTTCATAGAAAATATTCGTCCTCCTGTAAATTTTAATATATTTTATTATAAACAGAGCATTTATTGAAATATTTGTATCTATAAAAAGAATGTATGAACATAAAAATGTCTAAAAATAATTGTCGGACTCTGTCCATTTCATAATGTGTGACGTCATTTGTTTACATTTGGATACGCCATGAGCAGATATATATGTACGTGAGTGAATCATGAAAGATTGTAGTTTAAAGACAGTAGAATCGACCTTGCTAACCGAGCGCTCCACTGTGGACGAAACAGTTAAGGCACGTCAGACTGAATGACGGTTCCGTATAGAATACAGGTACGATATCTTCAAGAACACATGGCACAGTGGATAAAGGCGTTGGTCAGATCCAGTAACAGGACAGAAAGAGTGTGAGTTCAATACACGGTTGAGGTAATGGAGAACTTGCAGATGGGAATTAACGGGAGATAACTGATAACTGACATGAATTAAACATGGCACGTGAAACTAGAACAGTCTACCCCAGCGAGAGAAATAAAGCGTTCAGTTCGACATTCCAACCACCTGAGGTAGGCCTGAGCGTACAACGGCCGAAACGTTGTAATAAATATCGCAACAAAGACGAGGACAGTAGTCCGAATATTGTAAATAGTGTATATAATACCTCATCTCAGAAATATAAACAGATACGGAAAGGCTGAAACGTTGTAATAAATATGGCGACAAATATGAGGACAATAGTCCGAATAATGTAAATACGTCAACTCAGAAATATAGACAGGTACGGAAAGGCTAAAACGTTGTGACAAATATGGCGACAAAGATAAGGACAATAGTCTGAATAATGTAAATAGTTTACATAATACTTCATCTCACAAATATAGACAGATACTGAAAGGCCGAAACGTTGTAATAAAAATGGCAACAAAGATGAGGACAATAGTCCGAATAATGTAAATAGTGTACATAATAACTCATTTCAGAAATATAGACAGATACTGAAAGGCCGAAAGGTTGTAATAAATATGGCGACAAATATGGGGACAATACTTCGAATAATGTAAATACGTCAACTCAGAAATATAGACAGATACGGAAAGGCTGAAAAGTTGTGACAAATATGGCGACAAAGATGAGGACAATAGTCTGAATAATGTAAATAGTTTACATAATACCTCATCTCAGAAATATAGACAAATACTGAAAGGCCGAAACTTTGTAATAAATATGGCGACAAATATGAGGACAATAGTCCGAATAATGTAAATAGTGTGCATAATATGTCAACTCAGAAATATAGAAAGGCCGAAACTTTGTAATAAATATGGCGACAAATATGAGGACAATAGTCCGAATAATGTAAATAGTGTACATAATATGTCAACTCAGAAATATAGACAGATACTGAAAGGCCGAAACGTTATAATAAATATGCCAACAAAGACGAGCTACAGTGTTATGGAGAGGTTTGAGGAATGTTGCAAGGTTGAAGAAGGATATTTTGATCCCTTACATGATTAAACAGTGCTAAAAAATGTAATTAAGGTTTTAAACAAATGTACATAAACTGTTTTAAACAAATATGGTTATAACAAATAAACAAATTCAATAGTTTTTTTTTTAAAATATAAAGTGTTTAGTAACCCTCATTTCAATTTTCAAACATTTTTTCGAATTTCATTGGTTATTAAATAAAAATAACCTTCGAGAAATTTCCATAACAAAACAGTGAATTTTTGCAAAAATAGGCTCAACCGACAACAAAATAAAAAATCTTTCTCAAATTCATCCCTAATTTAAATATTTCAAGAAATCCTATTGGCTAAAAAATAAAAAATACAACATTCGTCCACGCATTTCTCAGAAAAATTCGCAACAAGCTACCAAACCGCTGGAGCCGATTTTGTTGTAGAAAACTATAAATAGGATTGTAAACGAATTTTCGTCGCATTTGATACTCACACACGCGAAAGATACGCACGGGAATTATGTGCCGCAAAAGAAACAAACTTCCTTTATGAGAGATTAGAAAAATTTACACAACAAACTTTTTAACTCAATATCTTTCACAGAAAATCTTTTGTCTAAGTTAAATTCAACCTTTTTAATCAAAGGCAGACCTTTTTGACATTGAACATTTCTAAAACAGCAAAGAACTTTTCTCTAAAATATACCTTTGCACACATCATTAAAATGAAAGAAATTGTAAATTGTGTATATGAAATTTAATCTGTTGTTTCAAACATGTATTTCTTGTCGTGATTGATTATCGTTACCATTTGGCTATTTCTTATAATATATGTTTATGGATATTACATGTTTTATTTGCAGCACAATCGTAAATATTCACGCAACCTTCTTCGATCCACTACAAGTGCATACCTACTAAGTGTAAGCCGACTTTTGGCCCACCCTTTATATAAATATGTTGGTTTGCGGTGAACACTTAGTTTTAGGCTATTGTCATTAAGGTGTAGCATGATATCTAGGAAGGGATTAGTACTGTTCGTTTCTGTTTCGTAAATGAATTCTATGGTGTGTTCGACTTTGTTTAGTTTATATACGAGATCAGGTAAAATAGTTTTGCTGGGGTGTTTTAATGGGTCGACATCAATATATCGGGAATATATTAATTGCTAGGTTAAATAATTTAGAAAGGGCTAGATTCAAGAAATTCTAAGAAAACGCATGCTAGCAAACCATTTAGAGGTAAAAACATTGGTAATGCAAATTTTTGGTTTATAAAAATTACTGTTAAATATGAAATAACGTTCATTAGTGATGACACGGAAGTTTATTTTTTTTATTGTCATTAGGTTGGTGCAAGTATAATGACGTAATAATGTCGTTTTTTGACGTATTTTTAACGTCAAAAAACGACATTATTACGTCATTATTTTTGCACCAACCTAATATATATTACTAGAGAGTGGTTCATTTTTGATTCTGTTAGATACTTGTTTTAAAGATTTAGTCATTTATGGACAGGAACGTTGGTTAAAAAGGGATTTAACATTTAAATTCGCCATGAGTTTGTTAGTCAAATGTATTCCCTATATAATTTGCCTTAAGTTGCCTTAATTTTTAACATGAGGCTGATTTTTCCGAAAAGAGGAGTCAAAATTCTTATTTTGGCCGTCACCAGTTTTTCTTGAAAATTTATATATCATTTACCATATATATATATATATATATATATATATATATATATATAATCTATACGAAAATTATAACATAAATATGTTATAAAATCACTACAAAAATAGCCATTTTGTTTCAACACTTCTGGTGTTTTATCAAGTGATGGTGTTGAATGTAGAATAAAGGGTTTTAAAAGGTTCAAATCAAACATTCCTCGCTAGCGGAAATACTGTTACATAAGTTGCAATGACCGATCAAAATATAACTATATATGAATTCAAAAAACTTGACAACGAATTTTGGTTATAATAATTATTTACTGCTTTAATGTTAGAGCTAGACTAAAATAGAGATCATTCTAACTAATTAATATTCAATTTTACTATAAAATTGAAAATTAAAAATTACCAATTTTAAATTTAATTTGACTTGTGTATATACATATATATATATATATATATATATATGTGTGTGTGTGTGTGTGTGTGTGTGTGTGTGTGTGCAAGATGTGAACGAATAGAGTACGATTCCAACGTTCATACTTTTAATACATATAATCACCTGCCACCAGGGAATAAAATAACTTAATGTAAAAACAAATATTTTGCCTGTTTTTCTTTTTGTCTTATCTTTTTTTTATTTGTCTTTTATTTATTCTTATTTATATATTTTTTTTTTAATTCTTTTTGACATATTGTCACAAAATCTCATATATTGCCCGGAGTTATCAAAGTCGTCTCGGAAAAATAATCTTTATCTGAACTTTCGAAATAAAATAATAAAAAACAGAATTAAGATCATCTCTTTTTTCCATTTTTTTTCACTATTCAAATAAAATCATTGTTCTTCGCCTAAAACGAATTGCTTGGTTGATTTTTATTAGCAGCATATTAATCCCTATAGATTATCTAATGCCAAAATCTGAATATTTTCAACAATATGTTATGGCTTTAACTGAATATATTTTGAATGTAATTGTATGTCATTGACTACAAATAAAATGTATTATTGGTCATTTTGTTATAAAATGTATTGTTAGTAATTTTACTCTAAAATGTATTATTGGTCATTTTGTTATAAAATGTATTGTTAGTAATTTTACTCTAAAATGTATTGTTGGTAATTTTGTTATAAAATGTAATGTTAGTGATTTTACACTAAAATGTATTGCTGGTCATTATTTATATAAAAATGTGGTGATGATACTTTTACTATAAAAAAAGGAATTTTAATGCTTTCATAGTATTTTGATTTTGTAGACGACACAGTACAGATAGCAAACACGGAAGAGAAATAACAAAATCTCCTACAGAAGGTAGCGATGGAGAGAGAGAAGAAAGGACTAAGCATAAACCACAAGAAGACAGAATGCATGGTCATCAGTAAGAGGAAGAGCCTGAAATGTCGGGAACAGTAGAATCAAGCAAAAGCAGAAGTTTAAATATCTGGGAAGCGTCTTGACAGAAGTCGGTAAGTGCGACACTGAGATCTGTAGACCTATTGGGATGGCCAAGGACACATTCCAAAAGCTGAGCAGAGTATTGCAAGACAGCGGGATTTCTTTGGTAACAAAGAAAAGAATACTGAGCTGTTACGTGACATCTGTCCTTCTTTACGGTAGCAAATGTTGGACGATTACCTCAAGGAGGAGGAAGAGACTCGTGGCGACGGAGATGTAGTTCTAGAGAAGGATGCTAAGGATATCATGGACCGAGCATTTGAGAACCGATGAGGTTTTAAATAGGTTGCAAACAAGGTGAAGGCTTATACTTAACATCAGGAAGAGGCAGCTGAAGTTTCTGGGACACATAATGAGGAAGGCGGGCCTGAAGAATCTGATACCTACGGGTCGAATAGAGGGAAAAAGAGACAAGGGAAAGCGGCGCATGATATACCTGACGAGCTTAAGCAGGTGGATGACAGAACGTGGTCTGGGGGAGAAAGCAGAGGGAAGGAGCTTGCTGATGCTGCAAGGGATAGAGGGAGGTGGAGAGCTATGAATGCCTAAGTCCTGAAAGGGCACGGCACATAAAAAGAAAAGTGGTGATTTAATATTTGTCCATAGCTGGGACACTATCAGGTACTATCACCCGGGTCAGCTTAGGCAAAGGAACAATAGCAATTAAGAGGTGGTTTCACGCTCCTCAAAACCTCCGATCTCACACGATAAGGGGACTTGCTGCCAGAGGTAGTTTATCGTCATGCCCAGGACTATAATTAAGACGAATTGGTCGGCATTTACATTTGTGAGAGGCATGAATCTGAAAGGATTTGACACACATAGAGAGAAAGAGAAATAGATAGATTTAACGGTTTCATATTTTCACAGATTCAGCAATGACAATTCAAATGCGTAGAACATCTTAAATAAATACCAAAAGATTCTCAGAGTTTGGCGGTAGGCGGTAGACGGTCCTGAAATAAAATAGAAATTTTAGGGGATTAAAAAATACTTGCTCCGACCAAAAAGACATCCTCTACCCCAAACATACACCCGAAAATAACTTACGTTTGATCATTTGGTCAAATTTAGGGAGTTAAATCCGAAGGTGCATTGGAATAGCAAAATATGCCTCTCAAAAGCTAAATAAAGTATTAAGAAACAGGAAAACTTCGTTAGAAACAAAGAAAAGGTTAATGAAATGTTATGTGATAACTGTCACAGTGAATTCTGGACAATCCACTCAAAGATGAAAAACAGGCTTCATTTAACAGAAATGTAGTTCTACAGAAGGATGCTGAGGATACCATGTGTCAAATATGTGAGCGGCGAACAAGTTTAAGAGAAAATCGAAAAAATGGGAAAACTTATACATAAAACCAGGAGAAGAGACTTTAAATTTCTACAGAAGGATGCTGAGGATAATATAGACCAAATATGTGAGCGATGACGAAGTTTTAGAAAAAAAGAATTCAAAAGGGAAACTTAACTTAAAACCAGGAAAAGAAATTTGAAATTTCTACAGAAGAATGGCGAGGATGTCATGGATCAAATATGTGAGCGACGAAGATTTAGAGAAAATGGAAAAAAAATGGGAAAACTTATACATAAAACCAGGAAAAGACAGTTGAAATTTCTACAGAAGAATGGTGAGGATACCATGGTTCAAATATGTGAGCGACGCAAAAGTTTTAGAGAAAATGGGAAAAAATAGGGAAACTTATACTTAAAACCAGGAAAAGACAGTTGAAATTTCTACAGAAGGATGCCCAGGATAATATGGACCAAATATGTGAGCGATGACGAAGTTTTAGAGAAAATGAAATCAAAAGGTAAACTTATACTTTAAACCAGGAAAAGAAAGTTGAAATTTCTAGGATACATAATGAGGAAATTTGTTATATTCAGAATAGATTGAAAGTAAGGACAGAAGAAACATCCTTAGTGAGCTTAACTAAATGGATGGAAGGACAAGGTTTAAGAGAAATAACAAAAAGTCAATCATGATTTTGTGACAGTTTATCCACCATTTTAATTGAAATACTCAACATTTCATTCGAATAGTCTGAAAAGTAAATCCAGCAACAAGGCCTCTGAACGTTAGATTGGTTTTGAGATGCTTGGAACCACGTCTTAACTGATTTTGTTCCTAGGTCCACTATGACCCGCGTTAGTAGGATCTAATAGGGTCCCAACTATGGGTAAATTGTGAACTCCGAAACAAAATCATAACTCTAAGAAAGTATAAAAATACCGGCAATATCTTTTGATATAGAAAATTTCTCCCTCTATATTTCTGAGATGTGGTTTTATGTACACTCTTTATATTATTCGGAGTATTATCCTCATCTTTGTTGCTATATTTATTACAACGTTTCGGCCTTTCAGTATCTGTCTATATTTCTGAGATGAGATATTATGTACATTATTTACATTATTCGGACTTTGTCTTTGTTGCCATATTTATTACGTTTCGGCCTTTCAGTAACTGTCTATATTTCTGGCTTGAGGTATTATTTACACTATTTACATTGTTCAGACTATCGTCCTCATCTTTGTTGCCATATTTATGAACGAAGCTAAAGATAGTGGGGACATAAATAAAAGGGGCCAATGAGTATACATCCCCTAGCTAAGTTAACTCAATGGAAGAAAGTAAGAACAAAAAACAACCCTAAACTAGCCTTAAATCGGGCGGGGTTGTCAATGTTCAATACAGGGCAATATCCTAATGCCTAACCGGCATCAAACTTTCGCTCTAAGTCGATCCCTCTTACTCGAAGAAACGCAGCTTTTGTCAAAATCTGATGAAGGGAGCCGCCGCCTTTCCGTCCTAATCTTGACGTTAAGCTGACGCTTAAAGTACAAGATCAGTTGGCAAGAAGTGAAATTCTCGCCCCATATAATCGCTTCTGAAGTGTTCTCCAAATCACGACTCTCATAATAACTAGCATGCAAAAGAACGCATAGTGTTCAGCCTTCGTCAATGGCGGTACCACATTGCTACAGACGGAACTTGACTTGAGGACGAAAAACTTTCTGCGCAGCATGCGAATCATGATGCCTTCAATAAACTTGCACAACGGGACTACGCCTCTGCAATGAAAGTGTGACCCAGGGTCTTCATATCACAGCGAATGCAGTTTGGAAATTTTTCTAAGCCCGCCTAACCCAGAAGGACTTACGAATCACTAGCCAAGTGAGTGATGCCTCATCGTTATTGAGGAATTAAGCATAAATTTAACGAGCCTCCTGCTTTGTAAGACCGAGCTCGTCTATCAGATCATCATGTACTGATCCCCTAACACATGATATAATGCCATTCGGACAACGCCTGGACATTGGAGAGGTCATCCGACGCCCGTAAGAGGTGTTTCAGAGCAATACGACATTCACTCGCCTCGGGGTAAATGTGATTCTCCTCCTCGCTCGAGTGCACACTTCTCAGGGATAGGAAGTCCTTACGGGCGTCTTCCTTCCAGAATACGCCCTCCTCATCCAAATCGCGACATAGTTGATCTAGAAATGCGATGCGAAGCGTGTGTTGTCGGGTCTTAACGTATGCATACCCAGACCACCTACAGAAGGATGGAGGTAACAGATCTCTCGAGGTACCATAGCGGACTTTCCTCCTCACAAGAAGGAGAACAAGAGCCTTACTAATGAAATTAATATGGTAGAACAAAGTAGAATCACGGAGAGTCGGTAAAAAAGAATCAGCACATACTTCTGCTCTCCTCTTTAAGGAAAGATTCTTCCTCGACCACAGACGAACTACGGCCTCGGCCTTCTCTTACACCTCCGGCCAATTCATTTCCAGTGAGATATCAGGATCGAACCAGACGCCGAGTATCTTGATCGACCCACACACCCAACAGCAAGCGTACCCTCTGATCTCTTTGCAGACTTCGTCAATCTCGTCTCTGCTCGACACAAGAACCGAAACGTCGTCAGCATAGGCAGAATACCTGGCTAACGTGTTAGAACCAGGTAGAGAAATTCCACGTAGGACGGGATTCGTCTTTAATTTGCGAAGGAAAGGTTCCAACACAAGAACGTAAAGCAGAGGCGAAAGCGGACAATGTATATCAACGAAAGCTGAGTATCATCTACCATGTTTTCAACTGTGACAGCAGAATAACATTTATCATACGTGGAATTTCTTTACCTTATTACTTCAAAGCTCCCAAGAAAAATAAATTTCGGCATTAACTGTCTATCTATAAAAGGCAGGATGTGTGTGCGTGTGTATGTGTGTGTGTGTGTGTGTGTGTGTGTAACGAATGCACGGCCGCAATTTTCGACGGATTTGCACCAAAATTTATATACACATGCTCCTAGTTAGCAGGAAGGCCAAGACCGACTTTGCATTTCCCAACTCCCATCCATAGAGGAAATAATCGATTTTTTCATGCTTCTACGGCAATTTTCATGTAGTTTGCTGTCATTTTGTACTGGCCAGAGTGAGAGCATATAGCTGGCTGCCACGAATAGGCAGGAAGATTCTATTGGCCAGCGTGAGAGCCAACAGCTGACTGACATGAATGTTAACTAGCATGCTAGCATGCAAAAAAAATCGATAGCTGCATTCGTCACAAGTGGGAAAAATTTAAATCTGCATGGCACTTTACTCCAATTGGCTCATTCGCTTGCTTAAACTCAACATTGATTCTGATTCCGCAGAACTGTGTTGGGTGTGAAAATGTATTTGTTGTTAACATTCTTTTTTCATTTGGTTTTTCCAGTTACGAGTCCTTTTTTAAAGCTGATCGTTTTGTGTTCATTTTGTTTAGTTCTTTTTACGTAACAGATTTAATGTCTAGTATAGAGCTTAGAAAAAATTCGCAGTGTGAGATAGGCAAGAAGTAAGGCATGTAGCAACATCAGCACGGGAAAGGGAACTCCTTTAAAGGCAAGGAACATCAAAAATATTTTAAGTCAAGTGATAGCGATTGCTGTATGAGTCGTGCGATTTTTGAATCAAGCACGGGCAACGCCGGGTCATGCTGCTAGTGACCTATATCTGATATGTCGTTAAACAAACAAATCAAATTTATGTTTCTGAAAAACTCTTTTAATAATATAGGTCGACACTAACAGTTCAGTCAATAAATACCGAATGTTTCCTCTGTGGAAACGGATACCTCTTTACTTTCCATTTGAATTCTTTTCATATCTTCCAAGTAGAAGTTGAAATATTTCCATGAGTAACGCATATAGAAAGCTGACAATATTGAGTACAGTCTAACTGAATTCATTCTTCATTTAGTTCCATGTAATTATTTATCGCGAAACTTCTGTGACAGTAAATATCCAATACAGCAAGAAAGCAAAAGGAAATATAAGTCAATGGAATTCATGTTGAATTTTTGCGTCTGGTTTCAGTGACAACATTGCATTCAATAATTACAAGTAAATCATGGAAACGCTTTAAATAATGTAGACTTTTCGTCTGCGAGAAAAAAAAATAGCGGATGAAAATCACCAGTCTACAATGAAGTCGTCAAAAATCCATCGATATTTTAGTAGATATCAGTGTCCACTGAAATAAACTATCTATTTATTTTCCTCGACACTGTTATACAAGGTTTTCGAATATCGATTTGACTAAAACAAATCTTACTCCATGTTTTTCCATTTGCCTAAACAAGCGCAAAATCCCCGACATTTATTTTTGCCATCTAAAATAAGGAAATATTCTAATAGCGTTGTTGTATTCGAATCAGTGGTATAATATAAATCAGTGTTAGCACCCACGCGCACACAACCACGCACACACACACACACACACATAAACACACATACACTCACATACATACACACACACACATATATATATAGAGAGAGAGGGAGAAAAATATAATTTTTTTCGTGTTTTTACAGCTAATTTTTTCTCAACGTGTATGAATGAGAAAAAAGGCGAGGGAGAACGTAAGGAGAAAAGTGTAAACGTCCCGTAGTTTGATGAGGAATAGAGTACGTGTCACGTAACTTAATGAGGAAGTGTTGAATGACACGTAGTTTTGTGAGGAAGTGTGTAAGTGTCACGCAGCTCGGCGTAGAAGACTGTTGAATGTCACGTACTTTGATGAGGAAGTGTGTACGTGTCATGTCGCTTGGCAAGGAAGAGTGTTGAATGTCACGTAGTTTGGAGAGGAAGTGTGTACGTGTCACGGAGCTTGATGAGGAAAGATGCGCGGATCCTCCGTTTCAGAAACCTACTTTTTTGTCATTTGATGATTGACTGTCTTGGGATTTATTTCCGACTTCGTTCCATATATATATGTTCATAGATCATCCAAATTTCTGCTCAGTTACATATCCGAATGTAAAGAAAGCAATTTCTGAAGAAGTAATGAATTTTTTAATTGAAAATAGCCATCGTTTGTCTATCGTACTGTTCACGCTCCTCCTTAGTCTTTTGAACAGGAGTAGTAGTTTATCCCTTGTTTCTTGTCTAGGATTGGGTTTCAGGTTGCTACTAAAGTCTTTCCATTCTCTTTCAATCCTAGTAGGCCCTTGCGTCTTAGTGACATTATCACCTTGCTAAGAGTGAACTGATTTTTATAAACCCCACCAATTCAGACATTTACAGCTACATCTCGTCATGCTACATCCACAGAGTCGAATCACCCACATTTATCTCGTACTCTAATTATAAGAAGGAAGTTCCACGCTGCTGATAACTGTTGGGCTACCTACACATCCCATAAATGAAGTAAAAATAGTATTCGTGTTAATAAACCGAGCAGTTTTTTAATATACTGAAGTAGATAATGTCATTTTAAAAAGAAAAAGGAAAGCCATATCGCTGTGGCCATTTTGAACATAATTTACACAAGAATATCAGCTTTGCCCTTCAGACTAATGTTATACTCACAGAATGTGTCCTGTCATCCAGTTTGGAGGACTCACCAGCGACAAGAGACTGCGCGGAGGCCCAAAACGACGCTTCGAGGATCAGTTGAAGACACAGGCTAACATCGACACTGAAACCTGGGAAACCGTTGCTGCAAATCGGACTTCCTGGCGTAGGACCATCCGAGGGGAGACAGAAACCTGTGAGTCCAGCCGCCAACATAAAGAGGATCTGCAAAGTGCTGCCAGGAGGTCTCGACTCGCCCAGCAAAGATCCGAAGAATCCTTCGCATCAGTTGGGAGGACTGCATCACCAACAACAAGGTCCTCTTTCTCTCTCTCTCTCTCTCTCCCTCTCTCTCTCTCTCCTCGGCATCGAGGCTACCATCCTTCAACATCGCCTCTGCTGGCAGGGTCACGTGTCCAGATTGCTTCCCACTCGACATTCACGTATCATCCTAATATGCGGAGGTCAAAAATGAAGTTTCAGTGATCGGTTGTAAACATCCCTGATACAGGTCAACATCAACCCTGAGACCTGGGAAACCGCTGCTGAAAATCGGCTTTCCTGGCGGAGGACCATCCGTGAGCAAGACCTAAACATTGGAGTCCAGCCGTCAACATGAAGGTACGTCCAAGCACCAACACTCCTCTATAACTCATGACTATTGAGGGTTAGGCTGGGCCTTCATCTCCATCAATGCCCCTAGGGTAGAGAAAGAGAATAAAGAGAGAGGATGGCGATCACGATGCTCGGATGCGAACTGGATGATACACTGTGGAACTCCCGATAGACGCTTCTTTTAATAGGCCTATAACCAAGAGATTGGAGGAGCGTGGGACCACCTCTTAATTGCTGTCGTTCCCAGGTCCACCCTGACTCGAGGTGGTAGCACCTGTTAGGGTCCTAGCTATGATCAAATAGTGGACACCTCTACTACAAAAACAAAACATTTTATAGTAAAAATACCAGCAATACATTTTATATAAAAATATCAACATATTAACAAATTGTAGCTTCACCCAAATCCGTTTAAAATGCTACCAAACCACCAACATGAAAGAACACTTTCATGACATTAATCCATATAATATGCTACAATTTCTTAAAGAAATCAAACTATATTCCAAAATACAACTTCAACAAAACAACAACACATGTCACCGCCTCTAGTAATTCTGTCCACACAAACACGTATATGCAAAAAAGCTGAGTATCATCTACCATGTATTCAATTGTGAAAGCAGAATAACATATATCATATTTTTATAACTTCGGAGCTCCCAAGTAAATTCAATTTCGGCATTAAATGACCCATGAAAGCGTTGATATGCCGTTAAACAAATAAATCAATCAGCTTCTTCTTTGAACATCTTCAGGTGGAATAATAGCTTCATCTACCGCAAGGAAAGTTGATACTCTGTGTGCCAGTAGAATGTTTTTCTCGTCTGAATCCATCCTTCAAATCTACCATTCGTGCTTGCATTGAATACTATTGCCATATACGGTCTGCTGCCGCCGCTGTTCACCTCGAAGTTCTCGACAAAATCCAGAGACGAATATGCAATGTGATAGGTCCTGACAGGGCATCTCGACTCCAGTCACTTTCTCACAGACCGTGATGTAGTTTCCCTCTGTCTTTTCTACAAATATTTTCACTGTTCCGACGTGCTACTTTCGCTGGTGTCCCAACTGCATGAATTTAAGCGTGATACTAAGTTGGCATCTCAATCCCGCCTTTTCACTGTCGGAACAGTTAAATGTAACCGCCTCTTCTACTCCAATAGCTTCTTCTCTCGCACCTCTCATCAGCTGAACTCCCTTCCTCTTACTTGCTTCCCTGATAACTTCAAAAATTTAAATGTAATGTCAATAGTCATCTTTTGATGCCTTGTTCTTCATCCCGTCCTCCTTTTTATCCTTTCCTCGAATACCCACTTTACTTTCACTCTCTGTAAACCCTTGCGTGCTAGTGGCACTACCACCTTGCTTTGAGTGAAATGAAAATAAATTTCTTCCTTGAGGATAATATGACCCCATAGTACAGCTATCGCTATGTAATTATTTTTTTTTTAAATTTCTACCATATTAGCCATTAAAATCTCAATGTCGTATATATATTTTACTCAAATATTTAATTTTCCACGATATAAAAGAATAGAAATGAACCGGATGTTCAGCCATTGTGTGTTTCTTCACCTAATTTCCGTTTCAAATCTTTATTTTCGAATTTTCGGTAAAAGGTGATTACTAGACATACCCGATAATATAAAGATGTTAATTAATCTAGCAAGACTTTTCTGCTTGATATGATTTTATTATATTTTTATATGTAAATAATGTATTAAAATAAAAAAATATTGTCTGCCGTTAAGAAGGAAGAGACAAAAAACAATAAAATCAGAATATAAACAAAGTTTGAAAATGTATCTTGTGCACACATGAACAATATTTATATATCTGAAATTTAAAAACAAATTATTGGCTTTACTATGAGATATATTTGTTTATAATATAATCAACAAGCCAACTTTTTTCTTGTTCTCATCTTGCCAATGCTTTACAATTTGCTTCTTTACGTCTAAGTTTTCAAATTTCGCGTTTGCATCTCACCATGAAGAAAGTACGGTGGAGTAATGGATAGCGGCTCGGACTGAGGAATCGGAATGCCGAGTTCGAATTCCAGTCGAATCCATTACATTCACTTACGTGCTAATACCCTTGCAAAAGGTATGAATCCTCTTCTAGATTTTCCCGGTGGAGTAATGGATAGCGGCTCGGACTGAGGAATCGGAATGCCGAGTTCGAATTCCAGTCGAATCCATTACATTCACTTACGTGCTAATACCCTTGCAAAAGGTATGAGTCCTCTTCTCCACTACCCCCGCCCCAGCTATGGGTAAATAGTAGGATAGACCGGGTTCTATATATTTGGATGACAACTGGTCTACAAGTAATGTAAAGTAACCTACTGCGGGAAAAGATCGGCCTCGTCAGTCATGTATCGAAAGATACATGATCGCTTAAGCGTGTATCACGCATGGCACATAACTGAGTGACTGACCTCACCATGGTTGATAGTTTGAAATAAATAAAAGGGTCCAGTTTCCTCAAAATTGAACAAGACACTTAAAGCCAAACTACCGAAGGATGCTGAGGATAACATGGACTGAACATGTGAACAACGACGAGGTCTTGGAGAAAATGGAAACATATACTTAACATCTGGGGCACATAATGAAAAAGATAATACTGATAATCTCACTATCTTTTATCTTTTTATCCCATTATCTATCTATCTGAGTTTATCCCATTATCTATCTATCTATCTGCGTTTATTCATCATCTGTATGTACTACGGTATTTTTTTTCACCTTACCATCTCTCGGTAGGATTTCTTGATTTTTTTTTCCCATTAGGTTCATCTAAAATAGCTGAGCACTCATCAGGAAAAAATAGTTTTCATGTACTGCTTCACCCGACCTCCACGTGTTTTTGTTATGCTTAAAGGTGATATTTCGAATGCTTTCATATCTTTATTTTTTATTGTTGCTATTTTACATTTCTTCCGTCTGTCTGCAATCACAACACCTGTCTCTACAAGAATTTTCTTGCTAGCCAATTCATTTCTTTTTTTTGTTTATTACCATTTTTAATTTTTTTCCCATATATCTTTTTTGACATTCTCTGTTCAAGTTTTTCACAATTTCCAAACATGTCTTTTCAATCGCTTAATATTTTTACAATCTGTTATCTTTTCTGAATAGTTTCATCAGATTTTTTTTTTTTTTTGTTGTTGTTTTTTTGTTTTGTTTTTTTTTTTTTTTTGTTTAGGATTGGGTTTCCGGTTCTTTCTCAAGTCTTCTCTTTCTCTTTCACTTCCTGTTGCTCCTTGCATCTTAGTGGCATTATCGCATTGCTTGAGGTGAATTAATTAAAAAAAAGAAAAAAAAAGAAAATTAATGAGTATAAAAGTCACCTCAATTGAGGTAATGCTTCGCGAGGTAATCTGGTCAACTATTGTTCTTGAAAAGTGAGTCTGTATCACAAGTTTGTGTCCTTGTATCAAAATAAGATTAATAAAAGAAAAACGTGCGGTTCACACACCTTCCAGTTGTAGAAGTTTATTTATTGTTTACTGTTACGATTGAGTTTCCGTTTCCTTTTCAAGTCTTTTCATTCTCTTTCATTCCCAGTTGCCCCCTTGCGTCTTAGAGGCATTATTGCCTTGCTTGGGTGTATTAATTAAAAGGAAATCAGAAGAAAGCTCATTACATTGAATCTACTGCTAGATCTGCTGCTAGAAAAGTTGATTCATTGTGCGTACTAGATCATTTTTTTTCGCATCAGAATCTATCTTACACCTTTTATACGTCTGTCATTCGTCTATGCATTGAATATTGCTACCATATCTGATTCGGTGATGCTGCTATATAGAGAGAGATTATTCATAATATCCAGAATCTATTTTGCATATGTATAAGTCTACCATTGATACTTGCTTTGAATGTTGCTACCACATCTTGTCTAGGGCTTCTGCTATATATTAAAAGATTCTTGCTAAAATCCAAAGAAGAATCTATCTTGTATATTTATAAGTCTACCATTCATCCTTACTTTGGATATTGCTACCTCATCTGGTCTAGTGCTTCTATATATTAAAAGATTCTTGCTAAAATCCAAAGAAGAATCTATCTTGTATATTTATAAGTCTACCATTCATCCTTACTTTGAATATTGCTACCTCATCTGGTCTAGTGCTTCTATATATTAATAGATTCTTGCTAAAATCCAAAGAAGAATCTATCTTGCATATTTATTGGTCTGTAAAGAAGAATCTTCTACTGCGTTATTAGTCCTGCCATGCCATCTCGGCTTCAGTCACTTTTTCGCCGCCGTAACGAAGGGAGAGAGAACGTGAGAGTGAGTAGAGAGAGAGGATAAATGACAGAAAGTGAGTGGGATTTCTGTATCGCGTCGTAGTCACTACTGTGACGGTTGACAAAGAAAACTGGTATTTATATTAAAATTGAATGAATGCGATGTGAATGATGTTTTAATTTAGGAAAGTTTTTTTTTATTTTGTAGAAAAATAAAAATTTGTATCCCTCTTGTCAGGGAGAATTCGTAGCTCACGGTACATTGGAACAGCGAGAGAAAGAAAATGGAGAGAAAGTGAGAGAAAGTGAGTAAGAGAGAGAGAGAGAGTAAGTGCTAAAGAGTGAGTGGGATTTCTGTATCGTGTCGTGGTCACCATTGTGACAGTTGACAGGGAATCTTGGTTTTTACATTCAAATTGAATGAATGCTTTGTGAACGTTGTTTTATTTTTGGAAGGTTTATTTTATTTTGTAGACAAATAAAAAATTTGTATCCTTCTAGTGGGGACAGAGTTTGTAGCTCACGGTACGTTGCAAACAGAGAGCGAGAAAGAGAGGGTGAGCGAGAGAGAAAGTGAGAGTGAGTAAGAGAGAGTGACTGACAGAGAGTGAGTGGGATTTCTGTAAAGAGAGTGTGTGAAAAGATGAGAGAGAAAGTGAGAGTGAGAGAGAGAATGAAAGAGACATTGAGGAAGAGAGTGAGCGTGTGTGAGAGAGAGACAGTGAGTGAGAGAGAGTGAGAGAGAAAGTGAGAGGTAGAGTGAATAAGAGGGAGAGAGTAAGAGAGGGAGTGAGAGTAAGAAAGTGAGTGAGATGAGTGTGTGTGAAAGAGAGAGAGAGAGAGAGGAGGGTAAATAAATAAATAAAATACTTATCTCATTGAGACTTCTGTATCGCGTCGTGGTCACCATTGCGACACTTGACACGAAATGTTGGTTTTCCATTCAAACTCAATGAATGCACCGTGAACAATGTTTGTATTTTTGGAAGGTTTATTTTATTTTCTAGACAAATAAAAACTTTATCCTTCTCAGGGGACAGAGTTTGTAGCTCACGGTTCGTAGGAACAGAGAGAGAGAGAGAAAGAGAGAGAAAGAGAAGGAGGTAGGTAGGGAGAAAGAGATCTCCATATTTGTATCCTGATTACTTCTTTGTGTAGGATGATGTAGACCAACCTCTACCGATTTTTGGTGAAAGTTTAGACTAAACCGACCTTGAAACCCTCTATTTCTTGTGTGTATATCGAAGTCGGTAATTGGTTGATATTGCTGCAAGTGCCCGTTGGATTGTCCTTCACTTTGGTCCAGGGCGTTTGATCTTTTCGCTTATCCAAGTATCTGGTTTCAGAAATGTACTTAGCTGATTCACCTGTCCTTAAGAATGCCTGTGTTATGGTCAATAAGATGATACATCAATAATACTTTTCAGGAGATTTGAGAAATATTTTTTTTTAAATTTTATTTATAAACTTTGCTCACGATTGTAACTGAAAATAAACTGTATTTATGCTCCAAACTCACTAATATATGACAAAGCATTGAAATCACGAAACAAAAGAAGCATTTTAAAATTATTCTCATGGATATTAAATATATTTATCGAAAATAGACATCATAAGAGTAGATGTCTTTGTCAATGTCTTTGTCATCTTCGTTGTTGTCGTCTTCAAAGACATATTTTTTCCTCAAAATGGACGTCATAGTCACTGCCCTCCACTTTGTTCGTGATTGCAGCATTTTTGAAGGACTTCCTGTCATTGTTGATAATTTTGTGAACTTATTTTTGACATAGGCGTGTCGCATTTTTGCCTGAACATATCTGTGCATTTGCTCTAAATTCGATGTAAACAATATGAATTCTTATTTTTCGTCGATACGAACTGAATAAAATATTGAACAATTGTTAAATTGAAGCTAAAGTTAGCTGCAACAAGTCCCAAAACGTTAGTTCGTATTATACACGAGGAATAATCACAAGATTGATTTTTATATAAAAATGTAAATAATATAATTCTTTTTTTAGTCAATACGAATCGGGTAAAAAAATTTAAAAAAAAATTAAATTTAAGCTGAATTTATCTTTTACAAATTCTAAAAAATTCGTGCATATTATACACAAGGAAGACTGGATTAGTTTGATTCCAGTAAACTATATAAATATAACTTATTATTATTTTTAGTTGATCTTCTTCTATGTGACGTGTCCTTTTAGAGCGTAGGTGGTCATGGCTCTCCCGAATTTCCTAACCTTTATGCGTTTAATAAATGTTGCCTTTTTTGTCTCTTCCACCATCCACTTACTCAAGCTCACTAAGTAGGTTAATGCCTTGATTTCCTCTGTCCCTTCAATCTGTCCGTGTGAGTACCAGATTTTACAAGCCCTCTTTCTTCATTATGTGCCCTAGAGATTTTGTCTGTCTCTTTCTGATGTTAATTTTGTCCATTATGTTTCCATTGTCTTTAAAACTTCCTCGTTGCCAATATGTTCGGTCTATGGTATCCTCAGCGTCCGCATGAAGAAACACATTTCTCCTGCTTCAAGTCTCTTTATCTACGAGGAGATTGTCCAGCAATCACTTTCTTATAGGAAGACTGCTATTTCATAATAGGTCAGTACTCTTCTTTTTCTTTTTGTTTTTAACGAATACATTCTGTTTCTTAATACCCTGCTTAGCTTTTGGAAGGGATCTTTGCTTATTTTCAGATTTCAATATCACAGTTTCCGTCCTCTGTTAAAACACTCCCCAGATATTTGCATTTTTGTACTTGTTTGATTTTGGTATCTGCAATTTGTAATTTGCTTCTCGGACTGTCCCTTTTGCTAACAACAATGCAATTGAACTTTAGTCCTTTCTTCTCGCTTTTCTTACGTAGGAGTTCTGTTAGTTTCCTTTCGGCATCTATTATCAACGCTATGTCGCCTGCATATGTTATGTTGTAAACATTACAACCGCCACTAATGAATCCTGGTAAGACGTCTAGTTATCTCAGATTCGCCTCGCTATATAGGTTGAATAAATCCGGTGAGAAAACATTCTTGTCTTACGAACATTTCTATTTTTACTTATTTAATATTCGCCACCGAATATACCAAAACATTATTTTATTTTTATGGTTTGAAAAAGAAAAGATTTAATAAACACAGGTTTATATCAGAAACAATAAATTGACATCAACGGAGCTTACAGAATATTTTATCACAAACGACTGTAATTTCGACAAACATCTTAAGGGGAACATTCTGAAAAAATATTCAGAATTTATCGACCTGTCGATCCTTAAAACGTATGAGGATGATTATATATGCAAATTATTTACTTCCCACCCTGACGGAAATAAACAGAATGACAGGAGAGTTCCATAAGATTTATACCGAACTGTTTGATTAATTCCTCCTAGTAATTAATTAGCAGCATGGCCCGGCGTTGCCCGTGCTTGATCCAAAAATCGCACGACTCATACAGCAATCGCTATCACTTGACTTAAAATATTTTTGCCCTTCCTTGTCTTTAAAGGAGTGCCCTTTCTCGTGCTCATGTTGCTACATGCCTTACTTCTTGCCTATCTCAAACTGCGAATTTTTTCTAAGCTCTATACTAAACATTAAATCTGTTACGAAAAAAGAACTAAACAAAATGAACACAAAACGATCAGCTTTAAAAAAGGACTCGTAACTGGAAAAACTGAATGTAAAAAGAATGTTAACAACAAATACATTTTCACACCCAACCCAGTTCTGCGGAATCAGAATCAACGTTGAGTTTAAGCAAGCGAATGAACCAATTGGAGTAAAATGCCATGCAGATTTAAATTTTTCCCACTTGTGACGAATGCAGCTATCGATTTTTTTTTGCATGCTTGTTAACATTCGTATCAGTCAGCTGTTGGCTCTCACGCTGGCCAATAGAATCTTCCTGCCTATTCGTGACAGCCAGCTATAGGCTCTCACTCTGGCCAGTACAAAATGGCTGCAAACTACATGAAAATTGCCGTAGATGCATAAAAAAATCGATTATTTCCACTATCGATGGGAGTTAGGAAATGCAACGTCGGTCTTGGCCTTTCCACTAACTTGGAGCATGTGCATGTAAAATTTGGTGCAAATCCGTCGAAAATTGCGGCCGTACATTCGTTACACACACACACACACACATCCTGCCTTTTATAGATAGCGATCAACTAACAGAAAATTCCAAGATGAACAAGATCACCATCCTATTAAACACATTTCAGTTTCACGCTTTCACGCAGGTGGAGTTACATTTGTTTTCACACGTTCATTACCAGGAAAGTCTTTTTCTCATTACAAGACAAACGTTTTTACATGTTTTCTATAGACAATTGTACATATTGAAAAAATATTCAGAATCTATCGACATTTCGACCCTTAAACACATGAGGATGGTTATGTATGCAAATTATTTACTCTCCCCACCGATAGGAATGAACAGAATGACAGGAGAATTCCATAAAATATATACTAAGCTAATTGATTAATTCCCCTTAGTAATAAATCAACTAACAAAAAATTTCAAGATGAACAAGATCACCATCATATTAAACATGTTTTAGTTTCATGTCTTCACGCCGGCGGCGTCTCATTACCAGGATAGCCATTTTTTCATTACAAGACAAGCAAGACGAGCGCTACCAGGGTCAGGTAGTTAGGCATAAGTTATGCAAGATGTCTAACGAAGCCGTGAATATGGGCGCAGAACTGCGCAAGGAAGAGATTCGTCGAGGTTCCAATCGTTACATTCGAGAGGTCGATACCCGGAGGGGCGTACTCTGAGGTCGGTTTATAGCATGTGCGAAGCGTTTTGGTGGCATTTCGACAGCCATTTTCCCTGAGAGCCTGGTCTCCGTCACGAAGAGTTTCCAAGCTATTTGCCTGACTTCCTTCGGCTTTCGCTGGATGAAGCTGCTGACTGTGAGGGGGAGATCACGGAGGGCGAAGTTTACGCGGCATTGAAGAGAATCGACAGAGGTAAATCTCCGGGACTTCATTGTTTACTTGAATTGTACTTGAGGCTGTCGGACATCTTTGTTTAGATTTTGACTGACGTGTTACATAACTGGTTGTAATCACGCTGTTAAAAAAGGACAATAATGTTGGGTGGGATTAAGATAATTGCAGGCCCATTAACTCTGCCTAACACAGAGTTTAAGATTATGGCTAATATCCTGTCGAAGCGTTCTCAGTCAATTCTTTAGGGACCTGAGCAGGCTTGTTCTGTTAAGGGTCGAACAATTCAGAGCAAACTGCATCTGATTCGCATTATCTTAGAGGGTGTAAAACAGGACGGACAAGCCGCGCTGATCATTTTGGATCAGTTCAAGGCATTTGATAGGGTCGACCACCGGTACCTGGTTGGTGTTCTTCAGACCGCCGGATTCAAACCCGACTTCTGCCGGTGGATTAGCCTCTCGAATCGTTCCATCAGTGCTGTGGTGCAGATGAACGGAAAATAGTCGCGTGCTTTTGCGCTGTCTCGGTCAATTCGCTGTCGCCCTTAATTCGCCGGATGAAGGAAAAGGTGCGAAGTCCGGCCCTATGTGGAATTGCTGTCATTGTTTGGGCTTGAGCCAGGGTTACCGCGTACGCAGATGACGTGTCCACTTTCGTGTTGTCACGCAGCGATATTGATGTGATATTGAAGGCGCTTGAAGGGTACAAAAAATATCACGGGGACCAAGATTAATCGTAACAAGTCTTCCGGCTTGTGGTTAGGTTCCTGGAGTAGGCGGGGATTCGATCTTCCGGGGCCATTTGGTTGGACGGAGGGGCTCGTCCGCATTCTCGGAGTGTAGTTCGTGCCAGGACTCCAGCTGGAGAAAAACTGGTCTGAAGTACAATAAAAATTCTGCGCGTCGGTCCAGATTTGGCACCGAAGGCGTTGAAGGGGAGGGCCGAGTCGTGTGCTACTTACTTTATTCTTCTCATTGTTTGGCTGTACTTCCTCTCTCTCTCTCTCTCTAAGAAGCGTAAGAAGGCGATGGAGTGCTTGCTTTTCTCTCTCTTGTGGGATGGTCACAAGTATCATGACGACAGAGATATCTGTTCCCAACGTCCGTGTTATAGACGGCTGATAATGCTACACTTGGCGAGTTACCAACATTTCTCGAGGTTGGCTGTCTTACCCGCGCGTCGACAGAGGGTTCGATCCTGAAGGGAAGTGTGAGGCCGCATTCCATCGCCTTACTATTACTTCTCTTGTTTCTAGTGCCAGCGTAGCCCCACCCCTTTTATCGTCGAGTGTCGATCGGCCTTGAGGGTCATTCCTCGGTCCAGTGTCTTTTCTCAGCCTAGGAGAGCTTTGTGTCGGGAATTAGTGGCGGTGGTCGCGAAGGATCCATTCTGCGACCGGTTCGGTTTTTCGGCGACCGAGTTGCGCTCTTTTTGGTCTTGAGCGCTAGCGGCGGATTATCTCAGCAACCCTGAGTTTTCGCTTACCTGGCGAATCGGTTACCTCTCGATGTAGCCTTCACATGGGGCTTGACGGATTTGCCTGACTGTCATCGGGGTGACATTGGCTTAGAGGAAACGGCTTCGGCACACCTTCAACCATTGTCCTCGGGTACGCCACATTTAGGACTATGTCGGCGAGTTGACGGCTCGTATCGCTCCCGAAATGCTCGTGTTCATTAATCATGCTTACGCATGTGTCTATGTGTCGCCTCCGTATTCTGAGGTGAAACGGATGGTATTTCTGACACTGCTGGCCACGGTTTGAATGGTGATTTGGACGACACGAATGGAGGAAATCTTGGGATGCGATAGCTATTCTCATCTTTCAGCATCAGCTCAGGATGAAGATTAGAACTGATAGAAAGTGTTTGGTATCGACAGATTTCAAGGAAAAGTGGGTAACATTAGCTTGCCTGGTATGCCTAAACGGGGCTAGCCTTGATTTTCTTTTTTTTTTTGTAAGTCCTCCTAATTCACAACGGAGCGCATTCCTTAGGAACCCACCACTGGTTAAGACGGACT
Organism: Acanthosepion lycidas; assembly: GCA_963932145.1. Classification (NCBI taxonomy): domain Eukaryota; kingdom Metazoa; phylum Mollusca; class Cephalopoda; order Sepiida; family Sepiidae; genus Acanthosepion; species Acanthosepion lycidas. Next base: position 83,364,242 of record OZ010592.1, on the reverse strand, counting down.
CTTCAAAGTGTACCTTGTTAATGTGAGTAAGTGTTGTTCCCGGTCTGTTCCCGGCTGCTGCTTTTGTTATCATCCAAGTCGACATTCCCGATTTCCACAGTTTGTTTTAGCTTGCGCTTTTCATCTCAGCTGCGTGAGTTTTTTTTTTCTAATGTCCATAATAAGAAATAAATACAGAAAATAATAGTAAATTTCACATCTCAGAAATAAATACAGAAAATAATATTATATTTAACATCTCAGAAATAAATACACGAAATAATAGTTAATTTCACATCACAGAAATAAATACAGAAAATAATAGTAAATTTCACATCTCAGAAATAAATACAGAAAATAATAGTTAATTTCACATCTCAGAAATAAATACAGAAAATAATAGTAAATTTCACATCTCAGAAATAAATACAGAAAATAATAATAAATTTCACATCTCAGAAATAAATACACGAAATAATAGTTAATTTCACATCTCAGAAATAAATACAGAAAATAATAGTAAATTTCACATCTCAGAAATAGATACACGAAATAATAGTAAATTTCACATCTCAGAAATAAATACAGAAAATAATAGTAAATTTCACATCTCAGAAATAAATACAGAAAATAATAGTTAATTTCACATCTCAGAAATAAATACAGAAAATAATAGTAAATTTCACATCTCAGAAATAAATACAGAAAATAATAATAAATTTCACATCTCAGAAATAAATACACGAAATAATAGTTAATTTCACATCTCAGAAATAAATACAGAAAATAATAGTAAATTTCACATCTCAGAAATAGATACACGAAATAATAGTAAATTTCACATCTCAGAAATAAATACAGAAAATAATAGTAAATTTCACATCTCAGAAATAAATACAGAAAATAATAGTTAATTTCACATCTCAGAAATAAATACAGAAAATAATAGTAAATTTCACATCTCAGAAATAAATACAGAAAATAATAGTTAATTTCACATCTCAGAAATAAATACAGAAAATAATAGTAAATTTCACATCTCAGAAATAAATACAGAAAATAATAATAAATTTCACATCTCAGAAATAAATACACGAAATAATAGTTAATTTCACATCTCAGAAATAAATACAGAAAATAATAGTAAATTTCACATCTCAGAAATAGATACACGAAATAATAGTAAATTTCACATCTCAGAAATAAATACAGAAAATAATAGTAAATTTCACATCTCAGAAATAAATACAGAAAATAATAGTAAATTTCACATCTCAGAAATAAATACAGAAAATAATAGTAAATTTCACATCTCAGAAATAAATACAGAAAATAATAATAAATTTCACATCTCAGAAATAAATACACGAAATAATAGTAAATTTCACATCTCAGAAATAAATACAGAAAATAATAGTTAATTTCACATCTCAGAAATAAATACAGAAAATAATAGTAAATTTCACATCTCAGAAATAAATACAGAAAATAATAGTTAATTTCACATCTCAGAAATAAATACAGAAAATAATAGTAAATTTCACATCTCAGAAATAAATACAGAAAATAATAATAAATTTCACATCTCAGAAATAAATACACGAAATAATAGTTAATTTCACATCTCAGAAATAAATACACGAAATAATAGTTAATTTCACATCTCAGAAATAAATACAGAAAATAATAGTAAATTTCACATCTCAGAAATAGATACACGAAATAATAGTAAATTTCACATCTCAGAAATAAATACAGAAAATAATAGTAAATTTCACATCTCAGAAATAGATACACGAAATAATAGTAAATTTCACATCTCAGAAATAAATACAGAAAATAATAGTAAATTTCACATCTCAGAAATAGATACACGAAATAATAGTAAATTTCACATCTCAGAAATAAATACACGAAATAATAGTAAATTTCACATCTCAGAAATAAATACAGAAAATAATAGTTAATTTCACATCTCAGAAATAAATACAGAAAATAATAGTAAATTTCACATCTCAGAAATAAATACAGAAAATAATAATAAATTTCACATCTCAGAAATAAATACACGAAATAATAGTTAATTTCACATCTCAGAAATAAATACACGAAATAATAGTTAATTTCACATCTCAGAAATAAATACAGAAAATAATAGTAAATTTCACATCTCAGAAATAGATACACGAAATAATAGTAAATTTCACATCTCAGAAATAAATACAGAAAATAATAGTAAATTTCACATCTCAGAAATAAATACAGAAAATAATAGTAAATTTCACATCTCAGAAATAAATACAGAAAATAATAGTAAATTTCACATCTCAGAAATAAATACACGAAATAATAGTAAATTTCACATCTCAGAAATAAATACAGAAAATAATAGTTAATTTCACATCTCAGAAATAAATACAGAAAATAATAGTAAATTTCACATCTCAGAAATAAATACAGAAAATAATAGTTAATTTCACATCTTAGAAATAAATACAGAAAATAATAGTAAATTTCACATCTCAGAAATAAATACAGAAAATAATAATAAATTTCACATCTCAGAAATAAATACACGAAATAATAGTAAATTTCACATCTCAGAAATAAATACACGAAATAATAGTAAATTTCACATCTCAGAAATAAATACAGAAAATAATAGTAAATTTCACATCTCAGAAATAGATACACGAAATAATAGTAAATTTCACATCTCAGAAATAAATACAGAAAATAATAGTAAATTTCACATCTCAGAAATAGATACACGAAATAATAGTAAATTTCACATCTCAGAAATAAATACAGAAAATAATAGTAAATTTCACATCTCAGAAATAGATACACGAAATAATAGTAAATTTCACATCTCAGAAATAAATACAGAAAATAATAGTAAATTTCACATCTCAGAAATAAATACACGAAATAATAGTAAATTTCACATCTCAGAAATAAATACAGAAAATAATAGTAAATTTCACATCTCAGAAATAAATACACGAAATAATAGTAAATTTCACATCTCAGAAATAAATACAGAAAATAATAGTAAATTTCACATCTCAGGAATAAATACAGAAAATAATAATACATTTCACATCTCAGAAATAAATACACGAAATAATAGTAAATTTCACATCTCAGAAATAAATACACGAAATAATAGTTAATTTCACATCTCAGAAATAAATACAGAAAATAATAGTTAATTTCACATCTCAGAAATAAATACAGAAAATAATAGTAAATTTCACATCTCAGAAATAAATACACGAAATAATAGTAAATTTCACATCTCAGAAATAAATACAGAAAATAATAGTAAATTTCACATCTCAGAAATAAATACAGAAAATAATAGTTAATTTCACATCTCAGAAATAAATACAGAAAATAATAGTAAATTTCACATCTCAGAAATAAATACAGAAAATAATAGTTAATTTCACATCTCAGAAATAAATACAGAAAATAATAGTAAATTTCACATCTCAGAAATAAATACAGAAAATAATAGTTAATTTCACATCTCAGAAATAAATACAATAGTAAATTTAATAATCGATGGGACAAATGATAAAAGTGACTACTCATGCAGTTATGAACCTATTTTCACTTCTTATTTATCTATGAGCGGTGTCTCTTCGAGATGTAGGTGATCATGGCTCTCCACAACTTTTCAGCTGTGGTTTCACCCTTTGCCAAGCCTAACGCTATTCACACAAACTACCTTCCCCTATGCATCTTGCGCTCGATACACCCAATGTCTGTTGAGTTTTCCAGATTCTGAATATAAGTGTTCTTTTCTTCATTGCTTACTTATCTTGTCTATGGAATTCTCAGTATCCTTCGATATCAATTTGCATTACTTACATTGTTCGACAAGTGGTACTAGGGCAATCTACCCCGACGGACAAAATAAACGGTTCAGTTCGAAATTCCAGTTACCTGAAGAAGGCTGGAGTGCATAACGACCGAAACGTCGTGAACATGATAATAAAGATGAGGACAACAGCCGGACCAATGTAAATAATTTAAATTATTACAATACCTTATCTCAGAAATGTAGACAGATTTCTTTCCGTATGTTTTGTGAACCCCAGTTTTCTATTCATCTGTGCTTAGATTATGAAACATTTACTGTCATAAAAGAGAAGAAGATTGATACTACACAGTAATTCCGCACTCTTTTCTACTGAATTAATAATAAAAAAAAATCTTTTTTGCAGATTTAAAAGATTACATAAAAAAAAGAATTGAAACCTTATCTCTTCTTTAAAATAATAAACGAGAAACTGTCGTGTGTACAAAATGAAGTAAATTTAAAAGTGATAAAGAAATAAATAAAAGTAAAAGAATTTAAAAAAATATATGCTTTAAATTTTTTTTTTTTTTTTTTTTTTGTGTTCAATTTTTACTTGAATGGAATTCTCCAGACGGGGAAAATAGTAATTTGCTAGATAAAATACTGATTAGTAATGTAACTACTTTGCTATCCATTGATATTTAGCCGGGGAAAAACTTTTTTTTTCTTTTATGCTAAAAGTTTAAGTCATGTAAATGTATATTTTGCTCACAAGTTTGGTTTCCAAAACGCACTTTGTTTATTTTGTGTCTTCAAAAAAACATTCAGAGAAATATTCTGAAAGTCTTTTTCAGTTTGAAGAGTTCACACTGTAATAATAATAATAATAATAATAATAATAATAATAATAATAATAATAATAATAATAATAATAATGGTGTCGAGACATCAAACATCTTTTTTAGCTAATTTGAGGACGCTGAATCTGAAAATGACCTGACTTTTTCTTCGTTAGCTACCGTTTTTGCTGTACAAAAATGCCTCATTTTTAGAAAAAAAAACATTGTTTCATTTGTTTTCTGTATATATGACATTGACCTATGGCAATATTTCTCAGAATAAAATCATAGAAACCTCTCAATTTGTATTTATCCAACAAATATTGGTCTCCTTCTTGAGAAATACTATTTTTGCAATAATAATCACACTCTAAGTCTTTAAAAATAGCACGGTTGAATATACCAAGACCAACAAGTATTTTCATTAAATAATTTAATAAACTAACAGCAGAAATAAAACCTTCGTGAACAGAAGAACTCTGTTTCTTCAAAACTCGGCTCGGTGGCAAGGATCAAAGTGTAGTATCTGCGCTTTGTGAGCTTCCGAGTCGGGTTTTGCTGTCGAACTCTCTACTGCAGAGAGGAACTCGGAGGAAGCTTTGCCGAAGGGCAAGGTTTCCTTCGGGGAGGTAGACAGGACCTGAACCCGTCTAGGCGGGTTCAAAGGTCATATTTTTGGCCGAGCCTACGGGCTTGGAGATACCCACATTAAACCGGCCTTGTGCCACATTTAACTCCACGTGGGGGTGTTGATAAATATCAACAGAAGAACTCTGTTTCTTCAAAACTCGGCTCGGTGGCAAGGATCAAAGTGTAGTATCTGCGCTTTGTGAGCTTCCGAGTCGGGTTTTGCTGTCGAACTCTCTACTGCAGAGAGGAACTCGGAGGAAGCTTTGCCGAAGGGCAAGGTTTCCTTCGGGGAGGTAGACAGGACCTGAACCCGCTTAGGCGGGTTCAAATGTCATATTTTTGGCCGAGCCTACGGGCTTGGAGATACCCACATTAAACCGGCCTTGTGCCACATTTAACTCCACGTGGGGGTGTTGATAAATATCAACAGAAGAACTCTGTTTCTTCAAAACTCGGCTCGGTGGCAAGGATCAAAGTGTAGTATCTGCGCTTTGTGAGCTTCCGAGTCGGGTTTTGCTGTCGAACTCTCTATTGCAGAGAGGAACTCGGAGGAAGCTTTGCCGAAGGGCAAGGTTTCCTTCGGGGAGGTAGACAGGACCTGAACCCGTCTAGGCGGGTTCAAAGGTCATATTTTTGGCCGAGCCTACGGGCTTGGAGATACCCACATTAAACCGGCCTTGTGCCACATTTAACTCCACGTGGGGGTGTTGATAAATATCAACAGAAGAACTCTGTTTCTTCAAAACTCGGCTCGGTGGCAAGGATCAAAGTGTAGTATCTGCGCTTTGTGAGCTTCCGAGTCGGGTTTTGCTGTCGAACTCTCTATTGCAGAGAGGAACTCGGAGGAAGCTTTGCCGAAGGGCAAGGTTTCTTTCGGGGAGGTAGACAGGACCTGAACCCGTCTAGGCGGGTTCAAAGGTCATATTTTTGGCCGAGCCTACGGGCTTGGAGATACCCACATTAAACCGGCCTTGTGCCACATTTAACTCCACGTGGAGGTGTTGATAAATATCAACAGAAGAACTCTGTTTCTTCAAAACTCGGCTCAGTGGCAAGGATCAAAGTGTAGTATCTGCGCTTTGTGAGCTTCCGAGTCGGGTTTGCTGTCGAACTCTCTACTGCAGAGAGGAACTCGGAGGAAGCTTTGCCGAAGGGCAAGGTTTCCTTCGGGGAGGTAGACAGGACCTGAACCCGTCTAGGCGGGTTCAAAGGTCATATTTTTGGCCGAGCCTACGGGCTTGGAGATACCCACATTAAACCGGCCTTGTGCCACATTTAACTCCACGTGGGGGTGTTGATAAATATCAACAGAAGAACTCTGTTTCTTCAAAACTCGGCTCGGTGGCAAGGATCAAAGTGTAGTATCTGCGCTTTGTGAGCTTCCGAGTCGGGTTTGCTGTCCAACTCTCTACTGCAGAGAGGAACTCGGAGGAAGCTTTGCCGAAGGGCAAGGTTTCCTTCGGGGAGGTAGACAGGACCTGAACCCGTCTAGGCGGGTTCAAAGGTCATATTTTTGGCCGAGCCTACGGGCTTGGAGATACCCACATTAAACCGGCCTTGTGCCACATTTAACTCCACGTGGGGGTGTTGATAAATATCAACAGAAGAACTCTGTTTCTTCAAAACTCGGCTCGGTGGCAAGGATCAAAGTGTAGTATCTGCGCTTTGTGAGCTTCCGAGTCGGGTTTTGCTGTCGAACTCTCTACTGCAGAGAGGAACTCGGAGGAAGCTTTGCCGAAGGGCAAGGTTTCCTTCGGGGAGGTAGACAGGACCTGAACCCGCTTAGGCGGGTTCAAATGTCATATTTTTGGCCGAGCCTACGGGCTTGGAGATACCCACATTAAACCGGCCTTGTGCCACATTTAACTCCACGTGGGGGTGTTGATAAATATCAACAGAAGAACTCTGTTTCTTCAAAACTCGGCTCGGTGGCAAGGATCAAAGTGTAGTATCTGCGCTTTGTGAGCTTCCGAGTCGGGTTTTGCTGTCGAACTCTCTATTGCAGAGAGGAACTCGGAGGAAGCTTTGCCGAAGGGCAAGGTTTCCTTCGGGGAGGTAGACAGGACCTGAACCCGTCTAGGCGGGTTCAAAGGTCATATTTTTGGCCGAGCCTACGGGCTTGGAGATACCCACATTAAACCGGCCTTGTGCCACATTTAACTCCACGTGGGGGTGTTGATAAATATCAACAGAAGAACTCTGTTTCTTCAAAACTCGGCTCGGTGGCAAGGATCAAAGTGTAGTATCTGCGCTTTGTGAGCTTCCGAGTCGGGTTTGCTGTCGAACTCTCTACTGCAGAGAGGAACTCGGAGGAAGCTTTGCCGAAGGGCAAGGTTTCCTTCGGGGAGGTAGACAGGACCTGAACCCGTCTAGGCGGGTTCAAAGGTCATATTTTTGGCCGAGCCTACGGGCTTGGAGATACCCACATTAAACCGGACTTGTGCCACATTTAACTCCACGTGGGGGTGTTGATAAATATCAACAGAAGAACTATGTTTCTTCAAAACTCGGCTCGGTGGCAAGGATCAAAGTGTAGTATCTGCGCTTTGTGAGCTTCCGAGTCGGGTTTTGCTGTCGAACTCTCTACTGCAGAGAGGAACTCGGAGGAAGCTTTGCCGAAGGGCAAGGTTTCCTTCGGGGAGGTAGACAGGACCTGAACCCGTCTAGGCGGGTTCAAAGGTCATATTTTTGGCCGAGCCTACGGGCTTGGAGATACCCACATTAAACCGGCCTTGTGCCACATTTAACTCCACGTGGGGGTGTTGATAAATATCAACAGAAGAACTCTGTTTCTTCAAAACTCGGCTCGGTGGCAAGGATCAAAGTGTAGTATCTGCGCTTTGTGAGCTTCCGAGTCGGGTTTTGCTGTCGAACTCTCTACTGCAGAGAGGAACTCGGAGGAAGCTTTGCCGAAGGGCAAGGTTTCCTTCGGGGAGGTAGACAGGACCTGAACCCGTCTAGGCGGGTTCAAAGGTCATATTTTTGGCCGAGCCTACGGGCTTGGAGATACCCACATTAAACCGGCCTTGTGCCACATTTAACTCCACGTGGGGGTGTTGATAAATATCAACAGAAGAACTATGTTTCTTCAAAACTCGGCTCGGTGGCAAGGATCAAAGTGTAGTATCTGCGCTTTGTGAGCTTCCGAGTCGGGTTTTGCTGTCGAACTCTCTACTGCAGAGAGGAACTCGGAGGAAGCTTTGCCGAAGGGCAAGGTTTCCTTCGGGGAGGTAGACAGGACCTGAACCCGTCTAGGCGGGTTCAAAGGTCATATTTTTGGCCGAGCCTACGGGCTTGGAGATACCCACATTAAACCGGCCTTGTGCCACATTTAACTCCACGTGGGGGTGTTGATAAATATCAACAGAAGAACTATGTTTCTTCAAAACTCGGCTCGGTGGCAAGGATCAAAGTGTAGTATCTGCGCTTTGTGAACTTCCGAGTCGGGTTTTGCTGTCGAACTCTCTACTGCAGAGAGGAACTCGGAGGAAGCTTTGCCGAAGGGCAAGGTTTCCTTCGGGGAGGTAGACAGGACCTGAACCCGTCTAGGCGGGTTCAAAGGTCATATTTTTGGCCGAGCCTACGGGCTTGGAGATACCCACATTAAACCGGCCTTGTGCCACATTTAACTCCACGTGGGGGTGTTGATAAATATCAACAGAAGAACTCTGTTTCTTCAAAACTCGGCTCGGTGGCAAGGATCAAAGTGTAGTATCTGCGCTTTGTGAGCTTCCGAGTCGGGTTTGCTGTCGAACTCTCTACTGCAGAGAGGAACTCGGAGGAAGCTTTGCCGAAGGGCAAGGTTTCCTTCGGGGAGGTAGACAGGACCTGAACCCGTCTAGGCGGGTTCAAAGGTCATATTTTTGGCCGAGCCTACGGGCTTGGAGATACCCACATTAAACCGGCCTTGTGCCACATTTAACTCCACGTGGGGGTGTTGATAAATATCAACAGAAGAACACTGTTTCTTCAAAACTCGGCTCGGTGGCAAGGATCAAAGTGTAGTATCTGCGCTTTGTGAGCTTCCGAGTCGGGTTTTGCTGTCGAACTCTCTACTGCAGAGAGGAACTCGGAGGAAGCTTTGCCGAAGGGCAAGGTTTCCTTCGGGGAGGTAGACAGGACCTGAACCCGTCTAGGCGGGTTCAAAGGTCATATTTTTGGCCGAGCCTACGGGCTTGGAGATACCCACATTAAACCGGCCTTGTGCCACATTTAACTCCACGTGGGGGTGTTGATAAATATCAACAGAAGAACTATGTTTCTTCAAAACTCGGCTCGGTGGCAAGGATCAAAGTGTAGTATCTGCGCTTTGTGAGCTTCCGAGTCGGGTTTGCTGTCGAACTCTCTACTGCAGAGAGGAACTCGGAGGAAGCTTTGCCGAAGGGCAAGGTTTCCTTCGGGGAGGTAGACAGGACCTGAACCCGTCTAGGCGGGTTCAAAGGTCATATTTTTGGCCGAGCCTACGGGCTTGGAGATACCCACATTAAACCGGCCTTGTGCCACATTTAACTCCACGTGGGGGTGTTGATAAATATCAACAGAAGAACACTGTTTCTTCAAAACTCGGCTCGGTGGCAAGGATCAAAGTGTAGTATCTGCGCTTTGTGAGCTTCCGAGTCGGGTTTTGCTGTCGAACTCTCTACTGCAGAGAGGAACTCGGAGGAAGCTTTGCCGAAGGGCAAGGTTTCCTTCGGGGAGGTAGACAGGACCTGAACCCGTCTAGGCGGGTTCAAAGGTCATATTTTTGGCCGAGCCTACGGGCTTGGAGATACCCACATTAAACCGGCCTTGTGCCACATTTAACTCCACGTGGGGGTGTTGATAAATATCAACAGAAGAACTATGTTTCTTCAAAACTCGGCTCGGTGGCAAGGATCAAAGTGTAGTATCTGCGCTTTGTGAGCTTCCGAGTCGGGTTTTGCTGTCGAACTCTCTACTGCAGAGAGGAACTCGGAGGAAGCTTTGCCGAAGGGCAAGGTTTCCTTCGGGGAGGTAGACAGGACCTGAACCCGTCTAGGCGGGTTCAAAGGTCATATTTTTGGCCGAGCCTACGGGCTTGGAGATACCCACATTAAACCGGCCTTGTGCCACATTTAACTCCACGTGGGGGTGTTGATAAATATCAACAGAAGAACTCTGTTTCTTCAAAACTCGGCTCGGTGGCAAGGATCAAAGTGTAGTATCTGCGCTTTGTGAGCTTCCGAGTCGGGTTTTGCTGTCGAACTCTCTACTGCAGAGAGGAACTCGGAGGAAGCTTTGCCGAAGGGCAAGGTTTCCTTCGGGGAGGTAGACAGGACCTGAACCCGCTTAGGCGGGTTCAAATGTCATATTTTTGGCCGAGCCTACGGGCTTGGAGATACCCACATTAAACCGGCCTTGTGCCACATTTAACTCCACGTGGGGGTGTTGATAAATATCAACAGAAGAACTCTGTTTCTTCAAAACTCGGCTCGGTGGCAAGGATCAAAGTGTAGTATCTGCGCTTTGTGAGCTTCCGAGTCGGGTTTTGCTGTCGAACTCTCTATTGCAGAGAGGAACTCGGAGGAAGCTTTGCCGAAGGGCAAGGTTTCCTTCGGGGAGGTAGACAGGACCTGAACCCGTCTAGGCGGGTTCAAAGGTCATATTTTTGGCCGAGCCTACGGGCTTGGAGATACCCACATTAAACCGGCCTTGTGCCACATTTAACTCCACGTGGGGGTGTTGATAAATATCAACAGAAGAACTCTGTTTCTTCAAAACTCGGCTCGGTGGCAAGGATCAAAGTGTAGTATCTGCGCTTTGTGAGCTTCCGAGTCGGGTTTGCTGTCGAACTCTCTACTGCAGAGAGGAACTCGGAGGAAGCTTTGCCGAAGGGCAAGGTTTCCTTCGGGGAGGTAGACAGGACCTGAACCCGTCTAGGCGGGTTCAAAGGTCATATTTTTGGCCGAGCCTACGGGCTTGGAGATACCCACATTAAACCGGACTTGTGCCACATTTAACTCCACGTGGGGGTGTTGATAAATATCAACAGAAGAACTATGTTTCTTCAAAACTCGGCTCGGTGGCAAGGATCAAAGTGTAGTATCTGCGCTTTGTGAGCTTCCGAGTCGGGTTTTGCTGTCGAACTCTCTACTGCAGAGAGGAACTCGGAGGAAGCTTTGCCGAAGGGCAAGGTTTCCTTCGGGGAGGTAGACAGGACCTGAACCCGTCTAGGCGGGTTCAAAGGTCATATTTTTGGCCGAGCCTACGGGCTTGGAGATACCCACATTAAACCGGCCTTGTGCCACATTTAACTCCACGTGGGGGTGTTGATAAATATCAACAGAAGAACTCTGTTTCTTCAAAACTCGGCTCGGTGGCAAGGATCAAAGTGTAGTATCTGCGCTTTGTGAGCTTCCGAGTCGGGTTTTGCTGTCGAACTCTCTACTGCAGAGAGGAACTCGGAGGAAGCTTTGCCGAAGGGCAAGGTTTCCTTCGGGGAGGTAGACAGGACCTGAACCCGTCTAGGCGGGTTCAAAGGTCATATTTTTGGCCGAGCCTACGGGCTTGGAGATACCCACATTAAACCGGCCTTGTGCCACATTTAACTCCACGTGGGGGTGTTGATAAATATCAACAGAAGAACTCTGTTTCTTCAAAACTCGGCTCGGTGGCAAGGATCAAAGTGTAGTATCTGCGCTTTGTGAGCTTCCGAGTCGGGTTTGCTGTCGAACTCTCTACTGCAGAGAGGAACTCGGAGGAAGCTTTGCCGAAGGGCAAGGTTTCCTTCGGGGAGGTAGACAGGACCTGAACCCGTCTAGGCGGGTTCAAAGGTCATATTTTTGGCCGAGCCTACGGGCTTGGAGATACCCACATTAAACCGGCCTTGTGCCACATTTAACTCCACGTGGGGGTGTTGATAAATATCAACAGAAGAACTCTGTTTCTTCAAAACTCGGCTCGGTGGCAAGGATCAAAGTGTAGTATCTGCGCTTTGTGAGCTTCCGAGTCGGGTTTGCTGTCGAACTCTCTACTGCAGAGAGGAACTCGGAGGAAGCTTTGCCGAAGGGCAAGGTTTCCTTCGGGGAGGTAGACAGGACCTGAACCCGTCTAGGCGGGTTCAAAGGTCATATTTTTGGCCGAGCCTACGGGCTTGGAGATACCCACATTAAACCGGCCTTGTGCCACATTTAACTCCACGTGGGGGTGTTGATAAATATCAACAGAAGAACTCTGTTTCTTCAAAACTCGGCTCGGTGGCAAGGATCAAAGTGTAGTATCTGCGCTTTGTGAGCTTCCGAGTCGGGTTTTGCTGTCGAACTCTCTACTGCAGAGAGGAACTCGGAGGAAGCTTTGCCGAAGGGCAAGGTTTCCTTCGGGGAGGTAGACAGGACCTGAACCCGTCTAGGCGGGTTCAAAGGTCATATTTTTGGCCGAGCCTACGGGCTTGGAGATACCCACATTAAACCGGCCTTGTGCCACATTTAACTCCACGTGGGGGTGTTGATAAATATCAACAGAAGAACTATGTTTCTTCAAAACTCGGCTCGGTGGCAAGGATCAAAGTGTAGTATCTGCGCTTTGTGAGCTTCCGAGTCGGGTTTTGCTGTCGAACTCTCTACTGCAGAGAGGAACTCGGAGGAAGCTTTGCCGAAGGGCAAGGTTTCCTTCGGGGAGGTAGACAGGACCTGAACCCGTCTAGGCGGGTTCAAAGGTCATATTTTTGGCCGAGCCTACGGGCTTGGAGATACCCACATTAAACCGGCCTTGTGCCACATTTAACTCCACGTGGGGGTGTTGATAAATATCAACAGAAGAACTATGTTTCTTCAAAACTCGGCTCGGTGGCAAGGATCAAAGTGTAGTATCTGCGCTTTGTGAACTTCCGAGTCGGGTTTTGCTGTCGAACTCTCTACTGCAGAGAGGAACTCGGAGGAAGCTTTGCCGAAGGGCAAGGTTTCCTTCGGGGAGGTAGACAGGACCTGAACCCGTCTAGGCGGGTTCAAAGGTCATATTTTTGGCCGAGCCTACGGGCTTGGAGATACCCACATTAAACCGGCCTTGTGCCACATTTAACTCCACGTGGGGGTGTTGATAAATATCAACAGAAGAACTCTGTTTCTTCAAAACTCGGCTCGGTGGCAAGGATCAAAGTGTAGTATCTGCGCTTTGTGAGCTTCCGAGTCGGGTTTGCTGTCGAACTCTCTACTGCAGAGAGGAACTCGGAGGAAGCTTTGCCGAAGGGCAAGGTTTCCTTCGGGGAGGTAGACAGGACCTGAACCCGTCTAGGCGGGTTCAAAGGTCATATTTTTGGCCGAGCCTACGGGCTTGGAGATACCCACATTAAACCGGCCTTGTGCCACATTTAACTCCACGTGGGGGTGTTGATAAATATCAACAGAAGAACACTGTTTCTTCAAAACTCGGCTCGGTGGCAAGGATCAAAGTGTAGTATCTGCGCTTTGTGAGCTTCCGAGTCGGGTTTTGCTGTCGAACTCTCTACTGCAGAGAGGAACTCGGAGGAAGCTTTGCCGAAGGGCAAGGTTTCCTTCGGGGAGGTAGACAGGACCTGAACCCGTCTAGGCGGGTTCAAAGGTCATATTTTTGGCCGAGCCTACGGGCTTGGAGATACCCACATTAAACCGGCCTTGTGCCACATTTAACTCCACGTGGGGGTGTTGATAAATATCAACAGAAGAACTATGTTTCTTCAAAACTCGGCTCGGTGGCAAGGATCAAAGTGTAGTATCTGCGCTTTGTGAGCTTCCGAGTCGGGTTTTGCTGTCGAACTCTCTACTGCAGAGAGGAACTCGGAGGAAGCTTTGCCGAAGGGCAAGGTTTCCTTCGGGGAGGTAGACAGGACCTGAACCCGTCTAGGCGGGTTCAAAGGTCATATTTTTGGCCGAGCCTACGGGCTTGGAGATACCCACATTAAACCGGCCTTGTGCCACATTTAACTCCACGTGGGGGTGTTGATAAATATCAACAGAAGAACTATGTTTCTTCAAAACTCGGCTCGGTGGCAAGGATCAAAGTGTAGTATCTGCGCTTTGTGAACTTCCGAGTCGGGTTTTGCTGTCGAACTCTCTACTGCAGAGAGGAACTCGGAGGAAGCTTTGCCGAAGGGCAAGGTTTCCTTCGGGGAGGTAGACAGGACCTGAACCCGTCTAGGCGGGTTCAAAGGTCATATTTTTGGCCGAGCCTACGGGCTTGGAGATACCCACATTAAACCGGCCTTGTGCCACATTTAACTCCACGTGGGGGTGTTGATAAATATCAACAGAAGAACTATGTTTCTTCAAAACTCGGCTCGTTGGCAAGGATCAAAGTGTAGTATCTGCGCTTTGTGAGCTTCCGAGTCGGGTTTTGCTGTCGAACTCTCTACTGCAGAGAGGAACTCGGAGGAAGCTTTGCCGAAGGGCAAGGTTTCCTTCGGGGAGGTAGACAGGACCTGAACCCGTCTAGGCGGGTTCAAAGGTCATATTTTTGGCCGAGCCTACGGGCTTGGAGATACCCACATTAAACCGGCCTTGTGCCACATTTAACTCCACGTGGGGGTGTTGATAAATATCAACAGAAGAACTATGTTTCTTCAAAACTCGGCTCGGTGGCAAGGATCAAAGTGTAGTATCTGCGCTTTGTGAGCTTCCGAGTCGGGTTTGCTGTCGAACTCTCTACTGCAGAGAGGAACTCGGAGGAAGCTTTGCCGAAGGGCAAGGTTTCCTTCGGGGAGGTAGACAGGACCTGAACCCGTCTAGGCGGGTTCAAAGGTCATATTTTTGGCCGAGCCTACGGGCTTGGAGATACCCACATTAAACCGGCCTTGTGCCACATTTAACTCCACGTGGGGGTGTTGATAAATATCAACAGAAGAACTATGTTTCTTCAAAACTCGGCTCGTTGGCAAGGATCAAAGTGTAGTATCTGCGCTTTGTGAGCTTCCGAGTCGGGTTTGCTGTCGAACTCTCTACTGCAGAGAGGAACTCGGAGGAAGCTTTGCCGAAGGGCAAGGTTTCCTTCGGGGAGGTAGACAGGACCTGAACCCGTCTAGGCGGGTTCAAAGGTCATATTTTTGGCCGAGCCTACGGGCTTGGAGATACCCACATTAAACCGGCCTTGTGCCACATTTAACTCCACGTGGGGGTGTTGATAAATATCAACAGAAGAACTATGTTTCTTCAAAACTCGGCTCGGTGGCAAGGATCAAAGTGTAGTATCTGCGCTTTGTGAGCTTCCGAGTCGGGTTTTGCTGTCGAACTCTCTACTGCAGAGAGGAACTCGGAGGAAGCTTTGCCGAAGGGCAAGGTTTCCTTCGGGGAGGTAGACAGGACCTGAACCCGTCTAGGCGGGTTCAAAGGTCATATTTTTGGCCGAGCCTACGGGCTTGGAGATACCCACATTAAACCGGCCTTGTGCCACATTTAACTCCACGTGGGGGTGTTGATAAATATCAACAGAAGAACTATGTTTCTTCAAAACTCGGCTCGGTGGCAAGGATCAAAGTGTAGTATCTGCGCTTTGTGAACTTCCGAGTCGGGTTTTGCTGTCGAACTCTCTACTGCAGAGAGGAACTCGGAGGAAGCTTTGCCGAAGGGCAAGGTTTCCTTCGGGGAGGTAGACAGGACCTGAACCCGTCTAGGCGGGTTCAAAGGTCATATTTTTGGCCGAGCCTACGGGCTTGGAGATACCCACATTAAACCGGCCTTGTGCCACATTTAACTCCACGTGGGGGTGTTGATAAATATCAACAGAAGAACTCTGTTTCTTCAAAACTCGGCTCGGTGGCAAGGATCAAAGTGTAGTATCTGCGCTTTGTGAGCTTCCGAGTCGGGTTTGCTGTCGAACTCTCTACTGCAGAGAGGAACTCGGAGGAAGCTTTGCCGAAGGGCAAGGTTTCCTTCGGGGAGGTAGACAGGACCTGAACCCGTCTAGGCGGGTTCAAAGGTCATATTTTTGGCCGAGCCTACGGGCTTGGAGATACCCACATTAAACCGGCCTTGTGCCACATTTAACTCCACGTGGGGGTGTTGATAAATATCAACAGAAGAACTATGTTTCTTCAAAACTCGGCTCGGTGGCAAGGATCAAAGTGTAGTATCTGCGCTTTGTGAGCTTCCGAGTCGGGTTTGCTGTCGAACTCTCTACTGCAGAGAGGAACTCGGAGGAAGCTTTGCCGAAGGGCAAGGTTTCCTTCGGGGAGGTAGACAGGACCTGAACCCGTCTAGGCGGGTTCAAAGGTCATATTTTTGGCCGAGCCTACGGGCTTGGAGATACCCACATTAAACCGGCCTTGTGCCACATTTAACTCCACGTGGGGGTGTTGATAAATATCAACATAAGAACTATGGTAAAAATTTTCTCTATCTTGATTTTCTGTCATGTTCAATGTTATTTAAGTCCCTTTTGATATTCCAGCAGTATCATGTTCAATGGAATATGTGCATTCATTTGGGATATCTTTAATTGGAGTTTCTTTCCAACTGTGAAAACAAAATGCTCCCAATGTGCTTGGTTTCCTTCCGTAGTGAAGGGATAAAAGTGATGGGATTAATTTATGAATATCAAACAGAAGGTTTTAGGGTTTCATTTTTTTTAATGTAACCTTAATTATCAGGTTTGCTAAAGTGTATTTTTAATAGAGTTTATCAGTTAATTTGAATTTTAGCGATATATTGGCAAAATTTGGTACATCTTTTTTAAATTTTTTTTTACTCAAAAACACTTTTTTCTTATAAAAATTTATTTCAGGTGGCTGATATAAATTGCTCGGCCTACCTGAAAATTGATGGCTTCTACGACCTTTATTAACTAAATTTTGCAATCAGCCAAGATCGTAAATTGATCTTTTTTTTTTCCAAAATGAGCAATTTCAGTACAGCAAGAATGGTAGCTAACCATGAAAAACTCAGGTCATTTTCGGAATCAAGCCATCAAATTAGCTAAAGAAACGTGTTTTGTTTCTTGGGACCAAATATCGTGTTGACCAATGTTATTATTATTGATCCTTTGATTTCTGTTGTGTACAGATTTCCTACCGAGCCCCAAACCAAGAACCTAAGGTCAGGAATGTATTCATGACATTTTCCACTGATCATTTACATATATATATATATATATATATATATATATATATATATATATATATATATATATATATATATAATAATAAAATCACACACATTTTACATGGATAAAGCTCTTTGTAACGTGTGAGCTGTACTTGTGAGTACAATGTTTTACACGTCTTTAAGACATGGGCTACCAGCAATCTCTTCAGTGTGTCTATCAGGAACCTTTTCCAATCAATCCGTGGGCTCCAATTACAACTGGAATTATTGATGTCCTCATGAGCTACAATCTTTAAATTTTCACTTCAAGATCCTTGTATTTTGATAGGTTTTTTTAAGATCTTCTCTTTCTTCTTCTTCTTCTTCTTCTTCTTCTTCTTCTTCTTCTTCTTATTATTATTATTATTATTATTATTATTATTATTATCATTTTTATTTTCTTTGCTTTCTGGCGTTTACACATTTCTTTCCGGGTCCCACCCAGGGACCTAAGGTTAGAAATAGCATCATGACACTTTTCACTGAAAAAAAAAAATAAATAAATAAAATAATTACATAGATAAAGCCCTTCGTAAAGTGTGGGCTATACTTGTCAGAATAATTTTTTGTATCTCCTTGAGGCATGGGCTTCCAGGAATCCCTGCAATTAGTCTACTGCAATCTTTTCCAACCAGTTCTAGGGCTTCAACTACAACAGGGATTGTTGATGTTCCCATATGCCACATTTTCGAGACCTCTATTTCAAGGTCCTTGTATTTTGACAGCTTTTTGAATATCTTCAAAGATACATTGCAGTCAGCAGGGACTGCCATATCAATAAGGAGGCACCGTTTTTGTTTGTGGTCTTTAATAACAATATCTGGGCGGTTGGCCTTGATTGTTCTGTCAGTGTGAATTGTGTAGTCCCATAGAATTGTAACAGGTCCTATCTCCGTAACCGGGTCTGGGTGGTGTTGGTACCAGTTTCTTTCAGTTTCCTTCCCGTAGAAGTTGCAGATTTTCCAGTGCAGATATTGGCCCACTCTGTCATGTCGGGTTTTATATTCAGTGGGTGCCAACATCGTGCAACCTGATACAAGATGATCAATCGTTTCTGGATATTTATCACAGAATCTCCATTTTGGGCTGACACAATATTTTAGTATATGTGCTTGACAATTCCTAGTTAGCAAGCATTGGTCCTGCGCAGCAAGGATAAAACCTTCAGTTTCCGCTTTCAACCCTGCACTGCGTAGCCACTGATGGGTACGGGTTTTGTCTACATCAGCTTGATTGATACGGGCAGAGTATTGGTCATGAAGCGGTTTATCTTGCCATCGCTTCTGTATCTGGTTGGTTGCATTCGTCTTTGCTGTCTTTTTCAAGTATTTTGCAGTTTCAGCCGGTGTATTGTGCTGTAGTTGCATCTCTACGCCCATTTGAAGCTCCAGTTTGAATTTGTTGGCTTCTTTCATTACGGAGTAAAGACGCTTACTACTTTCATGTTCCTTGACGCATACCATCATCCAGTCTTCTGTAGTTTCCAAGTATTTTTGGAGGCCAATTTATTATTATTATTATTATTATTATTATTATTATTAGTAGTAGTAGTAGTAGTAGTAGTAGTAGTAGTAGTAGTAGTATTTCCTTTAATTTCTGTTGTATACACATTTCCTTCCGGGTCCCAACCAGAGACCTAAGGTCAGAAATGGCTTCATGAAATTTTCCCCTGTTCATTTTGGTAAAAAGAAACATAAAATAAACACACATTTTACTTAGATAAAGTTCTTCGTAAGATGTGAGCTTCACCTGTGAGTACAATGATCTGTATTTCTTTAAGGGATAGGGTACTAGGTATCCTTTCAATAAGTCTAATTCAAGAGATCTAACTAAATTGGAATTATTAATCTTATCCCACAATTTTTTCATTATTATTATTATTATTACCCCCCTCCACCTTTTTTAAAACTCTTTCAACCCAAGCGAGGTAATAAAACCACTAAGACATTACTGAGTATGAAAGAATATGAGAAAAAACATTATTAAGAAAAAATAAGAAGAATTAAGAAAACTGAATATGACGATTGACATTGCATTTAAATTTTTTGAACATCAATGTTGACTGGGAAGTAAAAACTAGAAGAGAGTTTCACAAGCAAGAAGTGCGAGAGAAGATACAGTTAGCCTAAAACTGACGGTCATATCTAAGCATTTCAACTGTGAAATGATGACACCTTGCGGTCAGTCTAGTACGAGGTGCCATCAAGGAAAGTTTGTAAAAACAATTACCATGAAAGTGGTTATAGAAAAATTCTATCCCCCTAGAAGGATACAAGTTTTTATTTGTCTACAAGAGAAAATAAGTCTACCGAAGTAAAACATCGAAAATAAACCTTCCAAAAGTAAAACATCGTTCACGAAGCGTTCATTCTGTTTTAATAAAAAAAAAAAAAACATTTCGTGTCAACCGGTACAATGGTGACTACGACGCGATACAGAAATCCCACTTACTCTCTGGCATTCACTCACTTTCTTACTCACCTTCACTTTCTCTTTCCCTCTCCTTCACTATTTCTTTCTTTTTCTCTCTCTCCGTTCCCCACGTACCGTGAGCTACGGAACAAAAGCTATCCCACTCCTGAAAGATACAAGTTTTTATTTGTCTACAAAATAAAATAAACATACCGAAAATAAATTTACCTTCAATTTAACAATTGTTCAATATTTTATTCAGTTCGTGTCGACTAAAAATAAGAATTCATATTGTTTACATCGAATTTAGAGCAAATGCACAGATATGTTCAGGCAAAAATGCGACACGCCTATGTCAAAAATAAGTTCACAAAATTATCAACAATGACAGGAAGTCCTTCAAAAATGCTGCAATCACGAACAAAGTGGAGGGCAGTGACTATGACGTCCATTTTGAGGAAAAAATATGTCTTTGAAGACGACAACAACGAAGATGACAAAGACATTGACAAAGACATCTACTCTTATGATGTCTATTTTCGATAAATATATTTAATATACATGAGAATAATTTTAAAATGCTTCTTTTGTTTCGTGATTTCAATGCTTTGTCATATATTAGTGAGTTTGGGGCATAAATACAGTTTATTTTCAGTTACAATCGTGAGCAAAGTTTATAAATAAAATTTAAAAAAAAATATTTCTCAAATCTCCTGAAAAGTATTATTGATTTATCATCTTATTGACCATAACACAGGCATTCTTAAGGACAGGTGAATCAGCTAAGTACATTTCTGAAACCAGATACTTGGATAAGCGAAAAGATCAAACGCCCTGGACCAAAGTGAAGGACAATCCAACGGGCACTTGCAGCAATATCAACCAATTACCGACTTCGATATACACACAAGAAATAGAGGGTTTCAAGGTCGGTTTAGTCTAAACTTTCACCAAAAATTGGTAGAGGTTGGTCTACATCATCCTACACAAAGAAGTAATCAGGATACAAATATGGAGATCTCTTTGTCCCTACCTACCTCATTCTCTTTCTCTCTCTTTCTCTTTTTCTCTCTCTCTCTCTCTCTCTCTCTCTCTCTGTTCCTACGAACCGTGAGCTACAAACTCTGTCCCCTGAGAAGGATAAAGTTTTTATTTGTCTACAAAATAAAATAAACCTTCCAAAAATACAAACATTGTTCACGGTGCATTCATTGAGTTTGAATGGAAAACCAACATTTCGTGTCAAGTGGCACAATGTTGACCACGACGCAATACAGAAATCCCAATGAGATAAGTATTTTATTTATTTATTTACCCTCCTCTCTCTCTCTCTCTCTCTCTCTCTCTCTCTTTCACACACACTCATCTCACTCACTTTCTTACTCTCACTTCCTCTCTTACTCTCTCTCTCTTATTCACTCTATCTCACTCTCTGACTCACTGTTTCCCTCTCACACACTCACACTCTCTCCCTCAATCTCTCTTTCATTCTCTCTCTCACTCTCACTTTCTCTCTCACCTTTTCACACACTCTCTCACTCACCCTCTCTCTGTTCCAACGTACCTCGTGGAAAGATGTTTGTATACAAAAGAAAATAAAGCTTCCAAAACAACGTTAGCTCAGTGTTCTTTCATTTCTTTGTAAAAACTAACATGCAACCCCCAACTTCTTCAACGGTGACTGTCGACGTCTTACAAAAATCCCGATGTGATAAGGAATTTTTGGCGCAGAAAAAAAAAATTATTTGCAAGAATACCACGCGATATGGAAGTTCTGACGTGTTCTGGAATTATCGGGGCAGAAGAATTTATTTTCAAAAGCACGGCGTGATATAGAAATAAGGAATTATCGACACATAAAAATTGTTTTCACCATGAGCACAACAAAGTGGAAAATAAAAATAACTTTCAAAGATTGGAGTCAGTAAATACTGCCTCACCCGAAAACAATTTTCTCCTGAAGAACCCGACTAAAAGTAAGGCGTTATATATTCTTTTACAGAGTGCGGCAGAAATTCCTCCCATATTTTAAACGTTCACAAAAAGACAAAGATAACTGCCATTAAAAATTTATTTCTATGTTGTTTAAACAAAGGGTTACAGTTTTTATTCTTTTTGTATTAAAAGTGATATCCTTCAAATGATGGTTTCTATTCGCCATACGCTGTTGTAGACGATTTCTAAAATTTTCCATCATCCGGAAGATCGAGCGCTTCGAGGTTTTCCAGGTATCTTTCTTTTAAGCGTTGAATATATGACTATGTAATATATTGCCACTTGCCTAATTTTCAAAAATTGGAGTCAGTAAATACTGCCTCATCCGAAAACAATTTGCTCCTAAAGAACCCGAATGAAATAAGGAGTTATATATTTTTATACAGAGCGCGGCAGAAATACCTCCCATATTTTAAACGTTCGCAAAACTACTAAGGTAACTGCTATTTTTAAAAAAATCATTTCACTGTTGTTTAAATAAAGGGGTGCAGTTTTTATTTATTTTGTTTTAAAAATGATATCCTTCAAATGGAGGTTTCTAATCTCCATACGCTGAACTCTATTCACCATACTTTAGAAATCGTCTATAAAGACGATTTCTAAAGTTTTCCATCACCCGGAAGATCGAACGCTTCGAGGTTTTCCCGGTGGCTTTCTTTTAAGCGCCGAACCTGTGGCCTTGGAATGTTCAACCGATAGCAGAATCGATTTTCTACCCAGAACATCATCATCCCAATGTAACATGGAGTGAGCACGAAAAGCTCTCTGTGTTGCAATTACAGATTCATCAAACTTAAAAAAAAAACAAAAAAAAAAAAAAAAACGTTTCAACAGCAATCACAAAGTGTGCACCAGTCCAAACCATGATGGTATCTGAAAACAAAATGGTAAGACCCGGGCAAAGACGGGTTATACTGCTAGTTTGTAATATATCTCGTTTCTACAAATACATATAACACCTATTTTCTCGGGTGGTTTTGATTTGCATACTGCAAACCAATTGTAATCTAATTTTTCACCTTCGAGGTTGTAATTTTTGCAGCCAATGGTAGCTAGATGAAGATACCATTTTTACTTTTTTTACTTGCTTAAGTTCACTACTATTTTACCCCCGCCCACCCATTTTAAACTGTCACGGGTGACAGTTTCAAATGGAGGTAATATGTATACAATTCTCCTTCCCACTCAACAAAACTGAATATTGACAATCTTGCGAAAGTGGTTTCAAAAACACTCCAGCTTCTCCTGATCTTAGATAGCAGTTGGTGCATAATTGAAAGACAACACAAAAGCCAAATGATCTCTGGAAAGCAATCAGAATGACTGCAGGAAAGATAGCGAAATCAATGAACGAAATATGGAAGATTATTAAATGCCAATGCAGCTATATCAATAGATGAAATGAAAAAATGATTTATTCTGCTGGATGGATTATTGTGTTGACCAAATATGTCTTACGAGATTCCTTTTAATTTATTTATAAATAAGAAAATTAGATTACAATTAGTTTGCTGTATGCAAATCAAAATGGCCCAACAAAATAGGTGTTATATCTATTTGTAGAAACGAGATATATTACAAACTAGCAGTATAAGCCGTCTTTGCCCGGGTCTTTCATTATTGGGATTTTTTCCCGATCAATTGGAGCAGTTTAAATTTAAAGTCATCCTACCCGACAATCAATATTATTAACAACAATTGGGTGCAGCTGAGGCACATCCCCAAATGGTGGGGGGGTAACAATTTGAATGGGGAATGGCTCTGAAAAGGTCCGTTTTTGTGTTCTCAATGCAAACAAGGAACCTTTTCCATTGACGGTCATAATAATAATATACGATAATTTTTATTTATAATATAATTTTTTTTTATAATTCTAATAATCTTTTGCGCTAGATTTCAACTCTCTAAATTGTTTTTACGCTGTTTTTTTTACAGATATTAAATTTTGCCTTTGATTTTTGCCCGAAGTGTAAAAAAACAGTTTTTTTTTCAATTTTTCACCTTCGAGGTTGCAATTTTTGCAGCCAATTTGGACTCAAAACCAGCACTGAAGAATTATCGATTAAACAAAAAAAAATTTCATCGAAATCGGATGAAAACTGTGGAAACATATAAACAACATCCGATTACACACACACATACATACACACACATTTTGGAAATTACAGATGTAAATAATATTATTGTAATAATTTAAACTATTTTTATTAAAGTTTTTATGAAAGATATATCCAAGAACAGATAGTAAATAGTAAAGCGTTGCTGAGAGTTATAATGGGCAGGAAGTAGTGGAGAGCCATTGTTGCCAAAACCAGAAATGCATAAACATCATCCGATCACACACACACATTTTTTGAGAATTATAGATATAGATATACTCTATATATAGGTATAGAAAAATATACGATCTCCGACAGGATTCGAACCTGGGTTGACCTAGGAGAAAACCTCATTAGAACTGACGTGCTCTCAGGTACAGAATTTGTTGATGACCAAGCAAAGTTGAATAGTGTCTTTAAATGCTATTTTTAGAGGAAACTCGTATTTGAATAGACGTTCCATTTCTTTATTAAACAGAATGTTTATTTATTTTCGTCTACCAGCCTGAATATTCGTGAAAACTTATTAGAAAAATATGCGATCTTCAGTAAGATTCGTCAAAATCAGATGAAAACGGAAAACGCATAAACAACATCCGATCACACATACACACACACATATACACACACACACACGCACACACACAGAGATAGATACACACACAGATACATACACACACATTTTTTTTTCAGAATTCTAGACATAGATGGAAGCTCACACGACATATTAAGCATATATCATGACATTGATTTCCAACAACAGTTCATGCTAATTTTATTTTGAAAACATTGATTTTCAAAATAAAATCTGTTATAGTGGATTTATCAGTTTTAAAATTCATGGAATTATCAATTCGGTAATAAACTTGCATTGTTGCATTCAAATCGCTATTATGTAAATTCTTCTGATTACTAATACAAACCAAAGAAAACTTAAAATCCTATGACTGTTGCAATTAAATATTCTCTTGACGCATCAGTATTTCTCATTACTTCTTCCATCGTTATCTATCTATCTACCTACCTACCTATCTAGTTGTCGTCATATCTATCTATTTGTCATCATATCTATCTATATCTATCTATCTATCTATCTATCTAGTTTTCATCATATCTATCTGTCTGTCTCTCTCTCTGTCTCTGTCTCTGTCTGTCTCTCTCTCTCTCTCTCTATATATATATATATATATATATATATATCTGTCTGTCTGTCTGTCTATTTAGTTGTCATCATATCTATCTATCTATCTATCTATATATATATATATATATATATATATATATATATATATATATATATATATATATATATATATATATCCTTCTATCTATCAATCTAGTTGCCGTCATATCTATCTGACCATATCTATCTATCTGTCTATGTAGTTTTCATCATATCTATCTGTCTTTCTCTCTCTCTTTCTCTCTCTCTCTTTATATATATCCTATCTATCTATTTAGTTGTCATCATATCTATCTATATATCTATCTATCTATCTATATATATATATATATATATATATATATATATATATATATCCTTCTATCTTCTATCTAGTTGCCGTCATATTTATCTGTCATCATGTCTATCTATCTATCTATCTATCTATATATATCTTCCTATCTATATATTCCGTTTTCATCATTATTTGTCATCATATCTGTATATCCTTCTATCTATCTATCTAGTTGTCATCATATCTATCTATCAAGTTGTTATCATATATGTCTATCCTTCTATCTATTTATCAAGTTGTCACTCTATCTATCTATCTATCTATCTATCTACATAATACTATATTGCTGTATTTATTCTAATCTCTCTTGCAGACAGTATTATGTTTCGAAACACCAAATTTACTCAGAATAAAAGGAAATGTTCGCACAAAAATGAAACATTGTGCATAATACAAGTTCACAAGGGGAGAAAAAATTATCAACAATGGCATGCTGTCTTTCAAAATATGCTGCACCGCGAACACACTGGTGGTGGGGGTGGGGGCAGTGACTATGACATCTTTTTCGAGGAGAAAAGATATCTTTGTAGAGAATAACATCGAAAATGACAAAGATATCTGCTAGACTGAAGACAAAGATGCAGCTATTATATCTATATTTGACAAATATATTTAATATCATGAAGAAATTTTATTTTAAAAAATGCGATTTGGACCAGAGATTTATTTTTGTTATTTGTCGTATGCAAAGTTTGATAAATAAAATAAAATTAAAATATTTCTTAAATCACCTGAAAAGTATCATCATACTAATGGCATTCCGCCTTGCTTGGAGTGAAAGGATTAAAAAATTAAAAAATAAAAACAACGTCTATTTATTTGTAATATAAAAACTAACATTTGGCAGTTATCTCCATATCTTCTTTAGTGCAATTCTGCTGTTGATGCCCAAAATTCACAGCTATTGACAAAAACATTGCGAAGGCCAATGCATGCAACAGCCTGCTCCCTGATTTCCAGCAGATGCTCCTGGCATTCCAGACAACTTTACAATACTAAAAGCGATAGAGTGAAATCGATCTTTCTCTACCAACAATTATGGAAAACGAATAGCAGGAATTTTCATGCTGTTATCGACTCATTGTTCTTCATAAACATACCATTTACTCCTGTCTCAATAGCAAATCCGGCATTGGTGACAAAGTTAACTTGGCCATTGGTCTCGAAAAAGACCTCCAATCTGTGGTTGACTGGGGCAGGAAACGGCTGGTAAACTTTAGCCCTCCAAAACGAAACTGCCCTCATTTACCCAGCATAGAGAAACCTCCCTGCCTCCTATCAGCGTGGCTGATGTCCAACTCCACGAGAGCGTCTCTCTGCGCCTGCTTCGTCTCACGCTTTCCACTGACCTGTGGTGGAACAAATACATTGAATCAATAGATTCATCTACCGCAAGGAATGTTGGTTCTCTGGATCGCGTCAGAAGGTTTTTCTCATCCTTCAAATCTATCATTCGTCTTTGCATTGAATACTGTTGCAATATATGGTCTGGTGCTCCCGCTGTTCATCTCGAAGTCCTCGACAAAATCCAGAGACGGATATGCAATGTGATAGGTTCTGATCTGGCATCTCGACTCCAGTCACTTTCTCACAGACGAGATGTAGTTTTCCTCTGACTTTTCTACAAATATTTTCATGGCAACTGTTCTGACGAGCTGCTTTCACTGGTAACCCAATTATATGAATTTAAGCGTGCTACTAGGCTGGCATCTTGGTCCCACCCTTTTACTGTCAAAATAGTTCAATGTAGCCGTCTTTTTTTTTCCGACAGCTTCTTCGCTCGCACTTACCGAGAGTGGAACTCCCTTCCTCTTAATTGCATCCCTGATAGGTATAATCTTAAAATATTTAAATGTAATATCAATCGACATCTTCTAATGCATGGATCCTGATCCCCGCCCTTCTGTTTATCCTTTCCTCAAACACCCCTCTTTAATCATGCTTTCGCTCCCTGTAATCCCTTGCTTGCTAGTGGCACTCCCGCCTTCCTTGGGGTGAAATGCTTAAAAAGTTCCTGTTTCTAAAATTACGCTTTTAAATTTCATCGAAATATTTTTGTACTTTTGATTTATTTGTTTTTGGTTGTTTTTTTTTTATCATTTTCATTTGTTTTTTTTGTTTTTTTTCTAAATAACCTCAATATAACACTGGAGGACAATATGTCATTTCAATTGTCTCGTGATCATTGATTTGCAAGGCAGTAAATTAAAAGTAGTTACCTACACTTATTCACTAAAAACATTCTGCATACCATAATGAAAACAATGTCCCAAACTTTATAAAAACGCGGTTTTATCGTCAAAATCTTTACATTATTAAGGGGAAGGAGCAAATGATTTTATGATTATCAAATTATATTTTATGATTATCAAATTATATTTTATGATTA
This sequence comes from Acanthosepion lycidas, assembly GCA_963932145.1. Lineage (NCBI taxonomy): Eukaryota > Metazoa > Mollusca > Cephalopoda > Sepiida > Sepiidae > Acanthosepion > Acanthosepion lycidas. The sequence goes on along the minus strand of OZ010592.1, from coordinate 83,336,506 downwards.
TCAAATTATATTTTTTCATTTTTTCTAGAACGTGTGAAATTTTGATTAAAAATCTTGTTTCTTACGTCAGTGATGGGACCAAACATAGGAAATTTTAGTGTATTTTTGTGGTAAAATAATAAATTTATTTAGAAATTCTTGCAAACACCAAGTGTCTGATTTTAATGAAACTTTCAGAACTTATTCACAAAGAAATAAAATCATTTCAGAATTATTTTTTTATTTAGAAAATCTTAAAAAAAATTCTTTTACATGTTTCAATTAATTTTTTGGCGGTGTGGATGGCAATGCCTCTGGTTGCGAAATTTACTTGACCCCCCCACACACACACACACACTGAGTCAGGTTATGACACAAGGTCAGTTTTTAACGTGGGGACCCGAGTGTTTTCACTCGGGCCGCTGGTCTAAGCTGGTCTTAGCATGTTATAGCTTGTCCAATCTGGTCAGAGCTTGTCCAAGCTAGTCGTAGCCATGATACCACCAGCACAGGGACGGACCCCTGGGGCAGGTAAGGATATTTACTTGATTCCCACCTAAGTCAGGTTGTGACACAAGGTCAGTTTTTAACGTGGGGAACTGAGAGTTTTCACTCGGGACGCTGGTCTAAGCTGGTCTTGGCTTGTCATAGCTGGTCCGAGCTAATCGTAGCCATGATACCACCAGCACAGGGACGGAGCCCTGGGGTAGGTAAGGATATATTTACTTGATCCCCCACTGAGTCAGATTGTGTCACAAGGTCAGTTTTTAACGTGGAGACCCGAGTGTTTTCACTCGGCCCTCTGGTCTAAGCTGGTCCAAGCTGGCTAGAGCTGGTCTAAGCTAGTCATAGCTGGTCATAGCTTGTCCAAGCTGGTCAGATCTAGTCTAAGCTAGTCATAGCCGGTCCAAACTGGTCAGAGCCGGTCCAAGCTAATTGTAGCCGTGATACCACCAGCACAGGGACAAGGAAGTATCAATGCTTCTAGATAACATGATTTTTCTGACTTAGTCGTTTTCATTTCGACATTGTGCATTGTGTATTATTGCGTGGGCAGGTGTTTGTCATTAGCTTCAGTTTATTTTTATTATTCAGTATATGCTCCCGTTTCATTTCTGTTGGCTTTTCTGTCAGTTTCTTTATTATTTCTCAGTTTATACTTTTCTTTTGACACTTCAGGTCTATTCATTTGTCAGGCTTTGTGTTGGTAACATCGTACTCTCAAGTTTTACCATTACCTTGTTATATATATATATATATATATATATATATATATATATATATATATATATATAGTGTGTGTATTTAGGCAGCATCTTTTCATTCATACATGTTTCATTAAATAATATAGACAAGTGTTGTCGATTTATTTTATGTAATTTTTTTTCGTAACTTCTGATAATTTTAATAACATCGTTGAACGAAGAAAGAAATTCACAATAGTGATCCATATTTTTTTAATACAATCTAAGCTTTCGGCTTACTTAAGCCATTATCAAAGATGTCAATTACAACATATTAAACAATATACGGACAAGACAGTGATGATAGTCTGTCAATGTTTACATAGATGATTTCTAAGCAACGATAAACACGCGCATATAAGACGCTAGAAGCAAAAATCACACCGCATCTCATGACGTCACACATGACCACACGAGAGTGAATTGTAGAAGTATGGAAAGCCGTTGGTATAAACCAATGGCTTCTGTTACCAATTATAGACATTTAAGAATATTTGTAGAGATGCCATAATTGATTTTGTTTAGGTTGGGTTTCAACTGTTTGATGTATAATGCTTCAAGGATTTTTAGTTTTTGTCTATTGTTTTCATGTCGAAGTATAATTGTGTTTTCGACAAGTATTTTACGGAATTGTGTGTGCGGGCAGGCATGTTGTTTTAAATGCCTAAAAATGTTAGAGTTTTCATTCAAATGTAGTGTCAAGCGTCGTGAAAGCGAGTTTGTGATGTGACCAACATAAATATTATTTAATTCGTTGGAGATACACTCTCCCAAAGGGTACTTGAATTTATAAACTATGTTGGTTTTTTGCAAATCGCTAACCGGGGGAGAAAAATTATTGCGAAGAATTAATATATATATATATATATATATGTGTGTGTGTGTGTGTGTGTGTGTGTGTGTGTGTGTGTGTGTGCAAATATATGGATATAGATCCGACAGCATGAAGAAAAATATACGGAAAAATAAACAAAAATCCTAATATGCAATTATGCTGTTTTAATATTAATATAATGTCAACGTCGGACGTTTCGGTCTAATAAACCATCTTCAGGACATATTCATAAAACATAATTAACATTAGACAATATTCAATTCAACATGAAAAGATGATGGACATAAGAGTAAGACTAATCAAAACAGATAAAGGAAATTTTTCGTCCGACGTTGACATTATATTAACATTAAAACAAAATAATTGCATATTAGGATTTTTGTTTGTTTTTCTGTATATTTTTCTTCATATATATATATATATATATATATATATATATATATATATATATATATATATGTATGTATGTTGCATGAGATTTGGTAGATGCAAGCATCGGATGTATTAGGTTAGTGCAAAAATAATGACGTAATAATGTCGTTTTTTGACGTTAAAAAATACGTCAAAAAACGACATTAATACGTCATTATTTTTGTACCAACCTAATAATATGTTGGTTGCTGGTGTTATTTAATAAACTACGGATAGTTCTAGTAGGTAATATTGTAGTTTTAATTTTTAGCACATTTAAATTATTGGAGATACGTTCGGTCAAATGGTTATTTGGTAGAAAGATGCGACCAAAAGAATCATCAGGGGCAGCTGAAAGTGTGCCTTTCACTGATGTAGTTGTAGCAAACTGATAAATCTAAATTACAAACACAGTGATTCCAACTTCCATAAAGGTTTTACCCTAGGTATTTTAGCTGCCTCTTTTGACTGCCAAAATGTGGAATTTACTTTACCTATGAGGTACATGAATGCATTAAATATATATATATATATATATATATATATATATATATATATATATATATATAAAACATCATCTGGCACTCATAATTCACCACCTCACCAAGTGAACATCACCTGCAATAAACCCCGATGCCAAATCGATAAACAAATCAACACTGATAGCATTTTCACATACCTACTGGCACTCGTACAATATTCAAAACAGCGGCTCTGACATATGAGAGTTTAAATCTTATAGAATTGGTTTTCTGTCAAAAAAAAACAGGAATTATGTTGCAGAAACAGGCACGGAATTCCGTCTTTGATTCAATAACCATAAAAAAATCATCAAAGACAGCAAAAACAATTTCCCTGTCGCTGCACACTCCACCTAACAGTATCAGGACGAATAATATTGCTGATTCTTTTTTGGGGGTGGGGGTGGGGGATATCAAGAATCTCTAAATATATAGGGTGACCCCAAAAAACGGGAACTTTTGAAGTGCCTATTGCCAGATATGAGCAAGTGGCAACACTGCGAGACAGTGACCTTGAGCAAGTAAACATTTCGCCATTTAGAATTCAAGATGAAATTGACAGCATTCTAGCTGAGATGTTGCAGCAGTCAATGAGGAATCTCAACAGCAGATTTCAAGAATGTATTCGTACAGGAGGACGCCATCTACAGGACGTAATTTTTAAAAAATGAAAATTCCATCATTGTTTCTTAAATGGCATGTTTTAAGGTTTCAATTACTATGAATAAAATATTTTTCTCCCATCACTCTTGGTTTCATTGGATTGTTAAAAAGTTCCCGTTTTTTGGGGTCACCCTGTATTACCAGGAGCAATATTCTAAGCATGCAAGAATGGTAGAATAAGGAAAGAAAAAGGAAGAACATCTGCCTTTTATATTCATTTCACCCCATGAAAGGCAGTTAAGTTACTAAGACACAAGGTGTGAAAGAATTCGAAAACAGTAAACATTATGAAGGATCAAGAATAGAAAAGTAGTCAGGAGGAGAGCAAATAGCATTGAATTTAAATTTTTGAAGATCAAAGTTGGCCGGAAAGCATGGAACCGGAAGTGAGTTCAACAAGAAAGAAAAGTGAGAAAAGAAACTGTTAGCATAGAATTTACGGTTACATCTAGCAATCTCATCTGAAAATTTAGAGACCTTGTACCAATCTAGTACTACGCTTAAATTGACAAAGTCTAGGTACCATAGCGAAGACTTCATCCAAACAATTCCCAAGAAAGTGTTTACAGAAATGGCACAGGGAAACAACTTTACGATGGTGGGTAATTGATTGAAGCCGAGATGCCAGGTCAGGACCAATAATATTGCTGATTCTTCTTTGGATTTTATCAAGGATCTGTAAATAAATAGCAGAAGAACCTGGCCATATGTGACGGCAATATTCTAAGCGTGGATGAATGGTAGACTTATAGATATGTATGATAGTTTCTAGAGAGAAAATTATCTAGCACGACACGATGAACCAAATTTATTAGCAGCAGAACGACCAATGAATTTAATATAGTCTTTCCACTTCATCTCAGCTAAGAAAGTTAACCCGAGAAGGTGTAACGTGTCACACACTGAGAAGATAGCATCAGCTCTGTTGATGGAAGATAGAAAGGGTTTTTTTTTTTCAGATGATTAATAGAGAGCAATTTAGCTTTGGAGGGGGTTAAAGATAAAAAGCCATTCTTTGCCCCAGTTAACAACAGACTGTAGGTCGTTCGTCATATCATCCGCCAATTTGAACATAGAACTAATCAGGCTTACTATCGAGACAAGAGTAAATGGTTTTCGGTGCTTAATTCTGTTGTCATTAAAAATAAAGAACGGCCATTGCATCATGAATAACTGTCACACGATGGTTGGCAATCAGTGTTGATGGACAGATCCAAAATACGGAGACATTTCTGTTCCTTTTACCATATTAGGAATAATTCTAGTACTAATACTGTTGTAATAAAAGAAAAGCATTAATTTTTCACTGGTCGTCATACAAAGATTGACAAGGATGTCGACGGAAGCCAAGAATTGGACGCCTATGACTTTTGCATTCATTTCGGAAGGTTTTCTATGTTTCTACTATTAAATCTATTGTAATTAAAAATAAACAGACATTACTTTGTGGCTGACTGTCGTGCCGCCATTGACAAGGATGGCGACTATGTTCAAAGCAAAGAATTGGACACGTACGTCTTTTGTATTCATTTCAGTAGGTGTTTCTACTATTAAATCTATTGTAATTAAAAATAAACAGACATTACTTTGTGGCTGACTGTCGTGCCGCCATTGACAAGGATGGCGACTATGTTCAAAGCAAAGAATTGGACACGTACGTCTTTTGTATTCATTTCAGTAGGTGTTTCTACTATTAAATCTATTGTAATTAAAAACGAATAGTTATTCCTTTCAAGTGGGCTTTGATTTTTGAAGAGGAAAAATACGCAAGGGACGAGGTTTTGGCAATATGGTAGTCGTCGAACCGGGGGAAATGTTGTGCTTGACCAAAAAACTGCTGAGCATGCCATGATTACTGATGAAACCTCTGTGGTGTGTTGAGGCACCCACACTCTACACACTTTCCTTCCAAGCACTGCTATAATCACCGGAAGTGAACGTGAACGCTATATTATGCGTGGCAGGGTTCCAGTTCAATCTGTGCCAAGCTGCTTTACTCTACGTATTTTAGCTGCATGGCCATAGCAACAGTCCCACTACTTTTTAGATAAACTCTCTTATATAAGGAGAAATAAAGAAATGGTTACCTACACATAAACGTATTTATAAAGGCGTACATGTTGAAAACTAGATTTGGGATCCTGAGACTTTCACGTTAACTTAATTATACTTTGTGTGCTTCTATTTTTAAATCTATTGTAATTAAAGTAAACCATGCATTACTATTTGACTACACATCCTATATTTTTAGATATGTTAGCAAATTTCTTTTTACGCGCATGCGCGTGCGTGCGAAGACATATCTACATTTACATAGTATTTTGCCTATCTTATTTTTTGCGAGGGTTGTTTTTTTAGTGGGGGCGTACACACGACAAAGTTCTTTCTTTCGTTTTTTTTTTTGTTTTTTCTTTCTAATTTTGTAATTATCAGGAAGTTTGCTCAAAGCGCCAAATGATGATCGTTCTAAGAAAATAAAAACATCATGTGTAAACCGTAAAGGCAATGAGTTTGTTGTAATCAGTCTTGTGCCGAGGGCATTTGGCAATTTCTATTAGGCCTTTAATGAAAAGCTTGAAAACCAAATGTGGTATGACCTAATGAATTAATCGCTCAAGATAGCAGCAGGTGAGACAAAATCAATCATGGCTGCATCTATTTATGATTAGTTCGCTCTTATACTTTCGAGAAATCTAATCACTCGCTTCTTTTTACACTTTTTCATTATCTAGCTGCCAGTCTGTCCACCTGTAATTATCAACCTGTTTCCAAGTATCTCAGGCTACTCACACCTATCTCAGGCTACTCTTATCTATCTATCTATCTATCTATCTATCTATCTATCTATCTCAGGCTACTCACACCTATCTATCTCAGGTTATTCACACCTATCCATCACAGGCTACTCTTATCTATCTATCTATCTATCTATCTATCTATCTATCTATCTGTCTGTCTCAAGTTAATCACACCTATCTATCTCAGGCTACTCACACCTATCTCAAGCTACTCATATCTATCTATCTATCTCAGGCTACTCACACATATCAATCTCAGGTTATTCACACCTATCTCAAGCTACTCACACCTATCCATCACAGGCGGCTACTCTTATCTATCTATCTATCTATCTATCTATCTATCTATCTCAAGCTAGTCATATATATATATATATATATATATATATATATATATATATATATATATATATATTAGGTTGGTGCAAAAATAATGACATTTTTGACGTTAAAAAATACGTCAAAAAACGTCATTATTTTTGCACCAACCTAATATATATATATATATATATATATAGTGCAGGTAATCGATCCGTTGGTATATAATCCGGGTGGATCCTAGAAATATTAATTATTAAAACTGATCCACAGAAAACTTAATGATTTTATTTCAACAGAGAATATGTATTTCTTACAGCAAAATAAACAGAAATAGGCTATTTTCAAACCGTTTTGTACTTTTCTCGAGGCAGTTATTTATTTTTCAGTGCTGGTCTCTGGGAGGCGCCTTGTTAATGGCAATGGGTTTTGTAAGCGATTGGTGGGAGTGTAAGATATCTTATTTCGGGGTAAATAGTCTGGGTTTGGAGTTTATTTATGGCTAGGATTTTTGTTTGTGGTTTAACATCAATTCCTACTAAATGGTGTTTCGTATAAAGGTCCGAGGGTGTGTTTTTCTGTGATTAACAGTAAATAGTTTTTGTACTACCAGGCAATGCGGGATTTAAGCTTAAGTCTGTTATGGTTAATGCAAATTAGTTGAGTTATATATTTATAGAATGTGGGTAATATCCGAGCACCCAATGGAATAATTCGTGCTTTCCAACAGACATATTTGCGTACATATATATATATATATATATATATATATATATATATATATATATATATATATATATACACACATACAGGGTGTCCATAAAGTTCGTGTGCACTTTAAAAAATTTATGACTTTATTTATATTTGCGATAGAAATAAGTCGTAAAAAGGATTAGAAAGATGTAAATCTATATTTTTTACGATTTTATTGAAATTTTATTTAAGTTTCCCCATGTCCTCCACGGAGTCTGTCTCTTTAAATTTTTTCATCCATTTAGCAATAATGTTCCTATGGGGTGGTTCCTTATTTTATTCAATTCTAAACTTTCTTTGTACAGCAATAATAGATCTCAGTTCAGCCAACCAAAGGAAACAGTTTACTTTTTCCTCAGTTGAAGCTATTGGAGTAGAAGAGACGACTACATTTAATAGTTTCGACAGTGAAATGGTGTGAGCGAGATGACAGCCTAGTAGAACGCTTGAATTCATAAAGTCTGGGAACCAGCGAAAGCAGCTCATCGGAGCAGTTACCGTGAGAGTATTTGTAAAAAACACAGAGGAAGGCAACGGCACGTCTGTAAGAGAGCAGGACCATATCAGGCAGATTTTTCTGGCCTGGTATGGCTACTAATATCAAACAGTGGTCCCGCACGTGTTTACGTTGCCAGGCAACGAAGATTGGTAAACACACCAGAGCACCGGCATCAACTTTCCCTAACCCAGACGGACGTTTCACCCACTTACATGTGGATTTGTTTGGCCCATTTGAACGCGTAGATGGCTACGAATACATTCTAACGATAGTTGACCGTTTTACGCGATGGCCAGTCGCTATACCGTTTGCATCTATAACGGCTGAGTCGGTCGCTAACGCCACTCTTACGCATTGGATTTCCATCTTCGGGTGCCCTTCGGTGCTCACCACCGATAGGGGCCCGCAATTCTAATCAACCCTTTTCAGCGTATTTACCAATCTCCTGGGAATTAAACACATTTCTACCACCGCATATCATCCTTGTGCGAACGGCTTGGTGGAAAGATTCTACCGACTGCTGAAGTATGCTTTGACAGCATCCACATATAGCCGCATATGGGTGGAAAAGTTACCTTTGATTATGTTAGCACTGCGCAACACGGTCTTACATTGATTTTGTTTCTATTCTGTTTTTGTTTGTTTTGCTTATTTGTTCCGGATCTCGGTCTGGTTTTCTTTATTTGATTTCGTTTTTTGAATATTTTTGTTTGAAAAAAAAAAGTTATTGCTTGACTGTGCATTTTCCCTAAAAAGGAATCCGTTTCTCCGTCATAATAGTAGTTTACTAATATGGCGGAGTCAACACATAATAATACACAAAATAATACACCGGACACACAACCACCGGTGACTAAGGAAAAATCGGCCTGGACGGAAAGTGGGCCGAAAAAAGATGCCCAATATTACGCAGAATTGAGGAGGAAAAACGAAGAACTCATCACAAAAGATGAAATCCTCACTGCAGATGAGGCATTTAGTGCGGTGGATGTGAGAACGATATCCCTGCTGACGGCCGACGTCAAGAATCGGAACTTAATTGGTGTCAGCAGGGAAACGATGGAGGAAGCATTAAAAAACCTCAACATTGTGCCGAAAATCTTGGCAAGAAGATCAAGAGCAATGTGGGATCTACTAATGTCCTCAGAAGAGGAGGCCAAAAAATTGGCCGGCTGTGTTCTGACCTCGAAGACGCTCAGACTGCAAACTGAGTATATGGGCACCAGGAGAACAAACGTCACAGTTCATGAGGTGCCCGTACATGTTTCAGGGGACCAGATAGGGGCATTTTTTGCCCAATACGGAAGCGTAGAAAAGGTGTCAGCAGTGATAAGTAAGACGGGTATCGCGACAGGAGACGTTATGGTGGAAATAACTATGAACCAGAACAGCTTTTCCGAGGTACCGAACGTCATCCTGTGCCGCAAGAGACGCATGCTGGTGGTAGTGGAGGGGCGTAAGCCTTACTGCTGGATGTGTGGGGTGCTGGGGCACATGGCCAAGGCGTGTCCCAGCAAGATGGTGACCCCGCAACCCTCGCAAGTGTCAGTTACAACTTTCACAGAACCAAGCAAGGCCCCAGGTGACTAAAATCGGGTCCCGCGTCTCCGCAAAAGGACGTCCCAGTTAAACAGCAGCAGCAACAAGTTTCCAAGAAGAATGCAGTGGATGCATCTAAAGTACAGCAGCAGACCCAAAGGACTCCAAAGAGTCCGGTGAAGACTGATAACTGCATGGAAGTGGAGGAAAGAACTCCAATTCGGGCCGCTTCCTTGAAGAGGTGCCCGGAGGAAGAAGACGAAGATGAAGAACCGTCCAAACAGAAGGACACAGAACCCAATAGTGATGAGAAGAGTGGGGGAAAAATTAAATCTGCCCCTGCCTCACCATCAAAAGAAGTGAAAGACACTCCAGCTGAGAGGAGTGTCCCCACTTCCCTTTCTCGTGTTCCACTCCCTCCCAGCACGCCCACACCTCCTCAAACTCCAACTCCCTCAGCTCCTAAAGTATCTACTCCCCAATCTTCCCAACCTTCCCCTTCTTCATCTACTTCCACCCCACTACCCCCGGATAAGGGGAAAAAGAAAAAAAGATTGTTTAGTAGAGTGGAAGATATTTGCAAGGCCGATAAGGGGGAATTGGACAAGAACATCTCCTCCCGAAAAAAATCCCTATTGGGCCCCCTACTTGTTGACCTCGGTGGACGGTAAATCTGTCGAAGACCCCAGAAACTTCCCTAAAGCTCCGGGGGTTATAGCCCTCATTAGGGACACGGGCAAGCAGATTAAAGTATGGACTCACCTCTTCGAGGCCCGAGAGGCTTTCCCTGACATAAGGGTAGTTGAACTCGGCGCTGACGACTTAATCAAACTACATTGTTTTTGTTCGGCAAGGGTCCCCATACGTCTCCATCCCTCGTTATATAGAGCCTTAAAACTTACCTACCCCACGGACGTTGGCGGAATTGTCCCGGATGGTCGGATGACGACAGAGTTGGGCACGGGAAGCCTGGGATAATCCGTCGGGATCCTTTCACCCTCAGATTTCCGCCCCGTATGTGAGTAGGTTTTTGCGCCTACTCTTTTTTCTCTTTGCAGGCTTAGAAGATGGAAATGAAGATAGCTACGTTGAATGTGAGGGGCTTAAGGGATCGGGGTAAGGCTGCCCGCCTGCTCCGGGACCTTCTGTGCCTTGATGTGGATGTCGCCGCGATAGAAGAGACCCACTTTGTTTGCAGTTCCGATGCGTGTGTGCTGGAGGATGACTTTGTTGTCTATTCAGCATACGGGGACCGTTCTGCCAGAGGAGTTTCTTTGCTTGTCAGGCGTACTCTTGATGCGAAGGTGGACCTTGTGCATACCGATGCCGAGGGCCGGTTGATCGTGGCCGATATTGCCGTGAAAAGTGGTTCGTTCCGAACGTTGCGGTTTATGCGCCCAACGACCGGGAGGAGCGGGTCTCGTTTTTTCGGCGGTTGGGGCCGTTCCTAGTGGATTCAACGCGCCTAGCTTTAATGGGGGACTGGAATGCCATCCTGGACCCCAAGTTAGAGAGGGGACGGGGAGCTAGCGGGAGAAGGGGCGATCGTAGCCTGGTTGATCTGATCAACGATTATGGGCTAGTCGATAGATACCGGGTCGATCATCCGGGGGGAAAATGTGGACGTGGGCTCTTAATTGGCCTTTTGACAAGGTAGTTAGCTACCTTGACAGAATGTTAGTTAGAAGCGCCGACATAGATCTACTAGATTGCCCTACGTTCCACTGGGTAGGCTATTCGGACCACAAATTCGTTTGTGCCCGGGTGGCGTTAGACAATAGGCCTCGAATGGCTGGGTACTGGAAGTTCAATCTGTCCTTACTGGACAGGGAGGACTTCCAGGAACAGCTAATTAAACTAGTGCAGCGGCAGCTAGTGGGGTGGTTATCGGGAATAGGTGGTGGGAAAATCTTAAATGTAGGATTAGGTCCTTCACCACTGATTTCAGCAAACGGCTTGCTCTAGATAGAGCTGATAAGGTGAGGACACTTAAGTCTAGTTATTCCCGGGCGGTGGCTGGGGTGGGGGGATCCCCCAGAGATAGCCTTAGCTAAGGAGGCCCTGGATCGTTCGAATAGCGAGCGGTACATGGGCCAGGTAATTAGACATAAGCTAAGCAAGATGTCTTCCGAAGATGTGAATTTGGGCGCAGATCTGCGCAGGGAAGAGGTCCGTCGAGGTGGCGATCGTTACATTCATGAGGTCATATCCCCGGAGGGGCGTACTCTACGGGCGACTGATGACATGTGCGAGGCGTTTCGGCGCCATTTCGAGATCCGTTTTACCAAGGAGCCTGGTCTCCGTGAGGAGGAGTTTCGCAGCTATTTGGCTGACTTTCCTCGGCTTTCGCCGATTGAAGCGGCTAGCTTCGAGGGAGAGATTACGGAGGGCGAAGTCTACGCGGTATTGAAGAAGGTCGGCAGAGGCAAGTCGCCCGGTCTGGATGGTTTGCCCTATGAATTGTACTTGAGGCTGTCACACATCTTTGTTCCGATTTTGACTGCAGTGTTCAACAACTGGGGTCCATCCCCAACCGGATCACCAGGGGCGTGATCACTCTGATGAAAAAGGGCAAAGGTGGTGGGGGGAAGCTAGATGATTACAGGCCCATAACTCTGCTGAACACAGAGTTAAAGATTATGGCCAAGATCCTGCAGGAGCGTTTTCAGTCAGTTGCCGAGTCTCTGTTGGGACCTGAGCAGACTTGTTCTGTGAGGGGCCGAACAATTCAGAGCAACCTGCATCTGATCCGCACGATCATAGATGGTGTAAAAGACGACGAGGAAGCCGCGTTGATCAATTTGGATCAGTCCAAGGCATTTGATAGGGTCGAACATCGCTACCTTTCTACTGTCCTGCAGGCCGCTGGATTCGCACCCAACTTCTGCCGCTGTATTAGCCTCCTGTATCGCTCCCCCAGTGCTGTTGTACAGGTGAACGGAAGGTTGTCGGACGCGTTCGTGCTGTCTAGGTCGGTTCGTCAGGGTTGTCCGCTGTCGCCTCTCCTTTATGCTTTGGCGTTGGAGCCTCTCCTTCGCCGGCTGAAGGACGAGACTGGCAGTCCGGCCCTACGTGGAATCGCCGTTCCTGGAGGGTCTCGAGCCAGGGTTTCCGCGTACGCCGATGACGTATCTGCTTTCGTGTCGTCCCGCAGCGATATTGAGGCGGTACAGAAGGCGCTTGATCGGTACGAGAAGGTGACAGGGGCCAAGATAAACCGCGACAAGTCGTCCGGCTTGCGGTTAGGTGTCTGGAAGGGGGTCGCTCTTCTGGGCCGCTTCGGTTGGACGGACGGTCCTGTCCGCATTCTTGGAGTGTGGTTCGGGCCTGACCTCCAGCTGGAGAAGAATTGGTCTGAAGTACTTGCAAAGGTCGGTTCTGCCGTGAAGGGCAGGTCGGAGGTGTGTGCTACATACATTTTCCCCCTGATTCTTTATCGATTGTCAGTACTTCCTCTCTGTGAGACCCATTGGAAGGCGCTCGAGCGATCGCTATCCTCCATTTTATGGAGGGGACGCGTGAACAGGGTCGACAGACGAGTCTGCACTAAACGTCCGTGTCATGGGGGGCTGGGAATGCCGCACCTGTTGAGTCACATCCGTGCCTCTAGGTTGGCTTTACTACGCCGCGCATTGACTGGAAGAGATCCGATTCTGGAGGGGATTGTTAGGGACGCCTTCCCTAGCCTTACCATCAGTCCCCCATCTCGAGGGTTGAGCGCCGTCGCAAACCCCGGGACGAGTCGGTTTTCCTTCGCGAGTGTCGGTCGGCCTTGAGGGCCATTCCCCGGTCCAGTGACCTTTCACGGCCTAGGAAGGTCTTCTATCGTGGTTTAGTGGAGGGGCCCGCGAAGGATTCCCTACGAGATACGCTCGGCTTGTCGGAGGAGGAGTATCGCTCCTACTGGTCTTGGGCGCCAGCGGCGGATTACCTCAGTAACCATGAGTTTTCGCTTACCTGGCGATTGGCTCGGAATCGGCTGCCTCTCAACGACAAGGCTTTCATATGGGGTTTGGCGGATTTGCCAGACTGAGAACGGTGTGGTCTTGGTTTAGAAGAAACGGCTGCGCACGCCTTCTTCCATTGCCCCCGGGTCCGCCCCTTATGGGACCATGTCGGCGAGCTGACGGCTCGTCTCGCTCCCGAACAGCTTGTGTCCATGGATCGCGTATACGCGTGTGACAATGTGTCGCCCCCGTATTCCGGGGTGAAACGAATGGTGTTTCTGACGCTGCTGGCCACGGCTCGAATGGTGATTTGGACGTCGCGAAAGGAGGAAGTCTTGCGGGGCAACCGTCTTTCTCATCAGCATCTAATCCAATTCTTTGAGCATCAGCTCAAGATGAAGATTAGAGCTGATAGAAAACGATTGCATTCGACAGTCTTTAGCGAAAGGTGGGTAAAAGAGGCGAGCTTGGTTCGTGTGACCGGGGCTAGCCTTGATTTTCTCTTCTAGGTCAACCTATTGCACATCGGGGTGGCTTCCTGTGGAACCCTCCCCTTGGTTAGGTTAGACAAGCTTAAGTGTACCTAGTTAATGTGAGTAAGTGTTGTTCCTGGCCTGTTACCCGGCTACTCTTTGGTTATGATCCAAGTTGAGATTCCCAACCTCCCCAGTTTGTTTTGGCCTCCCTTTTATCTCGACTGGGTCAGCTTTATATTTTCCCATTCCCGCATAATATTTTATCCTTTTTCCCATTCCCTTAGCGAGAGAGCTTCTTGATTCTGTCCGGTGGGCAGAATACAGCGGCCTCTCTATTTTGAGGGTTGGACGGTCCCTACTAACATCTGTTAGGTTTAGTTTGTATTTTGTGTTACTTTTTAGTTATTATTGGGTTCATTTCCCCTCCCCTCTCATTCTATCATTATTAGAATTTTATGTATAGCATGTGTTTCATCAACAATTTTTATGGATTGGGGAGCGTTTTTGTAGGACCCCCTGGTGAGAATGTGGTATTATGGTGCATGAAGGATCGATTGGTGATGGACGAGTTCTTGTGGTAAATGAGCAAAGTGTAATGTATGAATTGGTCGTGAATCAGATTAGCTAGGTATAAGATAGTTAGTGTTGACCAGACTCTACACCTCCCCTTTTCGGCCTTATGCCACAATTATGTAATTTTACATAATAAATACCCTTCGTTTGTTAACACCTATTGAGGTTAGCATACTCTCGACTCTGTCTCTGTACTTGTCACACATACATCCGATTATAAATCTATTGTTGAAAACCTACACTCGGGTTTACTTTGTTTATTATATCTTGCACGAGATATAACAGCTGGCGACGAGGATTGTGCAACGTACTTACTTGAAAAAAAAATATATATATATATATATCAGATTACGCTGAATGGATTTCGAAAGCAGATTCGCAAGTCAAAGATATCAGTTGACGCCGAATAGGATTTCGAAAGCGGAGTCACAAGTCAAAAGGAAACTTTTTGAAAAGTAAGGAAATTTTTACTGTTAAATTGTGATTTGAAAAATATATATGGAAACGCGACTCAAATACGAGCCCGGTCTAATAATCGATTATTCGAGTAAAAAGTACGGGTTGTAAAAA
Source organism: Acanthosepion lycidas (assembly GCA_963932145.1). Taxonomy (NCBI): domain Eukaryota; kingdom Metazoa; phylum Mollusca; class Cephalopoda; order Sepiida; family Sepiidae; genus Acanthosepion; species Acanthosepion lycidas. The sequence goes on along the minus strand of OZ010592.1, from coordinate 83,321,380 downwards.
TATTACGGCTGTAAATTGTCTGTTAACCGTTTAAAAAAAAAATATATATATTTTTTTTTTGTCAAATTCTAAATAAAGTTAGGATGGAGCAATTAGTCGAAATGACTAAAATGCTGTGTACAAGCTTGCAACAGCAACAACAACAGCACCAAGAGTTACAACAACAGCAGCAACAACAACAGCACCAAGAGTTACAACAACAAATATTACAACAGCAAAAAAGTCTCGAAAAAATTCTGAAACAGACGACTGGAGAAAGAAAAAATGCTGTTTTTTCTGCCGAAGGAATAGCAAATTCATTATCCGAATTTATATATGAACCTGATTCGGGCATTACATTTCCAGCATACTTTAAACGTTTCGAAACTATATTTACCAAGAGATGTCAACATTGGTCGGATGAGGAACGAGTAACATTATTAGTCCAGAAACTAGGGACAAACGAGAACAGGAAGTACTCAAACTTGATATTGCTCAGTAAACCAGAAGAAGTTTCGTTTGAAGAAACTATAAGTATTCTGTCAAAAATATTTGACGAAAGGAATAGTCTGTTCCACACGCGATACAGATGTCTAAACATCGTTAAAGCAGATAACGAGGATTTTCTGACATACGCGGGAACAGTGAACTCTCTGGTTAGAAGAAATTCCCAAAGATGTATTCAAGTGCCTAATTTTTCTTCAAGGACTAACTGATCCTAAATATAAAGAAATTAGGTCGAGAATATTAATAATGGTCGAGCAAGACTCGAACATAACATTACAAAGGGTGACCGAAGAATGCCGACGTCTCATAAACGTAAAAAGGGATAATACACAAATTGAGAAAAAAAGTGTTGCTAATGTTCGACACGTAAAAACTCAAAAAACTCCAAAAGTCAAAAAGACAGAAAAATGTGAGACGTGTGGAAAAAATAACCATACCAAAAACACGTGTTGGTACAAAAATAAATTCTGCCAATCGTGCGGAAATAAAATTCATACCAAAGACGTGTGTTGGTACAAAAATAAATTCTGCCAATCGTGCGGAAATAAAGGGCATAAATATTCGGTTTGCCGCAAGAAAAGGAAATTACAAGATGTAAGCCTGGTATTATCAGAAAAAGAAATTCAGAACGGTAAAAATAGAAAGTACGTAGATGTACGTATGAATAATCATACAATTACTTTCCTATTGGATTCTGGTTCAGACATAAGCATCATTGATGAACAAACATGGAAAAATATTGGAAGACCCAAATTATCTGAAACCAAAAAAAAAACGCTAGAGGGGTTTCAGGAAAGAAATTAAACTTTAAGGGAGAATTAAAGTGCGATATTTCGTGATGTGGCAAGACTGCAAAAACAAAAGTGTATGTAATCCAAGGGATTAATTCATGTCTTTTTGGAGTAGACTGGATAGTACTCTTTGATTTGTTTGAACTCCCGATTAACTCGTTTTGCAACGTAATAAACAGTGCAGAAAAACAAAAAAGTATTAAAAATGAAAAATTCATGAATGAATTAAAAGAAGAATATCCCAGAGTTTTTTCTGAGGGATTGGGTTTATGTACTAAGACGGAAGTCAAATTTGAACTCAAGGAAAATGTGAAACCAATTTTTAAACCTAAGAGAAACGTCCCTTTTTCCTCCTTAGACACAATTAATAAGGAATTGGAAAGGCTAGAAAAAATGGGAGTGATATCTAAGGTTGACCATGCGGATTGGGCCTCGCCCACAGTCTACGTTAAGAAGAAAAACGGAAAAATAAGAGTGTGTGCAGATTTTTCAACAGGGTTAAACGATTGCCTTAAAAATCACAGTTATCCACTACCTTCACCAGAAGATATTTTTTCAAAGTTGAATGGTGGTAAGATTTTTTCAAAAATCCACTTGTCTGACGCATACTTGCAGATTAAAGTGAGTGACGAATGCTCAAAATATTTGAGTATAAATACACATAAAGGTATTTATAAGCTAAATAGGCTTCCTTTCGGCTTAAAGGTCGCCCCAGCTTTGTTCCAACAGGTGATGGACACTATGCTGGCAGGCCTGGAGTTTGGTACCGCCTATTTAGATGACATTCTAGTCAAAAGTAAGATTGTTCAAGAACATAAAACGCACATCAGAGCGATATTCAAAAGACTAGAAGATTTTGGCTTTAAATTAAGCCACGAGAAGTGCAAATTCTTCATGGAAAGAATTACATACCTCGAACAGGTGATAGACAGTGAAGGGAGGAAACCGGACCCACAGAGAGCCGATGCAATTAAGAACATGCCTGCACCCGACACAGTTGCGAAACTACAATCGTTTCTGGGGTTGGCCCAATATTATGCAATCTACATACCTAAAATGTATGATTTAAGAGCCCCCCCTTAACGAATTGTAAAAAAGACAAGAAATGGTTTTGGTCAAAAGATTGCGAGACGGCTTTCCAGAAAATAAAAAAATGCCTACTCTCAGATCTCGCCTTAGCCCATTATGATCCTGAGAAAGAGATCATCCTGGAAACTGACGCAAGTTTGTACAGAGTGGGTGCTGCACTACTAAACCGATCGCGCACGCGTCGAGGACTCTTCTTCCGGCTGAAAAAAATTATAGCCAGATCGAGAAAGAGGCTTTGTCGATTGTGTTCGGGGTTAAAAAATACCATCGCTTTTTACATGGTAGATCATTTGTACTTCAAACGGGCCATAAACCGTTACTTACAATATTTGGAGGTAAAAAAGGCATTCCTCGGCATACAGCTAATCGTTTACAGCGATGGGGTGTAAACCTGCTTAATTACCATTTTAGGATGGAATACGTCAAATCTAAAGAACATGGGCATGCGGATGGACTGTCAAGGCTGATTCCAAAAAATGAAGAAATTTTAGAAGAGACGGTTTTAGCAGCATTAACTGAGGAAAAAGAAATATCAGGTCTCTTGTTGAATACAATCAGGGAATTGCCGGTAACTTTGGACCAAATAAAAAAAGAAGCGGAAAAAGATCACTATATTGTGAATTTAAAGAACCAGACGAGATTGAACAAAAGACAGAAAAAGGGAACTCAGATTTCACCTTTCTCAATTTGCGACAACACGTTGATGTACGCAGATAGAGTTGTTATACCTCAATCTCTACGTGCAGATATGCTGAAAGAATTTCATACCGGTCATCCTGGAATGTCTCGGATGAAATCACTCATGCGTGGTTACGTATACTGGACAGGAATGGACAAGGATATTGAAGGTTTTGTAAGACTTTGTAGATGTTGTCAATTGGCTGCAAGGGCACCTCCGGTCAAAATGAATCCTTGGCCGAAAACGGATTTGCCGTGGGCACGTCTACATATAGACTATGCTGGATCAATTAATAGGTACTATTATTTGATATTGGTGGACTCTTTATCGAAATGGCCTGAGGTAGTCAAGTGCAAGCATCCTACATCTAGGAACACCATCAGTGCATTGGATGAAATTTTCACTCGTTTCGGGGTTCCCAGGACATTGGTTAGCGACAATGGTACGGCGTTCACAAGTATGGAGTTTAAGGATTTCTGTACTGCCTTAGACATTGAACACATAACTACACCAGTGTGTCATCCCAGGTCGAACGGTCAAGCCGAGAAATTTGTTGACACTTTTAAACGTGCTTTACATAAAAATCAAGGTATGGACACGGAAGAAAGAACTATTCAGAAGTTCTTAGCAATCTATAGGGTAACTCCTAATGAGAACAACGATGCGAAAATGTCACCGGCGGAAATTATGTTCGCAAGGAAAATTAGATCAATTTTCGATAGATTGTTACCCTATCAAAGCAAAAAAGTTGCTAAGAAAGAGGAAAAAGTCAACATAAAAAAATAGACTTCAGGAGACAGTTTTTTTTTTAATTTTTCTAAGTGGAAAAAGCTATTGGATGGATGGCATAATCCAGAAAAGGATTGGTAAAGTGATCTACACGATTAAAAGTAAAAAATTTACGTGTAAAAGACACATCAATCAGATTAGACCACGATATGGTGAAGAAAGTGAAAAAAGCGAAGAAGAAATTCCGATGGAAGTGCTATGCGATACTTTTAACATGACACTACCCAATAGTGTATATGAACCTGTATCTCGTGGACCAGCCTTACGGGCTGAAAAGCGAAAATTATCTTCGCCAAAAAAGGATCTAATTGTGACGACTAAAAGAAGGAGCACACGGGAAAGAAAACCAGTGGAGCGTTTTAGCCCGGATCCAAAAAGAAGACGACATTAGAAGTAGAAATTTTCAAAAGTGAGAATTTCAGCTTCGTGGGGAGGTGTTGTGATGATATAACCCAACTTCCCCATTCACGATAATGGACGGACTGGTTGCCGATTAAGTACGACCACAGCGGACAATCAGGGGAACTTCGTTTGTTAACACCTATTGAGGTTAGGATACTCTCGACTCTGTCTTTGTACTTGTCACACATACATCCGATTATAAATCTATTGTTGAAAACCTACACTCGGGTTTACTTTGTTTATTATATCTTGCACGAGATATAACAATAATAATCCTTTCCAGTTTTCTAATCAGTTTTTTTATGTTAATGAAACTTATTAAAGAACTATTAAATGAAGATATGCTGCCTAATATATATATATATGTGTGTGTGACCACGAAACTCCGAAATCAACATGGCGGAAATACTGCCCAGTTAAGTAAAAAAACAAACACTTTCATGTTAATTCTATTAACGTTCTATCTCTATCTCCAATATTGAGCCGTTTACCACAATACCTGCTTACTTTAAATGCCTTTCACATTTTGGACACTTGAAAAAAATTAAATTAATCATTGCTCACTCTGTATGATTCCAAACAATTTAAACATTTATAGAACAACTGACCTGCCATTTGTCTACAGTTAGTGAAAATTTCAAGAAAAAAATTGGACTTATATTTTTTGGGAGATCGAGGTTCTGATTTTTGTTCCTTAATTTTGGACGTTTGGGTATATTTTCTGTTTATATCTTTCTGGGTGTGAAAAACAACGGAAAAGATGACGAAATAAAGGAAACATTAAGTCAGAACCGTAAAAAGAACAAAAGAATATTAGGCGAAAAGAAAGAAAGAAAGAAAGAAAGAAATAATAATAAATAAAGAAAGAATAAAAAATGAAGAAAAAAAATAAAGAATAAATAATGAATAAAGAAATAAGGAAATAATAATAAATAAATAAATAATAAAAAATAAAGAAATAATAAAAATAAAGAATAAATAATGAATAAAAAAATAATAAAAAATAAAGAAATAATAAAAATAAATAAAGAATAAATAATGAATAAAGAAATAATAAAAAATAAATAATGAATAAAGAATAAATAATGAATAAAGAAATAATAAAAAAATAAAGAAATAATAAAAAATAAATAAAGAATAAATAATGAATAAAGAAATAATCAAAAAATAAATAAAGAATAAATAATGAATAAAGAAATAATAAAAAATAAATAAAGAATAAATAATGAATAAAGAAATAATAAAAAAAATAAAGAAATAATAAAAAATAAAGAATAAATAATGAATAAAGAAATAATCAAAAAATAAATAAAGAATAAATAATGAATAAAGAAATAATAAAAAATAAATAAAGAATAAATAATGAATAAAGAAATAATAAAAAAATAAAGAAATAATAAAAAATAAATAAAGAATAAATAATGAATAAAGAAATAATAAAAAATAAATAATGAATAAAGAATAAATAATGAATAAAGAAATAATAAAAAATAAATAAAGAATAAATAATGAATAAAGAAATAATAAAAAATAAAGAAATAATAAAAAATAAATAAAGAATAAATAATGAATAAAGAAATAATAAAAAATAAATAAAGAATAAAGAATAAATAATGAATAAAGAAATAATAAAAAATAAATAAAGAATAAATAATGAATAAAGAAATAATAAAAAATAAATAAAGAATAAATAATGAATAAAGAAATAATCAAAAAAATAAAGAAATAATAAAAAATAAATAAAGAATAAATAATGAATAAAGAAATAATAAAAAATAAATAATGAATAAAGAATAAATAATGAATAAAGAAATAATAAAAAATAAATAAAGAATAAATAATGAATAAAGAAATAATAAAAAATAAAGAAAGAATAAATAATGAATAAAGAAATAATAAAAAATAAATAAAGAATAAATAATGAATAAAGAAATAATAAAAAATAAATAATGAATAAAGAAATAATCAAAAAATAAATAAAGAATAAATAATGAATAAAGAAATAATAAAAAATAAATAATGAATAAAGAATAAATAATGAATAAAGAAATAATAAAAAATAAATAAAGAATAAATAATGAATAAAGAAATAATAAAAAAATAAAGAAAGAATAAATAATGAATAAAGAAATAATAAAAAATAAATAAAGAATAAATAATGAATAAAGAAATAATAAAAAATAAAGAAATAATAAAAAATAAATAAAGAATAAATAATGAATAAAGAAATGATCAAAAAATAAATAAAGAATAAATAATGAATAAAGAAATAATAAAAAATAAATAAAGAATAAATAATGAATAAAGAAATAATAAAAAATAAATAATGAATAAAGAATAAATAATGAATAAAGAAATAATAAAAAATAAATAAAGAATAAATAATGAATAAAGAAATAATAAAAAATAAAGAAATAATAAAAAATAAATAAAGAATAAATAATGAATAAAGAAATAATAAAAAATAAATAAAGAATAAAGAATAAATAATGAATAAAGAAATAAAGAAATATAAATAGATAATGAATAAAGAAATAATAAAAAATAAATAAAGAATAAATAATGAATAAAGAAATAATAAAAAAAATAAAGAAATAATAAAAAATAAATAAAGAATAAATAATGAATAAAGAAATAATAAAAAATAAATAATGAATAAAGAATAAATAATGAATAAAGAAATAATAAAAAATAAATAAAGAATAAATAATGAATAAAGAAATAATAAAAAATAAAGAAATAATAAAAAATAAATAAAGAATAAATAATGAATAAAGAAATGATCAAAAAATAAATAAAGAATAAATAATGAATAAAGAAATAATAAAAAATAAATAAAGAATAAATAATGAATAAAGAAATAATAAAAAATAAATAATGAATAAAGAAATAATCAAAAAATAAAGAAAGAATAAATAATGAATAAAGAAATAATAAAAAATAAATAAAGAATAAATAATGAATAAAGAAATAATAAAAAATAAAGAAATAATAAAAAATAAATAAAGAATAAATAATGAATAAAGAAATAATAAAAAATAAATAAAGAATAAAGAATAAATAATGAATAAAGAAATAATAAAAAATAAATAATGAATAAAGAAATAATAAAAAATAAATAAAGAATAAATAATGAATAAAGATATAATAAAAAAATAAAGAAAGAATAAACAATAAATAAAGAATAAATAATGAATAAAGAATTAAAGAAATAATAATAAATAAGTAAAGAATAAAGAATAATCAAAGAAATAAAGAAAGAAAGAAAGAAAGAAAGAACCAACCACTTATGTTTTAATAATATCACTATTCAAAATGGTTGATTCATGATAATTTTTGCCGGAAATTGTTGTAATGCACTCATCCGGTTCTATCGATTGATCCGTCTACTGGTCACTCATCTTATCAATAAAAAAAAACTGATTTGCTTTCGTGGGTGGAAGGGATTGGGGATTTCTCTTTTTTCGATTTCTCCTGCGTGATTCTTGTGACATGAACATTATTTTAAATTATTAACGAGATTTTCTTCCGGTTGTGACGATTATCAATGGCAGATGAACTGCCAATCGCAATTCGATTTGCAAATGTTGCATTATTTGCTACATCTCATTTACAACACTCAAGACGTAAAAATGCCGATAAGGACGTCTACCTCTCTTTTATAGATTACGCAAAGTTGTTCGATAAATTACGCCACAAAGATCTGTAACCGGCAGCAAGTTTTTTCAGGAGGTTTTGAGGAGCGTGGAACCACTTCTTAATTGCTGTCGTTCCCAAGTTCACCCTGACCCAGGATGTTAGTACCTGTTAGGGTCCCAGTTAAGGGCAAATAGTTAACCTCTAAAATGGAATCAAAACACTATGAAAGTATAAAAATAAATTTTTATAGTAAAAATACCATCAATACATTTTTTTAAATATATTGCCAGCAATACATTTGACTCTCGACAAAAACCCTCTTTACAAAATAGATCAATGAAACCTGATCTACAAACTGATTTCTTACAGAAAATACATATTCTATCCATACGAACTTATCCTAAAAATCTTGTCGGCATTAAATAACCCATTGAGTTTGATATACCGTAAAACAAAATAAACCAAGGGGACCTGGCACAGTGGATAAAGGCGTAGGTTAGATCCAGTGACAGGACCCAAAGAGTATGAGTTCAATACTCGATTAAGGCAGTGTAGAACTTTCAGAGGGAAATTAACAGGGGATAACTGATATCCATTAAACATGGCACGTGAAACTAGAACAGTGAGCGAAATAAAGGGTTTAGTTCGACGTTCGAACCACCTGAAGAAGGTCGGAGCGTACAACGGCCGAAACGTTGTAATAAATATGGCAACAAAGATGAGGACAATAGTCCGAATAATGTAAATAGTGTACATAATACCTCATCTCAGAAATATAGACAGATAATGAAAGGCCGAAGCGCTGTGATAAATATAGCGACAAAGATGAGAACAATAGTCCGAATAATGTAAATAGTGTACATAATACCTCATCTGAGAAATATAGACAGATACTGAAAGGCCGAACCGTTGGAATAAATATGGCGAGAACGATGAGGACAATAGTCCGAATAATGTAAATAGTGTACGTAATACCTCATCTCAGAAATATAGACAGAAAATAAACCAAATTAAACCAAAAACCTATTAGAACTGCTTAGCAACCATGACATATTTGGGAAGGAATAATTTAAGACACCAATGCTGGCAGAAAATCACCTGCCTACGGATAGAAATTGAATTCATCAAATATATAAAAACAGAAAGGTGTGTAAGATAAGGATGCGTCTTCTTATTGGACTTATTCAATCTATAAATCGAAGCGATTCTGAGAGAATTAGAAGTACTACCAGGATTTATTATTGGTGGCTATAATCTTAATGACATAAGATATGCAGATGACACAGTGTTGGTAACAGACACAGAAAGGTAACTACAAAAATTCCTACAGAAGTTAATAAAGGAAAGCGAGAAGAAAGGACTAAATATCAACTTCAGGAAAACAGAATGAATGGTTGCTAGCAAAAAGATATATAAACATTTTATTTTTTAAGTTAGCCTTTACTGTAGTAAATAAATGTTTAGTCGTCTAGGTTTTTTTTTTTTTTTGGTGGGAGTGTACACGTTCTTTTGCGAGAAGTGTATTTTTAAGAAATCCAGGCGGATGGTGAAAAAAAAGTTACATGTGTAAATCTTTCGTACCTAGCGGGTAATACCATCAAAACTGGTTGTGATAAGTTAAGTATTCTTTTGAATTCATGGAAAAATGTGTTTTTCTATTTACTAGCCAATGAAAGCCGTGGCCTCAAGCCCTTGTGAAAATCTGGAGGTAGCCTTCTGTGATCCTTTTTGAATAAAAGAACCCCAGTGAACAGATAACCCCAGAAAACGTTTAGTCGTCAAGGAGAAAGCAATGAGGCGTTCACACTTCAAGGCCGAACAAACTGTCCAGCCGAAGGGGCCGTAAATCACCACGGGGAAAGAAAGAAAGAAAGAAGAGCCGGCAATAAAATTCAAGCTGAAGTTTCTCCAGAAACACAGATGAATCTCCATATTATACGTAAGAACCTGCTTTTTTTTATTCTCCTTGTACATTACCGTGTAGATATATTTTTCTCCGCGTAGGATAGGTGTATATATGTAGATATAGCTTTGTGTATGTCTTAGTGATATAAAAATCTCACTGAGAACAATGTTTGGCTTTACTTTTCCTTTCAGCCAATCCGTTCCGTCCGTGAAATACGGTGTTATTATATCATGGATATAATAATGCCCATAATGGGGGAAATTCTAATAGGAGAATAAACTTTTCTTCCCTTGTTCTTGCCCGTTATACGACAAAATCCCTTTGTGCTGAGGCATTCCTATTCAGTTATCGAAATTAGGTGGATGCACTTTTGTATTTTCTGCCTTGTGTAATTTTTGATTCCACAAATTTTCCCTTTTTTTCATTTTCAAAATCTTTTTATCGTATATTGAAAATGTTATTTCCTTTAGTTTAAGACGCACAAAAGGAATTTTTTGTGAGGGCTTTTGTATGTAACTTTTGTATTTTTTTTTTTTTTTTTATTGTGTGTACTTTAATAAATGTCTTTCCTTTTAAATTTCGCGTAGTGGTCGAGTTTTTGTCTTTTGTTTTGCGCCTTATTCAATTTTAGGGACAAAGGAGGCAAGTGTTCTCGTTTCCCATTCTATCTCTATGATATATCCGGAAAAGGGATATATTTGATCGAAGTAGCTAAGTGGTTTTGGCTACTATAACAAAATAGTACACGGTAGCAGTAATCGACTGGTACTCGTCTTAGTCGCAGATAATAGGTGTAGACCAATAGGATAGCAAATGGCGTAGTCCAATGGGCGTCGTCATAGACTTAAACTCTGTCGTACCTACACGTCCGTCTGTATTTATGATGGACACCAGCCAATCATATTCCAGTGAAGGGGAACTCAGGTGTATACATATTCCATTATATCAATATACAAATTGGTATTTGGCACAAAAATTAGGTTTTTGTAAAGAGTTAACTTTTTTCATAGATGAGCTCAAAATGCCAATTACAATCGAAGATAGCAAAATCAAACAAATACAAATTAAAGAACCCGCTATGTTACTTATTTTTGTGATAACGAACATTCGTTGTCACTTTCGTAATGCTCGTTGTAGTTGAGACTTTGTAATCGCAGATACAACTATAGTAACGCCGTTGAACAATACTGGTGTCAGACGCACTCGAATAGCACTCGCGCTAATAGTACTTGCTTGATAATACTCGCTCGAATAGTAACCACCGAATAGTGATCCGTATAATGATCCGAAAAGAGAATAGTACAGTGAATAGTGTAGAATATTGGTTAGCTTGCAAGTGGTCTGACACACAAGTAGACTGGTGTAGCTCAAGTTAAACTGACCCTGAGTCATTTAATGGAGATATATATGGGTGAATATTTTGACCATGTTTGCCGTAGTCTCGGAATATGGAATCCAGTGAAGTTCGTAATCTCTTCAATATTAGAGGTTGGCAGTGTAGATTCGGAGAAAGTAGCGGCTGTTAATTCTTTAAGTCTTCGATATCAGAGGTTGGCAGTGGAGATATTTTGGGAGAAAAAAAACAAAATGGCTGCCTTTATACACGTCGGATTGAATATTTTGAGCTTTCTGATTGGTTAACCCTTCTCTTGGTGGACTATAAAATGAGTCAGATCATTTTGGCTAGCTCACTAGTACATAGATATATATAAAAAAAAAACTGTAACAGAATAGAGACCACTCATGCAAATGTGTTGGGCAGGTCCATTCCAGCAAAATGGACCAACCCACATAGTGCATTAGGTACTCTCTTATAAATGAGGTAAAAATAGCTGGCTTGCTTTTCCAAGAAGACAAGAAAGCAGACATGTTAGCAGGTAAGTCACTTGACTTCTACAAATAGTATAGCGAACCGTATACTAATAGAGGATAGAGTAGAAATGGTGATCCAAATAGTAAATAGAGGATAGAATAGAAATGGTGATCATTTAGACGTCACGATAATTCCCACTTATGCGTTTCTCCCATGGTCACGTGATCCGCTTAATTCAATAATGGGATCGCCTGTGTTTGCTCTCCGGCGATCTATGTTCAAACTACAGTGTCGGCAGTGATACTTTACTCCTATACAACGCTTAGCATAGTAACAAACCACTAGCATTCCCTCCGTATTCCGTCGGCGAGAAGTAAGTTCCACTCCAACAGCTTCTTTCGACGAACCATTGCCCTCTGGAACAGACTCCCAAGAGGATGTTTCCCTGATCACTACAATCTTAACCTGCCTAGAGTGAACCATTATCTTCTTCCTCTCCTATCCATATAACCTACCTCTTAACGTAACCCTCTACTTTGATTGGCTCCCGGGCCTTGTACAGAGTGAACCTTATGGTAAAAAGAAGAAAAGAAAAAAGATCTTCCAAAACTCCCAGTATCCAGCTGGTTTGCTTTCAACCTTGGCCTGGACTGCTCGAGTCGACGTCAGATTTAGGACAAATGAGACCCTATGCTATTAAAGTTATGAGGCCCCTTACTTGGGCTCTCAAGGATATAGGCGCGGCATGGAAGAAAGATGCCCCCCTCCTTTGATCAACGGGAAAAAGGAAAGAAGGAGTAACTTATTTGTTTACTTTGCTCATAGATGGTCTTGTTGTGATTCGTCTGGGCTTAGACACGCCTTAGTCATGCATAAAAGTATGAATTCGCGCGTTTTCGAGATTTGGGAGACAGAAAGACAGAGATCCGATAAAAATCGGCAGAGAGTTCGGCCGTTTTCGGCAGGAGACTTGAGAAGCTTGCCGAATAGGCAGAATGGGGTACGAGATCATCATCCCTTCCTCTTTCAACTCACTGATACATCAAACAGAGAGAGAGGGTGAACGTTACCATGACAACTGAATTGCAACAAAAGTCGAAACGGTAATCCGTACAACAAGAAAAATGAATTTGTCGTAAGCATAAAATATTTTTTTCATATCTGCGGCAGAGTGTGCTGAAAATTTTAATGGATTAAAACATCGAATCATTATTTTCATCTAGCACAAGGAAAGTTGGTTCTCTGGATCGCGCCAGAAGTTTCTCTCTCTCTCTCTCTCTCTCTCTCTCTCTCTCTCTCTCTCTCTCGCCTGAGTCCATCCTTCAAATCTACAATCAACCATTCGTCCTTGCATTGAATTCTGCTGCAGTATATGGTCTGATGCCCCCGCTGTTCATCTCGATGTCCTAGACAAAATCCAAAGACGGATATGCAATGTGATAGGTCTGGCATCTCGTCTACAGTCACTTTCTCACAGACGTGATGAGGCTTCTTTATGTCTTTTCTACAAATATTTTTATGGCAACTGCTCTGACGAGCTATATTTAAGCGTGCTACTATGTTGACATCTTGGCCCCACCCTTTCACTGTCGAAGTAGTTAAATGTAACCGCTTCTTCTACTCCAACAGTTTCTTCTCTCGCACTTCCTGACAGTGGAACTCCCTTCTTCTTACTCGCTTCCCTAATAGCTATAATCTTCAAATACTTAAATGTAATGCTTTGATCCTGATTTCCGTCTTTTCTCTATATCGTTTCATCAAACACCCTTCTTTACTCTTGTTCTCACTCTCTGTAACACCTTGCGTGCTAGTGGCACTCCGGCCTTACCTAGGCTGAAATGCTTATGTAACCACCTATTCTACTCCATCAGCTTATTCTTTCGCACTTCCCGACAGTACAACTCCCTTCCTACTACTTACTTCCCTATAATCTTTAAATATTCAAATATAATGACAATCGGTATCTTCTGATGCCTTGATCCTGAAACCTGTCCCTTGATTTAATCCAACACCCCTCTTTACTCTTGTTCTCGCTTTCTGTAAGCCCGTGCATGCTAGTGGTATACCCTCCTTGCTTATTTGGAAATGCTTTAAAAAAAATTATAACCCGTTTTAAGAGCCTTACAGGTCGTTTCAAACTGTTATTAATTAAAATTTTAACAGCTAATAATATGAAAATAATCTAAGTAATCTTTTTTTTTTCTTTTTCGATACTTTGCACTAATATTCGGCGGTAATTTTGTTTAACGAAATTACCTTATGCTTTTAATTGTGAAGGAAATACTTTGTCGCTTGTTGCTTATTTGGAAGAAGCTTTATTATTTTAATACTGGCCATGTTTGTGTAGTCATCGTACTTACTTTTTTCAATAGTTTACAATTATCTGTTGTATCAAAGGGAGGGATGATTTGATCTTGTTGCTTCTATCGCTACGAAGCACAATTTTTAAAAAGTTGAATATAGTGTCACTGTTAGTTATTTTAAAATCTAAAGATAATTTCTCTAAAAAATTATTTCAATGCCCAAAGCGAATTTGTTAACGGTTGGCTTGAGCTTGTACAAAAACTAGACGAACAGATTTCGGAGGTCTATTATGAGACAGATATCTGGGGATACAATTAGAAACGTTATGAAATAAGCGAATAATTTAAGAAAGAAATTTAATATCTCTGACAGTCCCCTGGGCCGTATTTACAAATGTTATACACCTCAATAAAGTCTAAATTTCGGACCGGTTATTCCTAAGCTAAAATGCCCTACATTTAGTGGAAACGCGAATGAGAGTGATAAATTCGCTTTTGAGAACTTTCCTGCCCAATTCGAAAACTGCGTCATTACTGGAATTTAAACATCACACGTGAGAACGGGCCGAAATTAGGGCGCAATCAGTGCCCTTGTAGAAACCATGTGGTACCCTCAACAGACCACTATATAAACTTCGACTCCCAGAATTCGACCTCTTTTTTGTTCGCTTTCCTTTGCAACTGGCTCTTAGCTTTGACCCGTCGAGTGGTGTCTTCCACCCTGCGTAACAGACTGCGTTTTACCCGAGCCCCTGACGGCCAGAGAGAAGCAGCTGCCGCTATCGACATGTGCGACGCCCAATACAGATACGAGCCTGCAACCCCTGAGAGAGCTAGGATTGCTACCTAGAAGCCCACTACCACCGCTACAGACTGACCGTCCTACCAGTTACGAGGACGAATTTTCAAGCAAGCTAAGTCCGTAAACGCACTTTCTTTGTAAACACACATGGTATTTACTCTGTCTCGCCACTAACACGAGTTGTGACACAAGGTCAATTTTTAAGGTGGGGAGCCGAGCGCGTACACCCGGGCTAGGAACAAAAATTGCCCGCAGCCCCCGCAGCCCCCGCAACCGTCGGTTGCGCTGGCCTCACCGATCCCTCTCTGTGGTGCAATTAGAGGGCGCTGCCTCAGTCAGCTGTTCTGCACTGCTGAGTAACTCTCAGTATAATTTTCCTCGGTTGCAACTCTGTCCTTTGAGTTCTTGTCCTACCTCTGGGCTGATTCTGCTGCGCGCTCTGTTCATTAGAATGAGTTTTGTTACGTGGCTTATTAAGCTTATTGGTCGGTGGAGTTCGCATTCGTTTGCGCCTGGTTTCTTTGGCATAGCTGCGAAGATAGATCTGCTGTGGTCTTTCGGTATATGTCCACTGTTTTAGATTTCATTTGTTTTTCGGTGATCTTGTCTATGTCAAAATCATCCAAGGCTGTCAGCATTTCCGTTACAATTCCATCTGGTCCACCTGCCTTGTTTCTGTTCAATTTGGCCAGTGCGACCTTTACTTTTCAGGATTTTCAGAATTCCAGCTCAGTCGGTAGTTCTGTGTATTGCTGATTGGAAGAGTTCTCCAATATACTCCAGCGTTGAAGAAGTTTTTCCTTCTCTAATATGAGTGTTCCATCTTTTGATTTTAGGCAGCCTGTTGACGAGCATCTCTTCTGTCCTGTTAGTCGTCTTTTTTGCTTGTGCATCTCTCTTTTGTTGCTAGTACTCAATCTTTCTATATTTGCACATTTTTCGTTTAGCCATTCTTCTTTAGCTTGTCTGCATTTGTTCTTTATTTCCTTGCGTAATTTTCTGTACTCCATTCCGTATCTTGGCAGAGTTTTCTGTCTTCTTTCCATCATGTCGAGAATCTCATCAGTCATCCATTCGTTTCTCCTTCTTCGTCCATTCTCCTTTGGGGTGATATCGTTTGCTGATGTCACTAAAGCATCTCTCAGTGTGTCTCATTAGTGGATAATATAGGGGCTATTGTACTGCCATCTTGTGAATAGTTTTTGGACCGTGCTAACTTCCTTTAATTTTAACCTTTTGAAAGAATGACTTCAAGGGAATAAATTTCTAAGTTTTGTTATATTTTCTAAACTGCCTGGAAATTTGAAGAAGGAATTCATATATTGCGTACGTTCCAATTATTCTTTGCTCAACCAAATTTTAGACAATTTTTTTTTTTTTTGGTGGGGGCGTCATTAAGACGTTAATTATTACCAAATCTAAGCGTAAAACGATAAACTACATACGAGTCCTGGGTATGACAATAAACTCCATCCAACAGCAAGGCCTCTGATCAGAAGGTTTTGAGGAGAGTGGAACCACCTCTTAATTGCTGATGTTCCCAAGTCCACCCTGACCTGGGATGGTAGTACCTGTTAGGGTTCCAGCTATGGGAAAATAGTTGACTCCCCCCACTCACAAACTGGGGTAAAAACACTATGAAATTGTAAAAAAATTTTTAATACCATCTATACTTTTTTGTAAAACATTATTACTAGCAATGAATTTTTGAAGGAAAAAATTATTACCATCCATACATTTTTGAAAAAAACAAATATTACCAGTAATACATTTTTTGAAGGAAAAAAATATTAGCAGCAATATATTTTCGGAAAAATTATTACCAGCATAAAAATCTTGTTGGCATTAAATAACCCATTGAGGTTGATATACCGTAAAGCAAAACAAAATGTTATAACTAAGTAAATGGTTAAGAAATAAGAACACAAGAGGTTACAGATAAATCGTGTATTGAACAGTCAATACAACACAAGAGTATTACACGACTTGGGAGTGTGTGTCGGTTGACCAGCGTTCAAGCTATACTATTGTTCCTCCGGGGTTTCCTTTCCTACTAATTTTATAGTAAATGGAAGAGTACACAATAAACTCATTAGAGAGAAGACACCACAACACAACTCAGGAAAACTTTATTACAAATATAAAGAGTAATAAATTAAGTTGTAACGTTTTCTAAGAAGGACATTCCTCTTATCACTATAAAGTTTATTCCTCTCTAAAAGACAGAATTGCTAGGTGTAAGGAAAAGAGTCTGTGGGAGCTATGCGCCAGTGTTGAGCATTCTAGTAAAGATTATTAAGGAAATAAAATACAGTAGAATCCCTGACAACCAGACTAAGAAGGTCTTCCGGATATGAGGAATTGGTTACAAAGTCCGGATATGAGGAGTTATATTTAGATTAAAATAAAAGAACTGAAATCAGGTTTAACATTTATTTTCAATGTTTGTAGTAAAAAAAAAATTAAGCTAATGGTGAGTGAAATATAACGGAATTGATTTTAAGGAAAAAGAAATTATGTAATATTAATGAAAATTCGTTAAATTAAGTATGCCACGTATGCAAAACAAATAATGTAACAAGGATTTTTTAATCGCTGTTGCATGATGATTCTTTCTCTTCTAATGTCATTCACAACTTTTTTTGCATTTCGTTTTGCTTTTGTTCTTGAAGATTTTTAAACGAAAGACAGTTTTAAACTCCGCGTGCGTTATTGCAATCGTCATAGCTGAATGCTGGCTTTCTTTCCATAAAACTGACAATATTTCAATAGCTTTTTCAATTTCAGTCCAGGTTTCATCACAGCCATGCATCTCGTCGCTATCTTGTTGCAGATGTGTCTCGTTGTCATCCTTTCCTCTTATTCCCATCATCCTTTGCACCAAATACACGCCATTAGGGTGAAATAAGCATAAGCAATTCTCCAAAGTAAATTTCCTAAAAAAACAGAAATTTCAAATCAGTTACACATCACCCAAATAGTTCAAATATACACATCAAAATCATGTCCGGATATGCGGGATTCTAATACGAGGGATTCCGGATATAAGGCACTCCAGATATGAGGCACTTCGGATATGAGGGATTCCGGATACGAGGAATTCTACCCTAATATATTTTTTAAATGTAAACTATGACATTCTAAATCTCATGCGACAGCTTTGTGTCCTTCATATGATAGTAATAATATATCTACTAATGTATGTTTGGATCTTGTGGTCACTAAACCATATTTGTTGCTTCTTATAGTGATGATAATTGTATCTTTAAATAATATTAAATATTTGATCAACTGCTTTTTAGATACCGGAAGTCAAAGATCATATTTTTCTGGTTTTGTATTGGAAAAATTTTTATGTAAGAAGCTGCAATTAAATAGGATTAAATTTTCTAGAAAAAGCTTTGACGATTCCCTACTTGCCAGCTTATATATATATATATTGCGACCCGTCTAAGAGGGCATATTGTTTTGTCGCTTATGCTGTCCAAAAAGGTACTAGAAAATTAACTTTTGTAAAAAAAATAATGTCTAAATAATGTACTTGAAGTATTTGGTGAGTTCGGGAGAAAATGTACATGTGTTTTCTCATGGTCATTATTTGAAGTTAACAATATAAAAACATATGTCGACATATATACACTATATTGTCGACATAGAAAAAAAACAAACTCTTAGTATAAGGGAAGTTACCATTATCCAGAAATAGGCTTACGCAGGACTGTCTCTCTTTTTTAAATTTTGGATTTAATGTAACCATGACAAAAACATTTTGCTTTCATTTTCGCCTGGTTAAAGTCGGAAGACGAAACGTGTTGGTAAATAACTAATTTTTTTTTCCAGTTGTCATTCTTCTTTCATTTTGTCTTATCTTATATTAAATCCAAAAGTTGAAAAATTCTTATACCAATTATGTTATCGACAGAATTATTCTGGGAAATTTTACTATATCGTCGACATAGAAAACAAAAAAACAACTCTTAGTATAAAGGAAGTTACTATTATCCAGTAAAAGGGAGACGCAGGAGCGTCTCACACTTTTTTAAAATTTGAATTTAATGTAATCTATGAAAACAAAAACATTTCGCTTTCATTGTTTGCCTTGATAAAGTTGGAAGACGAAACTAAGATTTTTTCCGATTGTCATTCTTATACGAATTTGGCTTATCCACATAATTATTCTTCGAAATTTTACTAAAGAATAATATATACAAGTTTTGTTAGTTAATATACAGTAATAGCGAGATCAAATGATTCTTCATGGATACATTCGGCATTTATTGACCATTACTATAACTTGAAGCTTATAAAATCTATTGAAACAATTTTTCAGGAAAACAGGTTTCTCAAATTCACTGTTACTTCTCTTGGGGAAGGGAAGCCTAACCTTTTGTTTGAAGTCATGGAGAAAGTCAACATCTTGAAGCTGTCATATTTTCTTTTTCGAGTTAATGTTATCCATTTTAGCTGTTGCTGCTCCGACGTGGTGTAATGGTTAACAGGCATGTCTCGCTAGATCAATTACAATCAAGTAGTGGGCTCGATCCTCACTGGGTATCCCATACTTTTGGTCTTGTGTCACATCCAAGCTACACTTAGGGGAAAAAAACTGTTATTGAAAAGTGTTCATTTTTTTTAAAATGATGTTCACCCTATACAAGGCCAAAGAGCCACTCGAGGTAGAGGGTTACAAAGTAAAAGTCACATGTTATACGGATATGTGTGGAAGATAACATTTAACGCTAGACACGAACAGGTTAAGATTGTAGTGATTGGGAAAACATCCACTTGGGAGTCGGTTCCACAAGGTAGCAGTTCCTGGGAAGAAGCTGCTCGAGTGGAACATACATTTCTTCTGGGTGTTATGAAGGGAATGAGGATGGTTGACTACAAGGAGAGGTCCTTGCCATGAAGGTGAAGACTGACGGAACTAAAGAATTTAGTTCCTCTGAACACTCTTCATAGAAATATCAATATAACAAGAGGCTTGCAACATTTCGTTTGTGAGAAACGGGTTGTACGATGGAAAATAATTTGTCACTCACGTGGACGTAGAGATGCTTTTTGGATTCCGCTGAGACTGGGAAGGGAAGACTGGACAGTTCCTGCCCATATATAGCAGCAGTACTCTATTTTCGGTCTGTTCTTTAAGAGGTATAGAATAGCAACAAGAGTCAGGTACTTACTGGTTTGGTACAGGGAACTGACCATTCTTCCCGCATCTTTAGTGATGGATTTTTTTAAGCAATTCGCCCCAAACAAGGTGGGAGTGCCACTAGCACGCAAGGGGCTACAGGAAGTGTAGAAAATATTTATAGAAAAGACAGAGAGAAGCCACATTACATCTGTGAGAAAGTGAGCCGAGACCCCAAGTCAAGACCGATTATACTGCATATCAGTCTTTGGATTTTGTCAAGAATCTCGAGATGAACAGCAGGGGTGCCAGACCATATATAGCAACATTATTCCATGCATGGACGAATGGTAGATGTGAAGTATAGACTTAGACGAGAAAAACCTTCTGGTGTGATACAGATAACCAACTTTCCTTGCAGTAGATGCAGCAATTGATTCAATGTAGTTGTGCCACCTCAGGTCAGTGGAGAACGTGAGACCAAGAAGACGCAGCGAGACTTTCTTGTGTTGAGCATCAACTATGCTGATAGGAGGCGAGCACGTTTTTCCATAGTAAATAACAGCAGTTTCGTTTTGGAAGCATCAAAATTTACCAGTCATTTCCTGCCCCAGTCAACCACAGATTGGAAGTAATTTTCGAGACCAACAGCCAGGTTAACTTTGTCAGCAATGCCGGTCCATTTGAAGTCCCAATTTTATTTGGTAAAGGTCTTTGTGATTCTGATTAAGAATTGTCCTCTGCAAGACCTACAGACTTCATTTGCTCAAAACCATTTCTAATCACTGAACCCAGTAAACAATTTCGAAATGAGTTCAGGCATGTCCACCATATGAAAATCTAAATCTAATAGTGATTTTCCAAACATATTAGATATGGCACAAGGACAAAAGTATGGGGCACCCAGTGAGGGTCAAACTCGCCATTCAATCATAATTGATTTAGTGAGACAAGCTTGCTATTACACCATGTCAAAGTGCCCAAGATGTTTCAAGCTTAGCTTAGATGTGACACAACGCCAAAAGCATGGGACACCCAGCAAGGACTGAACTCACTACTCTGTCATAAATAATTTAACGAGACAAGCTTGTTAACCATTACACCACGTCAGAGTGCAATGATTTTATAAGAGTACCTTAGATGTGGCACAAAGCCGAAAATATGAGGCACCCAGTGAGGATCGAACTCACTATTCAGTCGTAAATGTTTTAGTGAGACAAGCTTGTTAACCATTACACCGCCTCAAGGTGCCCAAGTCTAAATCTAATGAGATTATTTAAGAACAGGACTTTAGTTGTTAGTCAATGTTTTGGTTTTATAACAGTTTATGGGGCTGAGCAAATCTTCCACCATTCTTCAATTTCAATTCCATCTTCAATTTCCGTTATCTCTTTTACCAAAGTGGTTAGGAAAATTAATGACCAAATCGGAAAAAATATTTACATGACTTGTTTCATTCTTTAGGATTTCCTCACACTAAAGTGATATTTCTGTTGATGTAACTACCCTTGTGTACGAAAGGGAAGAGTTACCAAAATTTTCTAACATTTTTTTTTAATTTATTTTTTGTGTATGTGTCTGGGTATACAGTCTTGCCAATCTCATTTACTGTAATTCCGCCTTCATCTATAATATGCACCCCAAAAATTGTGCTGAAAGTGTGGGAAAATGCTTCTACTCAGACAGAATATGCACATCTTGTTTGGTAAGCAAACCCTATAAATTGTACCTCTCCAATTTCATTATGGCCAGCGTTTCCTACTCTTATTAAAAAAAAATAGTTTTAAATCTAGAATAATATTATTCTAATTTAGTTTTGATAATTCATATTTCATTTTACATTTGTAAGGATTGTGAGATCCTTACAATGTCAAAAACACTGAATGTTAGTATCAAATTGTAATATGTTTGTGGTGAGTAGTCATTTTGCAACTGAAATCAAAATATGAAATGACAATTTTTTAAAGATTTTTGTAGCTGTGCATAATTCATACCTCTAATTTTTCTTATTTTTTTAGAAAAATGTGTATTATACATGGGGAATTACAGTAGTTTCCATACTAAATTGGTTATAACATATCCATACCATATACCAGGTGTGTCAAACTAGCCCATGGCCGCATGTGGTCTTTTACATGCATCTTGGTGGCCCTCACAAAGGTTTCTATAGCCGTCAAGAATTTTGTGTATGTTGGTAATGCAAATTATTAAAAAAAGTGAGATCTTTTTCAATTGTTTATTCTATTTCACTGGTTTTTTGTTTTTGAATGTCAGCGACTGTTTTTAACTTCCGGTTAATCATATGATCATCCTTGACAACTAAATAAGAACAAATGTGAAAACGTTTGTTATTTTGTAATATTTTGACTTAAAAATGCTGAATTCTAATCCGTCTTGTGAAATTATCTGAAGAAGTGAGTTTCAAGAAAAGTGGGAATTACAGTATTTTTTGTATCACTGTTAATGCAACGATAAACTTGGAACTACTGCATTGTGATACCAAAAGAATATAATGTGAAAAGACATTATGAAACAAACCATCGATCTTATGATAAATATGAAGGAGATATGCGTGTTTCAAAAGTGAAGGAATTCAAGGTTAAGTTAACACAGCAACAGAGTTCCTTTATAAAAATTCAGAAAGGCAACGTTAGTTCTGTTATTACAATCTTTGAACTTTGCAATGTCTTGTAAAAACAGTTGAAATTGTATGTCCAGAGAAGTCACACTTATTTCATTAAGCAGGAACACTGTTGCTAAACAGATTGATAAGATGACAGGTGATTTGAGTCGACAGTTGAAGGGTTTATCATCAGTTTGTGAACATTTTTCTGTTTCTCTGGATGAGACTGTTGACATAGCTGGAATAGCACAGCTCGCTGTTTTCGTCAGGGCTTGTGACAATGAATTTCAAATTTATGAAGAACTAATTGAACTGGTCAGTATGCATGATACTACAAGCCAGGACATTTTTGAGAAAGCTGAACAGCTTCTCCATGAGTATGGCCTTGATTTGAGTAAACTTGTGTTTATCTACTGATGGTGTTACCAATATGGTTGGGAGACATAATGGTGTTGCTGCCAAGTTAAGTACAAAAATAGAAAACATATATCCAGATTCAACATTCAAGAATTTTCACAGTATAATTCATCAACAGAACTTATGTCCTAAGATTTTGAAATTAGATTATGTATTCAGTTTTGTCATAAAAATAGTGAACTATATCAGAGGTCGTGCTCTGCATCACTGTCAGTTTAGTCAGTTATTGGAAGAAGACGTGAATAATCAGTTCACAAATTTCCCATTCTACACAGAAGTTTGGTGGCTTTCATGTCACAAGGTACTGAAAAGATTTTTTTTTTTTTACTGTGACACAAAATTGGAATTAAAGGATCAAATCACAGATGAATTGAAAGATGAAAGCTGACTCCAAGATCTATCTTTACTGCCCAATTAAGTGACCTTAATTTGAAATTACAAGGTAAAAATAAGCTCATCTCTGTTATATGAAGATATCAAGTGTTTCATAGCAAAATCAGCTTTACTGAAGTCCCAGTTGTCACATGAAAACTTGATTCATTTTTCTATGTGCAAGGAGTTGAAAAAAACTGCCAATAATGAGTCTGTATTTATCTTGGCTAAGTATGACAATTACCTGGAATTGCTGTCAAAGGAATTTCAGCAAAGATTTTGTGATTTTTCATCTTGTGAAAATCAGTTTGCATTATTCTCTGCACCATTCACTTTTGATATTGCTCAGGCAGAGGAAAGTCTACAGATGGAACTACTGGAAATGCAGACTGACTCAACACTCAAGGGAAAGTACCTAGAAGTAGGGGTACCTGGATTTTTTTCATACCTTCCTCAGACATTTAAGAACTTCAGAAAGTTTGCCACAAAGATTATGGCGATGTTTGGTTCTACATATGTCTGTGAGCAGTTATTTTCATTGTGAAGGCCACAAAATCATCTCACAGAACCAGATTAACTGATAAACATTTGTCATCTTTGATCAAAGTGGGTTCTACTGACATTCCAACCCGATATATCAAGAATAGTTTGACTAAAGCGATGTCAGACATCAGGACAACATAAAAATGATTAAATTGTACTACCTTGTATTGTAAGTATTTTGTATTTAAAGTTTAGTTACCACTAGCTGTGATTAATGTAAGACTGGAAGCAGGTGTGGCCCTCCATATGCCCTGCTATACAACACAGTAGTTGAAGTGTTTAGTATTTATAAATTAAATTCTGAATTTTTATGATGGATTCAGGGGAGGTGCCATTACTTTTATTCCAATTCCAGATCATAATTAAAATTCTTGTTAGTTTATTTTGGAGGTTTTTAATAATTTAAAATGGAGAATTATTTCTAAAATTATCAAATATAGTTAAATATGATTTTAGATATGGAAAATATAACCAAAGATTAGAAAATTACATAAATAGAGTCACCAATTGTTTTTTTGTTTTTTTTGAGAGTAAATTTCCTCATATATAACTTATCTTTTGTTCTTAACCCCAGAAATAGTCACTGGGATGCCAACATGCTGAGCTGTCCACCATTCTCAAAGATCAGCATCTATGAAACAGTTGTCCTAACCACCTTTTTATATTCCCCTGAAGTGTAGATCACGTATTAAAGACATTAAAGGATTTTCACCAGAAGTGCCGGACACAAATCTTGGACATTAATTGGCAGTCTTGTACACTAGACACAAAAGTCATTCAGCAAACATAGCCAGCATAGAAAAACTATTTTTCCATTATCAAATGAGTTTGCCAGGTCAAGCAACACATATGGAGGATAGCATATTGCCCAAAATACCTTTTTCATGGCAAGCTGTTACAAGGTAATCGAGCCACTCATAAACCCAAAAGACGTCTCAAGGATATAGATAAATGTAACCTAAAGACTCTTGGCGTTAATGTTGCTGGAGATTAACCTGGCTGGAGGAGGTTGATTTGGGAATGCTGTAACAATTTTGAGCAGAAAAGAATGGAGCAAGCCATTAAGAAGGGAGAAATAGAATCTGTCCCAGATGGAGGGCCACATCAGCCATATCTGCAGCCTCAAGGGCCACACCTGCTTAGAGTCTTGCATTAATCACAGCTAGTGGTAACTAAACTTTAAATACAAAATACTTACAATACAAGGTAGTACATTTTAATCATTTTTATGTTGTCCTGATGACTGACATCACTTTATTCAAACTATTCTGTAGCATTTGCGGAATAGTCAACCATTCGGCAGCTGATTTAGCCGGCCACATGAGATCACACAAGAGAGGTCAAGTGGAAACTCCTGTAAATGCACACCCTACAGGAAAGACGTGCAGTCCACGTATGCAAGTTTGGTGGTTTGTAAGTCTGTTGCAGAATTCAAACATCACATGATTGTACACAGGAATAGGCAACTTTCTAAAATGGGTAACACAGACAAACTATGTTTCCCCCTGTGTGTAAGAGAGATTGTAAAAGTGAAGCTAACTTTAAGCATCACTTACAGGCCCATAGAAAAAATGTCAGCTCAGGTAAAAATGATGAAAATAATAAAATTCTGAATGACAAACACAAATAAAAGTGACCAAATGAAAACCACTCTGCTGGCTGGGGCTTCAAAATATGCTAAATGCACCTTTGCGGAGGGATAAGCCCCACCCTCCCCCAAATGAGGCTTCCTGGGTAAGATGATAAAACTACATCTGACTGCAAAGCCTCTGATCAGGAGGTTTTGAGGAGTGTAGGACCACATTTTAATTGCTGATGTTCCCAGGTCCACCCTGACCCGGGGTGGTAGCACCAGTTAGTGTCCTAGCTATTGGCAAATATTAGGTTGGTGCAAAAATAATGACGTCATAATGTCGTTTTTTGACGTTTTTTTTTTATGTCAAAGAACGACATTATGACGTCATTATTTTTGCACCAACCTAATAGTTACCCCAAACTGATCTCAAAATACTATGAAAGTGTAAAAATGGATTTTAATACCAGCAATACATTTTTGCAAAAATTATTACCAGCAATAAAAATCTTGTCGGCATGAAATAACAGATTGAGGTGTTGATATGCCGTAAAACAAACCAAACCAAATGAAGAGTTGATTTACAAAGTGTCAATTATCATGCAGCTCAAAAACGCAAGGGAGGTAACTCTAGTATAACAGTGTCACCCTTAAGGAAAATGAAGTTTGGAGTAGATATTTCTTGAAAATTTACAGCAAAAACATTAAACATTTATTAGATTGTTTATTTAAAAGAATAATTTTATATTTACAAGATCATAAAAATATGCAAGCCAATTAATACAATACAATGTTTATCATTTACCAATTTATAAAGAAATAAATATGAAAGTTTTTTATTCATTAATTTATAAAAATATGTGAAAAAACTATGAGGAAATCTTAAAGGGTTTTAAAGTGCAAATCAATTGGAAATTAGCTGATGTTTTGCATACCATTCCAAAGAACACAATTCGTCAATTGTTTTGGTGTCCATTCTTCATTTAGGATTTTTTTGTCAGTCAGCACTTGGCTGAAAATAAATAATCTATTGGCAGATTTACTTGGCATTTTTAAAAAATTAGCAACGATTTAAAAAAAAAAATAAAATAAAAATAAAAATAAAAAAAAAATAAAATGAGTATGGAGTTGCTGGAGTTTCCCAACTGTGATTTCTAAAGATTAGTCAGCGTTCATCTTGATTATAAAAAAAAACATTCGTATTTATTTATTTATTTATAAAACGGTCAATAATAAATATTGCATTGTAGTTGGTTCACATATTTCGATATTTTTGTAGATTTTTTTTAATGAAAAGATTTCTTTTCAAATTTATTTCTTTATAAAATTTGTTCAAACAGAAAAACATTTGATTAACACAAAATTGGACATTACCCACCCAACAAAGTGGACATTCAAATGAAAGCAGAATTCAGACTTTATGTCTTTTTTATTACACCAAAAAGTTAGGGCACCTCGAGGTGGTGTAATGGTTAGCAACCTTGTCTTGCTAGAAAAATTACAATTGAGTAGTGAGTTCGATCCTCACTGGGTGCCCCTTACTTTCGGCCTTGTGCCATATCCGAGCTAGAATTGGAAAAAAAAAACAAAAAACAAAAAAAAAAAAAAAAAAAAACACTATTACAGCAAAAAGTTAGAAACATACATAAATAGACACAAGTTTATGGCCTTCACTTAAATGAAATAAAACCTTTTTATTTAAAAGAGATGACTGACAATAACTAGCATGTTTTAAAATACAAAGATCTAAACGTCTATTAGAAAAAAAAATTTTAAACTTTCGGCTGTATTGGTAAAAGAAAAAAAAAAAAAAAAGTAATATAGATTTATTAAAAAAAAAAAAAAAAAAAAGATACCATTTCCTTCTTTAGTTCTTAATTTGTAGAGAAAAACACAATATTTGTATATACAAAAGTAAAAGACCTGCTTGCAGTTGTTTACAAAGCAACAAGAAACAGTTTTATTAATAAAAAAAAAAAAAAAAAAAAAAATAAAGCATCAGCTACGTATAAATTATCTTTGTTCCAGTATTGATCACACTTCCTCTCCGCATCAGCAACTCGGTTCTACACACACACACACTTCTGATAGCTGAATGTATTTTTTATAAAAGCTTAAAGAATAAAAACGTGGTATAGTGTGACAGAACTTGAAGTAGAGTGCGATATTTATCAAGAAGTGTTCTGCTAAACAGACGAGGCGGCACCAGGAAGGGTTTGGTTAGCCTGTGGGAGAAAAGTCCACATACAAACAAGTTGCTCTGCAGAAAAACTGCAGAGTAATCGAAGAACGTCAATAATATAATCCTGGGAGTGCAGCTGAAAAAGAAAAAAAAAAAAATATGAAAAAGTAAAATGAACAGAAAAAAACAACAACAGCATATCAACATCTTATGGGTCATTTAATACCAAAATTTAATTTTCTTGCAAGGTTTGAAATAATAAAAATATATGTTATTCTGCCTTCACAAGTGAATACATGGTAGATAATACTCTGCTTTTGTGCATATACATATTTGTGTGGACATAATTACTAGAGGTGGTGATGTGCGGGTTTTATGTTGTAGTTTTGTTGAAGTTAGATTTTAGAATACACTTTGATTTAAGAAATTCTAGGATACTATATGGATTGAGGTCATGAAAGTTGTTTCATGAGGTGGTTTGAGGCTCCTCAACACCTCCAATCTCCCAATTAGAGGCCTTGCTGCCAGATGTAATTTATCGTCATACCCAGAATGAAAGTAGTTAAATATGAAGATGAAAAATATTAGGGTAATTCCAGATCAAATCATCATGTCACCCTTACCGCACAGATTTCCTTAAAACCAGTGGTTAAAACAAGAAAATTCTGAAAATTTGAGTCTCTAAGTTCAAATAGTTCAGAAAATGTGCCATCTTTAAGATTTAGTGTGAACAAACCAAAAAATGTGGCATTATGAAATTTTTTCTCTCTTGAGGACAGGCTTAGTCAATATGCCACATCCTTTTTTAAATCCCAAGCAATTCGTGCCAGATGCTCAGAAACATGTAATTACTCAGAACAGTACTTACATGACCATTTGTCAGGTACCAATGTGAGAATTTTTATCTTTTCCAGGGTATGATGCAGTTTACAGATTTTTTTCTCATGGCATCTTGTAGTCTCTCCAGCTCTCATTTTTCCCCAGAATGCATGATGAGTAAACCTGTTGTGGAGTATGCCAAGGTTTGGCACCATTGCTCAGATTCTTAATTAATATTCACATATGACAAAATTTACTCAAATTGTATAGCTCAAAAATGTTTGATTTTTTACGATGTTTTTGATGTCATATTTGGATTCCTCACCCTCAAACAATTTCTTGTGGAAATTTTCGTGGCTCTAGAATGTCCGGATGGAATTTTATTGAAGAAAAACGGATTTTGTAATGCTGCGGTTTTCTCACAAAATCTTAAAAATGGCACATTTTCAAAATTGCTTGGACTCAGAGGCTCAAATAGTCAGGATTGTCTTGTTTTAATGATACCTACCACTGTTTAAAATTTTAAGAAAATCCGTGCAGTAAGAGTGACATGTTCTGGATGATTTAATAATGAAATTAATTTTTGCTTAGTATTTACTTTCATCTTAATTTTAGCTAATAATCATTAATAATAATGATTGACAATGGTTCATCAAATAACAAGTGGAGACAAACCACGTGACA
This sequence comes from Acanthosepion lycidas, assembly GCA_963932145.1. NCBI lineage: Eukaryota > Metazoa > Mollusca > Cephalopoda > Sepiida > Sepiidae > Acanthosepion > Acanthosepion lycidas. The sequence goes on along the minus strand of OZ010592.1, from coordinate 83,292,337 downwards.
CATTCATACAGTAAATCCCCCCCCCCCACACTCTATATTATATATGTTTGGGGTGTGGCTAAAGTTTCGTTGTTTACCAACTAATCAGGCACAAGAAATAACTAATGATTTTTAAGAAAAAAATAAATAAATAAATAAAAATAATATACTGGTCTCATGGGATAAACACTAAATTACATGCAGATTCACAGCTCAAATTTAAAATAAGTCAAATATAATATTGGAGAAACAGAATAAAAAAAATAGAAGACCCCCCACCCCCTCCAAAATTTTTTTTAAATTAAAACAAGTTTCAAGTTTAAAAGAGGAACACTGGTTGATGCTTTAATAATATACATTGAAACAGCTAAAGGGAGGTAATCAATAGAAACCTAAAAGATGAGAGCGAAATTTGAATAATACATTTAACCAAAATTAAAAAGTAAAGAAAATCCTTAAAAATCCATTTTGGTTATAATTTATTTCATGAATATATTTAAATATGCATCTCTTCAGACTGAAGGTTGTTTTTTGAGATTTCTAAAAATCTTTTGGCCTGAAGAAATGGATATTTAAATTTTCTTTACTTCTTATTAATGCAAAGTGTCCATAAAGTTCGTATGCACTTTAAAAAATTTATAACTATTTGTATTTGCAATGAAAATAATTTGTAAAAAGGATTAGAAAGAAGTAAATCTATATTTTTTACGTTTTTTTTTTTTAATTTTATTTAAGTTTCCACATATCCTCCATCATTAGCAATACAAAGGGTAATACTATTTTGCAGTTCACGGAAAACATTTGCCAACTGATTTACAGTAATGCCTGAAATCACATTAGTTATTTTAGCTATACTTAAAACTAGGTACATTAAACTTTATAACATTTTTTTTACAGATTATTTCTCTCGCAAATACAAATAAAGTTATAAATTTTTTAAAGTGCACACGAACTTTATGGACACCCTGTATATTTGCTCTGTGACTTACATTGAGATATATTTGGATTAATATCCTCCTTGGGATTATTCATACCAATTAGTCACACACACACATATATATATATATATATATATATATATATATATATGGAGTCCCCGTTGTTCATCTTAAGACACAATTCAAAGACGAATATGAAATGTGATTGGTCCTGGCATTTCATCTAGTCACTTTCTCACAGACATGATGAGGATTCCCTGTCAAATATTTTCATGGTAACTGCTCCAACAAGCTACTCTCGCTAGTTCCCAGACTGCAAGAATTTAAACGTACCACTATGCTGGCATCTCAGTCCCACCATTTCACTGTCGAAACTGTTAAATTTAGCTGTCTCTTCTACTCCAATAGCTTCATGTCTTGCACTTCCCGTGTGTGGAACTCCTTTCCTCTTACTTGTTTCGCTGATAACTATAATCTTCAATTATTCAAATGCAATGTCAATCGACATCTTTTGTTACCTTGATCTAATTCCCTGTCCTTCTCTTCATTCTTTCCTCTTGCTCCCACTTTTTGTAACCCCCCCCCCCTTGTGTGCTAGGGGCACTCCCACTTCGCTTGGTGTGAAATGTTTAGAAGAAAAAAAAAAAAAAAAAAAAAATTTATTATTAAGGACTACAAATGATAAGAAGATGTGGAAAGCCATGATTGACCTGAAGGGACACAGAAAAATAGGAGGAGGAGGAGGAATCCATAGACTTATTGATATCCCTTGTCACTCCACCCCGACTACATCCATAAAATCAGTTTTTCGGCTTACCTTAAATACTCCATCAGAAGACACAGAGGCAATGGTAGTCATAATTTTAGACAGCTTCAGCATCTGATGAGAAAAATTTAAAAAGATCTAATTAATTTTTGGGCACATCAACACCTACATGAGTAATATTGTAATAATGATTTCCCTATACACTGATGGCTGCTTAATTTTTTTTTTTTCACATTCTCAAAAGAATAAGAACCAATATTAAAAAAAATTAATTTTTATGGATTATCAACCTTATGCAGGTTATTTAAAGCCAAGAAAATATTTTTAGATTGTAAGAATGATTTACTTATGCAAGTCTTACTAATTAACCCATAGTTGGACATTCCAATCGAATCCAATACATTCACTTTTTTAACTAACTTCACTCTTTGACAATGTTTATTGGTTTAAAATGCGATGATTAGAATTGGAATAAAACCTAAAAATATGAAATATAGACATTTTCTTTGCTCTTGAGAATTGACAACAAAAATAATAGATACTATTAAATTATTAACACTATTAGATCATGTATTGGTAGCAAAACGTCGGCTAATTGCCAATTATTTTAAACTTTATCAAATGATAAATAAAAATTTCCTTGTAGTTGCTTCATATATTTGAATAATTCATAGCTTTTCCCCCCAAGGGTATTTACGTGCAAGTGAATATAACAAACCCAACAGGACTGGAACTCAGCTCTCTGATTAACAACTCCAAGCCATTATCCATTACACCATCCAAGATTACAGCACCTGGTAATCCCAAATAGCCACTCATCTAGGTACTGACCAGGCTCGATGTTGCTTAACTTTGGTGATCATACTTGAACCGGTGTTTCAACGTGCTAATCAGCAAGATTACAGCACCTGGTATTTCAAAGCAGTCACCCATCTAGATACTGACCATTCTTGACATTGCTTTATTTTTTTTTTTTTTTTTAACTTTAGGACCATTGCTACAATGCAATGTAGCTGTAAGCCAGATGCTAAAGAGGCAAAATTCACTTGGAGTAACACCTAAAAAGGAAATTGTGTAAAGACATGATTGCCCAGATCCTGAAAGGGCACGATATATAAAGGATTTTTGATTGATTTTGTTTAGTGGCATATCAACCTCTCTGAGTTATTTAATACCATAATCTAAATATTTTGAATACAATTTAATGACTCCAACTAAATATATTTTGAACGCAATTGTATGCTTTCAACTACAGATAAAATGTATTGTTGGTCATTTTGCTATAAAATGTATTGTTAGTAATTCTATTATATCTAGTATAAAGTGCACTGCTGGTCATTTTGCTTGAATAATGTACCTCCATAGTGTTTTGTTTTTGTTTGTGGGGTTCACTATTTGCCCATGCTGGGACCCTAACAATTGCCACCACCCTGGGTGGGAACAGCGACAAGATTTGGTTCCATGCTCCTCAAAACCTCCAAATAGAAGCCTTGCTGCCAGATGTAGTTTATCGCCATCCACAGAACTAACACACAAAAGAAATATTATCACATAAATATCTATCAATAACAAAAGGTCATATACACAGCCGTTAAATACAAAGTGCCACTTGCAGAAACACCAAAGATGTAACAAATTATCAATACAAATAAATCCAATCTACAAGAATTCAAACTTACCGATTTCAACAATGTCTTCTCTTCAACACACAATCCAAGGAAAATAATCAAGCATTCCTAAATTATCTCTCTTTAATTACACATTGCCAGGAGGCACGGTTGAGTAATGTATAGCAGCTCGGATTGTGGAATCAAAGAGCACAGTTCGAATATAAATCGAATCCATTACATTCACTTGGGAAAGGGTATGAATCCTCTTTTCCTCCCAGCAATGGGTAAATAACAGGACAGACCAGGTTCTATTGCCTTGGATGGCAACTGGTCTACCACAAAAAGAAATGGCAACCTAATGCAGGAAAAAATCTGCCTCATCAGTCATGTATCAAAGATAGATGATCACCTAAGCGTGTATCACGCATGGCACATAAATGACCGAATTACACATTAATTTGAGAGTGACAATTAGATACATGGCTTGGGAGCCACTCACGGTAGAGGGTTACAGAATAAGAGGTACAGTTTAGGCCAATATGTGAGGAAGATAACGTTTAACCATACTTGAACTGGTTAAGATTGTAGTGATCAAAGAAGCATCCTCTTGGATGTTTGTTCCACCAGGAAGCAGTTCATGGGAAGAAGATGCTAAACTTAAATGACAAAAGAGGGCTTGGAGAATTTAACACTCACAGGATTTTTTTTTTTTTTTCCTCTATGGCTGATCAACTCATTGAGTCATTTAAAGACAAAAATATACTTTGGATTGTAATTTTTTTTTTTTTTTTTTTTTTTTACAATATTGGATATGGCGATAAACTACATCTGGCAGCAAGGCTTCTATTTGGAGGTTTTGAGGAGCGTGGAACCAAATCTTGTCGCTGTTCCCACCCAGGGTGGTGGCAATTGTTAGGGTCCCAGCATGGGCAAATAGTGAACCCCACAAACAAAAACAGAACACTATGGAGGTACATTATTCAAGCAAAATGACCAGCAGTGCACTTTATACTAGATATAATAGAATTACTAACAATTTTTTGGGAGATAATTTTTTCCAGATACAAGTCCTGCTATTTAACCCAAAGTTGGAGTGGGTAAGTGATGGATTTATTCCTTTCCCAAGAGTGATTGTACGTAAGTGAATAATACTCATGGGATACATTGACGACAAGAAAAACAGCAAGAAATCTACTTCACAAATTTAAGCAAATCTGATACTAACCTCCATAACAGTGATTGTATTGTATCCTTTTTAAGTTAACATTCTCAGGTAATGTGAAGCAGAATGACTACATTGAATTCATCTCTAGGTCTGCTGCTAAGAAAGCTGGTTTACTGTCATGTTAGACAATTTTTCTCTCCAGAATCTTATCTTAAATATCTACAAATCTACCATTTGTCCATGCTTAGAATATTGCTGCCACATTTATTTAGAGATTATTCCATTTGAATCCATTCACTTACATGCTAATACCCTTGGGAAAGGTATAAATTCCCTTCTTCTCTCTCCCCGCCCCAGCTATGAGTAGATTAAATAGCAGGACAGACTGGGTTCTATAGCCTTGGATGGCAAATGTTCTACCACAGAAAATGACAGCCTACTGCAGGAAAAAAAAATCTGCCTTGCCGGTCATGTATCATACAGATACCTAAGCATGTATCACGCATGGCACATAACTGGCTGATTGATAAAATCCTAAGAAGAATCAGCAATATTATTGGTCCTAATCTGGCCACTCAGTTTCAGTCAGTTTTTCATCGCCATAAAATTACATCACTGCGCTTTTTCTATAAATACTTTCATGGTAATCGTTCGGTAATGAGCTCTTCGTTATGGTACCTAGACTTTATGAATTTAAAGGCAGTACTAGACTACTAAACTGGCGGCAAGATCTCATCAATTTACAGTTGAGTTGACGAGATGTAACCACAAGTTTTATGCTAACAGTTACTTTTCTCACACTTTTCGCTTATGGAACACTCTTCTGACGCCATACTTTCTGGCTAACTCTGATCTTCAAAGATTTAAATTTCTAGTGTCTTCTTCATTACTCTTCTATTGTTCTCACTCCTTCATAATGCTTGTTTTCTAATTCTTTCAAACCCTGTTACCCCCCATGTGTCTGAGTGGCTTTACTGCCTTGCTTGGGGTAAATTCGATTAAGAAAAAAATAAATAAATAAATAAATAAATAAAAATAAAAACAAAGACACAAATTTGGAAGCTTTTAAGTAAATTTCAAAGTATATTTATATATAGATTTATCTAATTACATATGTACCATTTTGTTTCATTTGATAGTGCCATTTTGGAGGCAACTTCATAAAAATCTTTTAAAAAAAAAAAAAAAAAAAAAAAAAAAAAAAAAATTTCACCCCAAAGCAAGGACAAATGGTAAACTTATGAATATGTATGATAGATTCTGTTGAGAAAAATTGTCTAGTGCAAGACAGTGAACCAACTTTATTAGCAGTAGGCATAGCAATTGATTCAATGCTTCACCTTCATTGTCATATTTACAACATTTTGGACATTGTACACTTTGGCCTTCTTCACATAATCGGAATTTTGAACCAAACACTTTATTTCGTCCTCGTCGTAGATTTTTCTAGTTCCACATTCCATGCCTCCTCCAGATGTCTGTTATTTCCCTTTAACTCAATTCTCCAAATTTTGGTTCACCACTGCTGTAGCCTGGTACTGAACTCACAACCCTTTGGGTCTAGCCACTGGATCTGAACAAAGTCTTTATCCACTGGGCCATGTGTCCAATCACCTAAAGAAGGCCAGAGCACACAACGGCCAAGACGTTAATGAAGATGTTAATGAAGATGAGGATAACAGTCCAAATAATGTAAATAATGCAAGTAATCGTAATACCTCATCTCAGAGATATAGACAGATATTTCCCAAGGGCATTATCATGTAAATGAATACAATGGACTTGGCTGGAATTCAAACTACTTTCCAATTCCTAAATCTCGGACGCTCTTAAGCTAATATTACAGTATACTCCCCACTGGCAATTTCCATTGTTTTAAAAAAGCTATTTTCAGAATTTTAATAAAGCCAAAGCATGTAAAACTGGATCTAAGCATTCTCTTTTCGCTCGAGAATTGAAAACTACAGTAAATATTGAAAGTTTCTATTTGAGTTTAAGCCCCACCCACCTGCACAATGTAATCAGAATATATTTTTAAGTCTGATAGGAAAAAAGGAAGATACTTTTTCTTGTGTGAATTCCAGCACTGCATAACCCACGGATTGAACTCACAGCTACAAGGAAACACCATAATTTTATCCACAGAAATATATACATACCCCAAGTTTTAATTTAAATGCATTATAAATAAATGCTTCAATTTCCTTCATGAATGCATTCAGCTGACTGATGGTGAACATGTCATCTTTGGGGTCAGGATGGATCCTATCAGTGGCAAGGAAAAGAAAAAAAAAATGTTATAATGCCAGGAGGAACAGGCAGGTTGTTTGGTGGCCATTTTAAAAAAAAATAAATAAATAAATAAATAAAAAAAATACTCAAACATTTGGATTATTTCACATTTGGAATTATCTTATATGTGTTATTAAATTTCAACATGCCATTGATAAGCACAGAAGTTACAATTAGAGATGTCAATTTCTGCTTAGCTTTAACAGTTCACTTAAAGATTATGTGCCAGCTTTAACTAAAAACAAAACAAAAAAAACACAAAGTTGTGTCTAGGACAAATACAGAGGCATTAATGAGTGTTGTTAAACAAATGTACCAAGTTTACAGCACCTGGGATACCCAAACAGTCGCCCATGTAGGTACTGACTAGGCTCAACAATGTTTAACTTCAGTGATAATCCGGGAACTGGTGTTCAATGTGATGTGGATACAAGTCATTATGGGGTAGTGGCTGTAATGTTTATTAATAAGTGTTGCCAATAATAAAAGAAAAACAATACAAATATAGACATTTATTACATAACAGATGAAGCACAAGGTTTCCTAAATCTTAGACAACCTATTACATTCAAAGAAAACAAGTACAATAATATCTAAAACGACATTACCATAATATAAAAAATATTCATTTTTCATTTACTTACAGGTCCCATAATTTTTTCAGATCATTAGACTTAATGGCAATTTCTATTTGATTAATTCCTTCTTCTGTGACTTGGAATCCCAAACTTATTGCATGACTTTCATCTGTTCAGAAAAAAAAAAAAAAAAAAAAAAAATCAAACTTCTATTGCAACACAAATTTCCAGAATGCACGGACAATAATTTTCAATTGATAATGTGTTCCATACCAAAAAGACTTTTCCAACAAGCATGGACTTACATCCCAACAATAAGATGTAGTTTCAAAAGAGTGTTTTTTCTGACATCACTTTTTTTTTTTTTTTTTTTTTTTTTTTTTTTAACTACCTTCAGTCTTCAGCAATGTTTGTTTTAAAAATGTCATGATTAGAATTGGAATAAAACCTAAAACTATGAAAGCGAATTTATACATTTTCTTTGTTCTTCAGAAATGACAAAAAAAAAAAAAAAAAAAAAAATAATAAACGCTATTTATCAGATTGTTTATTTACACTGTTTATTGGAATGGTTTGCATAATGTCAGCTAATTGACAATTGACACAAACTTTATAAGATAATAAATAACAAGGATTTCCTAACTTGGACCTTAGTGCCTAAATGGAGTGTCAAAAAGATGGGTTTTTTTACCCATGACCACTTTTTTAACTAACTTCACTCTTTCACAATGTTTATTGGTTTAAAATGCGATGATTAGAATTGGAATAAAACTTAAAAATATGAAATGTATACATTTTCTTTGTTCTTGAGAATTGACAACAAAAATAATAGATACTATTAAATTATTAACACTATTATATCATGTATTGGTGGCAAAACGTCGGCTAATTGCCAATTATTTTAAACTTTATCAAATGATAAAGATTTCATTGGAGTTGCTTCACATATTTTAATAATTTAGTGAATATTTATAAATTTATGAATAAAAATTGTCTTCATATTTATTCCTTTATAAAATGGTAAATGATAAATACTGCAATGCATTAGTTTTAGAAAGTCGTAAATATAAAATTATTCTTGTAAATAAACAATCCAATAGTGTTTAATACTTTTGTTGTAAATTCTCTAAAAAAAAAATTTTAAAAAAAATAATAATAATAATAATATTCACTTTAATCCCACATTTAGGTTTTATTCCAATTGTAATCATCACTTTTTAAAACAAAGATTGCCAAAGAGTAAAGGTCGTTAAAAAAAACGGTGTCATGGGAAAAACTGTCTTTCTGACATTCTGGCATGTCTGTTTGCCAATTTTACTTTAAAAAAAAAAAAAAAAAAAAAAAAATCCAGCATAGGAACGGTGACTTTCTTCTACAAGAGTTTTGCTGGAACCTTTTAGTACAAGAGAGGTCTGAAAAGTCAGATGAACATAAATCATCAGAAATTAAAACATTGTGAAATCAATAAGCACAATGTAACAGGAAGAATGCAAGACATATTTTAACAGCTGAAAGCCCCCCCCCCCACCAAGTACGGCAATAAACCCACTAAGATGCAAGGAGTTACTGAGTGTGAAAGAATATGAGAAAAAGAAAAGAATTAAGATGAGAACAATAAAGGAACAAGAATTAAGACAAAAGATAATAATTGACATTGCATTTAAATTTCTAAAGATCAAAGTTGGTTGGGAAGCAAGAACCTGAAAGAGAGTTCTACATGCAAGAAGCACAACTGAAGAAACTATTAGCATAGAACATATGATTGCATCTGGTCATTTCAACAGTAAAATGACGTTTGTTCCAATCTCGTCAGAATAGTTGCTAAGAACATCCCCCCGCCCAAATTTGTAAACAAATCCTACAGATGCATCCTGGGATTTCTTTCTAACCAATAAAAATGGACAATTCTCACTCATCTGCCATATTTTTTGTTCTTTCTGACTGCATCCCTTTTATGTGTTAACACCATTCTCACCTTTTTCCCTCATTATTGTTGCTTTGCCTAGTTTTGACTTGCATATATAATGTTTGCTTCGTATTATTTGGCCCTGTTCTTTTTTGTTTGAAAACTTTGTCAATTCCATTTATATATTCCCAAACACTTAACCATGGCTAATTGTTAGAATCCTTGGGTAGCTAGTATTAGTAAGCCTGCCAAAATAAGCTGACTCATTTTATAGTTCACCAATAGAACGGTTAACCAATCAGAAGGCTCAAAATATTCAATGCGACGTGTATAAAGGCGGCCATGTTTTTTTCTGAATATTCACTGCCAGCCTTTGATATTGAACACTGAAGAATTACAGAACAGCTGCTGGTGGTATTGGTAATATAGTCAGATTCAGTAGAGTGTCTGACTCGTGAGTATTAATCTTTAACGTTGTTTCATTGAACAGATTACGTACTGCACTGTATTCTATATTCATAGACTATGGTGAACATGGTTAACACTAATTACTTTGCATGATGAAATAATGTCGTCAATCTAGTATTGCAATTAAAGTCATGGTACCAAAGTGGAAAGCTCCTCAGAACATCGTTAAATGCAAAATAAGAAATCTCCAAAAAACAGAACTGACAAAGTTTGCAATCAGCAATAAGAAAAAGAAAAGAACTGGGAAAAGACTTCTACAAAGCAAGCAAACAATATATGCAAGGCAAAAAGTAATAAGGCAAAAAGTTCACAAACTAAGAATTGGGGTTGACCTACAAGAGCAAGTTCGGACAAACATAGCATTCTGACTTCAAAACAAGACAGACCATGACCGAGTCAGATGAAACTGAGAACTGGTCTATTTTATTGGCTAGGAAAAAATCCCAGCATGCATTTGTGTGTTTCTGTCTATAAATTGGAGAGGGACAAATGTTGGACCATCATTCCTCAGTAGTTTGGAATTAACAGGGTTGAATTTTAAAATACACTCCTGATCAAAAATTTAAGACCACTTGAAAAATTTTTATAAGAGACTGTTTGTCATGGATACATTATAAACTTTTTCTTACTTTAGGTTACTAGTTCTATAATCTAAAAGCTTATGTAGATAAAAAGTTATAATCCGATCAATTTATTCAGAAATGAACATTTTTATAAAATTAGGCGTTTTACACTTGATCAAAATTATAAGACCAGGGGGTATAAATTGTTAGATCTAAAGTAATTCCAATGTTTTTAGTTCAGTTAGAGATTAGCAATCACTGCGTAAAGGTGTCACCATGCCTAAAGCAAGCAAACTTACCGAAGTTGAGCGTGCTCGAATTCTAGATTTCCATAATCAAGGTTTGTCACAGTGGGCGATCGCAGCTATGGTAAATCGCAGTAAAACTGTGATTTACAACTTTCTAAAGGAAATTATGGAATCGCAAATTCTACTGGTAGGCCCAAAAAAATTTCTCCGGCATCAAGTAGGAGAATAAGATGGGTTGTTGTGAAAGCCAGTGGACTTTCTTCTAGTCAAATTAAGGCAGCCACAGATGCTGATTGCAGTCCAGTAACCATCAGACAACACTTACTACAAAAAGGCATGGTAAATAAAAAGCGCAAATAAATTTCTCGGCTGCTTCCATGTCACTAAGTGAATCGTTTACGGTTTGGTTGCGAATACCAAACATGGGACATTGAGAAATAGAAGAAAGTCATGTTTTCTGATGAGAAAAAATTCAATCTAGATGGTCCTGATGGCTTCCAACGATATTAGCATAACAAAAACATGGCTCCTGAAATTTTCTCCACACGTCATAGTGTTGGAGTGTCCCTAATGGTATGGGGTGCCTTTTCTTACAGAGGGATAATGGAGCTCCAGGTGGGTGCAGGGTTGTCAGACAGCGGCTGGTTATGTTAGCATGCTACAAAAAGCATCGTTGGTGACAGAGGGTCATTGTTTGTGTGGGGATGGATGGTTATTTCAACAGGATAATCCTGCAATCCACGCTGCATGCTGGACCTTAACCTTTCTACAAGAAAATGGGGTCCATCTCTTGAGTCATCCTGCATGCTCACCGGAATTGAACCCAATTGAAAATGTTTGGGGATGGATGTCATGAGATTTTTATCGAAATGGCAAATAATATTCAAGAAAAAACTAACTTTGTGAAGCTATCTTCAGAAGCTGGAGCAATATTGCTCGCAGCTTAATGGAAACACTAATTTCTAGCATGCCCCAAAGACTTTAAAGTCATTAAAACCAGTGGAGGGAGAACTCATTAAATTTGGTTGTTGAATGTTTTCGTACACTTTTCATACAATTTCGTAGAATTTTTGTCTCTGGTCTTATAATTTTGATCAAGTGTAAAACGCTTCAATTTTATAAAAATTGAAATTTCTCAATAAAATGTTCGGATTATAACTTTTTGTCTACATAAACTTTTAGTTTATAAAATTAGTAACCTTAAGTAAGAAATGTTTAAAATTTTTCCATGAAAATCAGTCTTTTTAAAAAAATTTTCAAGTGGTCTTAAATTTTTGATCAGGAGTGTATCTCAATGCTTGTAGAGTTATTTAAGATCAAAATTAATCTATTTTTTTTTTTTTTTTTTAAATTGGGTCTATAAACATTTACTTGGGTCAGGGACATGTAAATATTGATTGTTTACATATGTGCCTATAAACATTTACTATGTTTTGGGAATAGGTAAATATTAGTCATTTATAATTGATTCTATAAGCATTTAGTTGGTTCGGGGATAGGCAAATATTGGTAATTTATATTTGGGTCAATAAACATTGACTTCATTTGGGTATAGGTATATACTGTTTATATTAGAGTCTATAAAAATTTACTGTGTTTTGGAATAAGTAAATATTAGTCATTTATATCTGAGTCTATAAACATTTACTATGTTTTGGAATAAGTAAATATTAGTCATTTATATCTGAGTCTATAAACATTTACTATGTTTTGGAATAAGTAAATATTAGTCATTTATATCTGAGTCTATAAACATTTACTATGTTTTGGAATAAGTAAATATTAGTCATTTATATCTGAGTCTATAAACATTTACTTCTCTGTAAGCATTTCTTTCATACATTGTCCTTTTCATACTCTACTCTAGGAGACACAGTTAACAAATTCTAGGCCCTCTTGACAGAGAAAATGTGGGAGAATTTAAAATGTAAAACCATGAATATCCTATTTCCTTCATTGCTCAATTTTTTTTGGGGGGGGGGGGTGAGGGGGCGGGGGTCTCCAATATTTTTTACCAGGTATTTCAGGGAGCAGAGAAAAAAAAAAAAAAAAAAAAAAATATTTATACATTTTAGATAACTTAAAACTGCAAATGTATTTATACATTTTAAATAATTTAAAACTGCAAAATATTAATTGTAATTATTTTTTTTTTTTTTTTTTTTTTTTTTTTTTACACTGCAAATTAAGGAAAGTTTGCCCTTTCTATCTGTAATGATATCATTGAAATAATCACACAGAAACAGGATGTTGTATGATTTTATCTCTGGACTATCATGTTTTCTTGCCAGCAATAAGGTCTGTGAGAGGTCTGCAAAGCAGCCACCCACTTGACCAAATGGAAATAAACTTTTGGCATGACAACAAAGATTTCTCGTCATGGTTATATATTAACGGTCATGTTTTTTGCCTTTTTTTTTTTTTTTTTTTTTTTTTTTTTTAAAAAGCATTTCACCCTGAGCAAGGTAGAAGTACCACTAGCATGCAAGGGGCTACAGAGTGTGTAAGTAAGAGAAAAGACTGGGTATAGGTGGGAGGTTAAGGAAAGGATAAAAAGAAGAATGGAGGAGGATAAAAAGATGAACGGGGATAAAGGAAATATTCAGGATTGAGAATTTCTGAACCACCCAAGAATGGGGACAGACTCTTGCAGGGTAGCCCTGAAGCTACGTGTTAGAGCTGCCAGCCACGTACTGTAATAATGAGATAGGCAGAAGAGTTGAGGGGAAAAGATGATCCATTAGTTGAAGATGTCAGAAATTGTCCCCAACTGTCACCTACCTACCAACTCAGAGTGTGCAAGGAAAATCCTGAAATATGATGAAAATTGTTTTTGAGTGTTTGAAAAGTTTATGCAGTCATATTTATTTCCATCTTTTATGTGAGTGTGCAACAGGCTTTTCCAAGCTTTTATACATACTGAGACAATGTGGGGGAGGCATTGTCCGGTCAGTAGAAAAACTGTCTGAGGGTTCAGGTGTGTGTTTACATATCTCCAAGATATACATTTGGCAGCTGTCAATACCAATTAAGTTATCTGTCATTACCTCATTCTCATTCTTTAAAACTAAACGTAAAATTGATGGTGGGGGGGGGGGACATTTTTCGGTCTTTCACCTAACTGGACAAATCAGTCTCCACATTGTGTTTCACGTCAACAGCATGCACAAAAACAGAGTTACTGCATGTTCACAAAGGAGAGAAAATGGAATCAATGCCAGTTTTCAATAATTTGTTATTTTATTCATTAGAGTTCCAGGTCAGACCTAGTATTCTCTGTGATAGTAGGTAGATAGGTGACATGTAGGTTGTGTTGCCTTTTCTTACTTCTGCTGAGTGACTGCGACTGACAAGACTGATCAAATTAACATGTTCTCGCTCTGTCACCCTAATCTGAACTTTACTTAAATAAACCTACAGGTGGAAAATTCTAACTTCCAACTAGGTGTCACTTGACCCCACAAATTTTCATTTATTTAATATCTTATTCCATTTCAGTCAAGCAGGTTGGTACTTTGAACACCAGACTTCAAAGACTATTTCCTGGTCATAAAAAAGCAGCACCAAACACTTCAGACTGCAGTAACATCTTTTAGGATTGACGTCTTATTTCATGTGTTTGTAGATGCGCAGATATTGTAATGAATACGAGCTCAGGTTAAGAAATTAGCGAGCAGGGTTCAAATTTCAGTCAAGTTTGTTACATTCACTAACCCATAAATACCCTTAGGAAAGTTATGAATCCATCACTCTTAACCCAACTATGGAGTAAATATTAGGACTTTTATCTGGAATAATCATTATCTCCAAAATGATGTTAATTCAATAATCACTCACAAAAAAAGAATTATTCTTACAATACTCGAAAATATGTTTCAGCTTTAAATAACCAACAAAGACACAATGTATGTAGCGCTAGATCACGTGCTAAAATAGTGAATATAAATAAAAACTAGGGAGAACTTTCAGTTTGATTTTCTACCCCCACCTCCACTGATTATATATTTATAATCATTTCACCGAAAGCAAACCAATAAAGTCACTAAGATATAAGAGGTTACTGAGTGTTAGATAATACGAGGAAAAAATAAAACACTATTAAGGAGAGAGGACAATAAAAGAACAAGAATTAAGAAGACAGAAGATAACAATTGACATTGCATTTAAATTTTTGAAGATCAAAGGCAATAAAGCCACCAGGACGGAAGAGGTTACTGAGCGTTAGAAAATATAAGAAAAACTACTATTAAGGAGAGAGGACAATAAAAGAACAAGAATTAAGACAGAAGATAATGATTGACATTGCATTTAAATTTTTGAAGCTCAAAGTTGACAGAATTGTTAGCAGATAACTCGGTTATATCTGTCCATTTCAGCTGTAAGAAGATGAGACCTTGCCGCCAATCTAGTACCATGCTTAAATTCATGAAGTCTACATACCATAGAGGAAAGTTCATCCAAACAATTAGCATGAAAGTATTTATAAAAAAGACACAAGGAAGATACGCTATGGCAGTACGAAAGTAACTGAAAGCAGAAATGCCAGGTCATACAGAAACTTAAAGTAAAAATGTGATTTAAAGACACAAAAAGCGAGGAGGGTTGATTGATTCGTCTTCTACAGGTTATCGACCAATTTCATATTATTTAAAGCTAGAAAAAATATTTTTTTAAATTTTAAGAATTTTTTTTTTTGAGATAATAGTCGAGTGACACAAGTTTTACTAATTAACCCATAGCTTGGAGGAGAAGAGGTGGATTCATATGTTTCCCAAGGAAATAAGTGAAGAGAATGAACCCAGTGGGAACTGAAATTCAGCTATCTGATCCACAATTCTGAGTCATTATCTATTACACCAACCACACATCCAAACTTGGTATTCCCAAATGGTCACCTATTTGAGTACTGAGCAGGTTTGATATTGCTTAACTTTGGTGATTCTACAAGAACCGGTGTTTCAGCATGATGTGACTGTAAGAAAGTAACGACAAAACCTTTAAAATTTTTCAAATTCATATGAACAGATTGTTAATTACTCACGAGATTCTTGGACCTTTCCAGTCCACAATGATAGAACCCAGCTCAGATCCACAGGAGAAAGCATCATGGGTGATGACTTGCCTTGGAATTCTTTCTGGTGGGGATCAGAGGAAAAAAAAAAAAGAAAAAAATATATCATAAATTTAATGTGGCCTGAATTCAAGATAATATTTTTCCATATATGCAATCCAATTCATGAAACTTTGTACAGATTCAATGTCCAAGATAATCTTCCAATTTCCATGGCAAGGTTTTGCTTGTTGTTTAATTTTGTTTAGCAGCTTATCAATATTTATGCGTAAAAATCTAATGTCAAAATCTAAATATTTTGAATGCAATTGGATGCCTCCAACTACAAACATGCATTGTCGGTCATCCTACCGACCATAAACATGCATTGTCGGTTATTCCACTAGCTAAATAGCAAGAACTTCTCTCCAAAACATGTTATCTTTCGTCTGTGAGGAATTCAGCTTAAGAGAAGGATATAGGTTTGTTTTCTCTGTTAATATAATCGCTATTAAATGGCACTAACAGCGTCCAATAGGACATTTGTTATTAAAGGTGACACAGAGTTTTCATCATCACAGAAGTAATTTAGTTTTACGAAGTTCACTAAATCTTTCTTTGTTTCATAAAAATGTCTAAAGCAGGATCTCAAATTAAAACTTTTGTATTCTTTTTCTGTGCTTTTTAATATGTCAGTCAATGAGGATAACTTCAATAAACAGTGTAGCAACAAATCTCCAATAGTAATTTATCATGCCAATAAACCTTCAAAGTGGACGAGTTGTCTGGTTGTGGGAACTTTTTATAACATCTATCTTCTCAAGTAGTGGTGATATTTGTTTCATCTATTGTGTGTCCTAAAAATGAATGTTGTTTTTTCTTTGTTTTTTTCTTTTTTGATATCAAACATGAATTTATAGAAATTAATTTTGAGTCCAAAGTGCTGCAGGCATTCAAAACCAAGTTGGAGATGTTCAATTCATATCTCCACTTGCTATTAATACATCATCGACTTAAGTGAAAGTCTTAATATTTCATCTATCAACCTTTGAAAAGACAGGGCTGCATTTCTTAAATGAAACAGCATTCCAATGAATTCAATTAAACTGAAAGGGGTGGGTGCAGCCGTCTTTGTTATATCATTTTCTTCAACGGAGATTTGGTAGCACACCTCGATTAAGACAAATCTGGTGAAAATTTTTATACCTTGTAATCCCATCATGAAATCATGTACATGAAGGATATAATAGCAATCTCATTCAGTCAACGCATTTAGTCATCGGAAATCGCCACACAGATGCCAGGCAGAAGAATCTGCTTTGGGTTCCATGTTAAACAGGGATAACCATTGGCTCTTGGAAGGTTAAATTATTATAAACTCTAGCATGTGCTGAAATTCTTTCTTTGCAATCTTGTATTTTGCCAGGCTGAGTCTACACAGAGTACAATGGGGGTCTATTGTCCCGTCATTTGAATGTGGTGTTTAGCAGTGTGTAGTAGTGTCAATATGTTTGAATGGGGTTGTAATCTCTGGGAATTTACGAAGAATTTCACAAAAAACCTTGTCAACCAGTAGTGCTGAGCTGATACCTGTTGAAAAATATCGAGAAGGAATTACATGAATTTTTAGTTGGGTTTCGTTGTCTGTCAATGTCTTGGTAGCCATGTTCACCGATAGGTTGAAATGTGGCAAGTCTGCTCCTAGTATAGGCGTCTTCACATATATGAATTTGTCAACCTATCCAAACTACTGCACACCATCCTTGTGACAACGGAATTGTGGAAAGATTTCAAAGACAGCTAAAAACTGCATTGGCCACAAAGACTGACTCTTACAACTGGGTAGATAACCTACCTATTAACCTTCCTATCAATACAAAATACTCTAAAAGAAAACTTACACTGCATACCAGCAGACACCATTTTTGGAACCTCATTGGCATTGCCTGGTCAATACTTTCAGGTAGACAAAAACTGACCATCCCCCCCAACCATCAACGGACTTTGTCAACAAACTGAAAGACAATATGAATAGATTATCTTTTGCAGTCACTAGAGGTGCGGCCAAATAATCTTTTATACCTACAGATCTACATAACTGAGTATATTTTTCTCAGGAATGACATGGTGAAGAAACCATTATTCACAAATTATTCAATTCTACATAAAGTGTTTGAACGAAATAGAAAAATATTTTACCATAAAAAAAAAAAACACACACACACACAACACCATAACAAATGATCATTTAAAACAAAAAAATAAATAAATCACAAAAACACCTAACACAAATCAAAGAAAAACCAACAAGGCAACATGCCCTCACCTAAAATTTCAACACCCCCAACAACAAAAGGTGGTCATACTGTATACTGGCCACGACATTTAGAAACATCACAAATCAGATTTCATAAGATAATCTTCTTCAATCCTGGGGATAGTTTTGTTGGATTACGGCCCCTGATGATAGTCGCAAGTAGTGAGATTTGGGAATTACTGTCCCCTGATGATATTTACAGACAGCGAGAGATTTAAAAAAAAATTGATCTCTTTCTCAGTGACTTTTCATAGCATTCTTTTCATTCATGCAAAATGTGAGTCATCAACTACAAACACTGAAGGTTGCTTTGAACTTTTCACATTTCATTTCTCTTTTCTTTTGTAAAATCTATCAATATATTTGTTGTTATTTCTTTGCTCAAATTCTATGTATTATTTTTCCTTTAGACGTACACAAGTCCACTAAAAATTGTTAGCAGGTCAACCAAAAAAATGAATTCATAATGCAATGGAGCAAAGGAAAACAACTCTGCCTGCACAATGCCAGGTTTAATTGCTAGTATACAAAATTTTTTTCTAAATACTATTGGGCCGAAACAACATCTGAACAAACTTACCTGAAACCACATCTGGACAATCTTTCGTAATTTCAGATTGCCTGTCAGTACCATCAGTGGATAATACGTGTACCTCTCATGCAAATTTTCTTCAATTTCTGGTGGTAACTCCACGCAAACCAATAATCCACAAAGCAATGCCTTTTCTATATTTTCTGCAAGGAAAATAAATTATTATCATCTTTATATGAACACATAGCTACTATCTTTTTCTGCTGGTCAGGAGAGTGACATATCATCCCACAAGGAACCAAAAGGCAATATATATATATATATATATATATATATATATATATATATATATACACACACACACACACACACACGAGAAATGCTCATTTGAATACCAGCCATGTTCAACACGTGAAAGTTCAGAATAAATCCTGCAATTTAAAATACAAAAATCAAATACAACAAAACAAGAAGAGAAACTAACACCGAAAACAAAACTCCCTTGAAAATGGCTAAAGAAGTGAGCAAAAAAAACAAAAAAAAAAAACAACTTGTGACAATGAATATTATGGAAAAGTTTTGAACTTATTTACTCTTACCAAACAGAAAAACTAAAAAATTAAATGTTTAAAAGAAAGGTTGCTTCCCGAATTATATATTATATTACCTTGGGAAAGGTATGATGAATCCTCTTCTTCTCCCTCCAGCTATGGGTAAAATAGCAGGACAAACTGGGTTCTATAGCCTTGGATGGCAACTGGTCTAGGAGAAGGACAACTCTGAATTCAAAAACCTGCGGAGGGTCGTTTGGGAACCTTGCGGCATTCGGTGCACCAGGTCTCTGTATTCGTCCCTCCCAAAAGTGTGGATGGTCCTGCACGAGGCCTTCACCACTATAATCAAATCTCATGTGCCGGTGTCGGGCTGTCGGTTTCCTGGAAACTGATCTGTTTGACCCTCATACGTTGAATCTTGACAGGAGAGTATATATATATATATATATATATACACACACACACACACACAAAAAAAATTAACATAAGTAAAAGGTTTGTTACTTGATTAATGCTACCTCCAGACTCCAGAGATTTGTAGACTGATCCTCCAAGAATCTCTCCATCCACTCATCAGGGTATATCAGCAACTGATTGCTTATACTTCTTGATTTCTTTTCTATATGCACTTTTTATTGGTGCAAGTTTTTTTGTTTGTTTTTTTATAGTGCGAGCGTGAATGTGCTTGCACCTGTTAGCATGTATGTGTAAAATGTTGTAGTTATTTGTACTTTTCATCATTTTTTTTTTTTCACGTTACACTTATTCAAGCTTTTTTTCTATTTTTCCTCTTTCCTTTCAATTGTAGCCATTTTGATTACTGGTTTTCTAGACATACTGTCAATGTTATTTCTTGACACACACACATTGCTTATTGGTTCTTCTAAGAAGCTCAACCACCCTTTGACAGGTCTTGTTTTTTTTTCTGTGGGATGACATGCCACTATCTTGATATTGAAATATTACTATGTATCAAGTATCTAGCTACATGATAAACCTACCAGATGAAATAGCACAATGCCACAAGGTCAATATGACCATAATTAATTTTTTTTTTTTTTTTTTTTTTAATCAATTTCACTCCAAGTAAAGTGCTACTGGGATTAGAAGAGAATGAAAAAACTTTCAAAAGAACCAGAAACCCAATCTTAAACAGAGAACAAGGGATAAACCTCTACTCCTGTTCAAAAGACCAGGAGAAGTGTGAACCAGATGATAGGCGAACCTATTGACTATGTTAAATGTATAGAGTTGAAGTAGACTTTAGAAGGAAACGGAAAGCCAATCGTATACAGGAAACAAGGGATAAACCTCTAATCCTGTAAAAAAGACTAGGAGGAGTGTGAACTGGATGATAGACAATATTTAGGAGAAAAAAAAAATAAAAATAAAACAAAACAAAAAAAAACAAAAAAAAACAAACAAAACTTCAGAACTCAAGTAAGGAAGTAGAAACAAGGAACAAACCTCTACTGTTCCAAAGACTGGAGCAGTGTGTGAACCAGTCTTTTGAACAGGAGAATAAGTCTAGCCCTTGATTCCTTTCCAGGATGGGGCTTCCCTGCTCCCTCAAAAATTCACCCCAATGTCTCAACCTGAACTTCAAAAGTTCATCTGCCAGCCATAAAGTTCTCATAGCTCAATTAATAATACATCTTTCACACACTTCCTCACAGGTTTCCTGCAGTAAAAAGGGGTTTGAGTTCAAGCCTTTTCAAGTGACTCTTCCTTTCTGAACCATGCACTTTACTCATAGACAGCTTGCCTGTGTAGCTGTGAGAAAAAAGCCACTAAAACAAATACTAACCAAAAATTAACCGTTAATGATTTGCTCTTACCTGCTTTCTGAATAATGGCAAAATACACAGCTTCCGGATCAGCTGGAAAAAGATATGAAGAATTTATTCAGTTACAAAGCAAGTTAGTCAAAGGCAAATATAAAAGACACTTCGTAATTCTCTTATATATGTATACAGAAATTATAAAAATGTTTTTTTAAGTATGCTATATTTATGGGTTAAAAAAATTTCCTTCATTTTGATACCAGTTTCATTATTCTATCTGGTCTCAAAATTGTTTCATAGGATTGGAGACCTTACTTATCAATCAACCCTCGTAATTTTGAAGAGAAATAAATTTCCTTCATTTTGATACCAGTTTCATTATTCTATCTGGTCTGA
Organism: Acanthosepion lycidas; assembly: GCA_963932145.1. Taxonomy (NCBI): domain Eukaryota; kingdom Metazoa; phylum Mollusca; class Cephalopoda; order Sepiida; family Sepiidae; genus Acanthosepion; species Acanthosepion lycidas. The sequence continues at coordinate 83,271,191 of OZ010592.1, read as the reverse complement.
AACTGGTGTGCTTTGACTGTGGGACTTGCATATCAATTAAGCTTCATATGTAACATAAGTGCCAATGTCTAAAACAACAAAGAATACACTTACCATTAGAGACATTCAACCCTTCAATGACATCAAAGACTGCGGCATGAACAAGTGCCTGATTTTTGGTGATCTGAAATACAACAGGAATAGTTGCATAAAATTTAATGTGTACAAACCAACTTCTAGTGGCGTTGGCAGTATTGTTATTTCAGAAAACCACTGATTATCCATGTTGAAATGTCAGATTCTCATGAGGTTTTTAAAGTCCAATGTATGAGAGGCAGACACAACCACAGATATTGCATGTACCAGTCTGTCCCAATGATACTGGTGAAGTGATGGGCTCACTGTGATGAGCCAAGGTGATCACATATTGAAAATATACAATGCAACTTCACATACGAAATCCCCAACGTTGGTGTGCACCAAAACCTGGGCAAAGGACTGTTGCATGTTCACAATAACAAGACGAAAACCAAATGACACATCAAGAAGTAAAAACACAAAACCCTGTTTTTCATATCATATGTAGATGTTTCATTCAGGACTTTTGCCCAATCACCTGCCTGGATAGGTAGGTGACACTTGGGACAACTTCTATCTTGGATCTTATAGATCAGCTCTTCTGCCTATCAATTCCATGCCCATCTAGATAACCAAACGTGTGGTTGATATTACAGATGAGTGGCATTGAAACCACACAACAACCAATCCATCTCCCACCAAGGGTGGACCAGAACCAACCACAAACTGTTTTTTTGGTTTAGTGGCATATCAAGTCCTTATGGATCATTTAATGCCGAAATTTAATTTTCTTCAGAACTTTGATTTAATTGGTTTAACAGCACATCAACTCCTTATGGGTTATTTAATAATAAAATTTAATTTTCTTCTGAGCTTTGATTGGATTTGTTTGTTTAACAGCATACTGACTCCTTGTGGGTCATTTAATGCCAAAATTTAATTTTGCGGGGAGCATTAGCAATTATTTTGACAAAAAATGATTTGTGGTCATTTTTTTTTTTTTTTTTTTACTATGAAAATGTATTGCTGGTATTTTTACTATAAAATCTTTTATACTTTCATAATGTTTTGACGCCCATTTGGGGGGGGGTAACCATCCCATGTCAGAGTGGACCTGGTAACAACAGCAATTAAGAGGTGGCTCTACGCTCCTCAAAACCTCCCAATCAGAGTTCTTCCTGCCAGATGTAGTTTATCATCATACTCAGGACAGACGAACTCCAAACTCAAGCATGACTGTACACACCCTATTTCTAGTTCTGTTGCCACATGACCACCAAACATTCACACGCCCTTTACTACCCAGTTTTTCTTCAGTCAAAATGGACGCTGCTTAGAAGAGAAAACTTATTAAAAAAATAAAAAAAAATAATAAAAAATAATAAAAAATTAAAAAATTAAAAATAATAATAAAAAATAAAAAAAAATAAAAAACTGCTAGCCACAAAATGAAAAAACTTGAAATCCAGAAAAAACCTTTTTCCTCTTCTGTCAGTACCCATAGTATCACAATGTGTCAACAGCCTATTGGGGATTGAACACTAGCATGGGGAGGGGTGGGGAGAAGACATAGCAAGGTTGAGATTGAACAATATGACATCGTGTTTACTTAAATTGAAGTTGTGGGTAGACAAGTTTTCTCTTCATGTTCAAAAATTCTGCATAGCTAATAGTGCTATGGAATTCATAAATTGTCCATCTTCTGGACATAGCCAAACTAGTGTTGTTGGCTCAAAAGACAGTACATACTTTTTTTTTTTTTTTTTTTTTACAGAATTATTTCAATGAAAGAAAGGAGAGAAAGCCACTAAGATGCAAGGGATTACTAAGAGCGAAAGAAACAGAACGGACAATGAATACAAGATTAGATTCAAGATGACATCCGACATTGCATTTAAAGTTTTGGAGATTGTAGTTGACATGCAGACTGAAGAGAGTTCACTAACCAAGAAATGTGAGAGAAGAAACTACAGTGTAACCCGGATATAAGAGAGTTGTCGGGACCGGATAAGAAGTCTCTTATATCCGGGTTTAGGCTATTTTATATACATTAACACAAGCTCTAATTTGGGACCATATAAAATCTCTCTTATATCCGGGTTACACTGTATGTAGAAACTGTATAGAAATATATAAGAAACTTTATGGAAATTATGATTACATCCATCAATATTAACAGTTAAATTACGAGACCTAGCTGCCAATCTACTATGATGCTTAAAGCTCATCTGAACAATTAACATGAAAGTATTTATAGAAAAGGGAAGCTATGGTGGTGGGAGGGGGATTGAAGCCAAGATGTCAGGTCAGGACCAATAATATTTGTGCAAACAGGGAGCTCTTATTATTCAAGTTGGGTTGATTTTTTTTTTTTTTTTTATTTCTGTGTGTGTCAAATGTGGTTAATTCTTCTTTTCATCATTTTCTCTTTATACTCCATCCCCATTTCAGCTCTGAACATCAAAGATAATACAAAATTTACATTTCCAGTGTCAAGGACAGGATCATTTTATATATATATATTATATAATTAATGCTTAAATGGCATAGTAAATATTTGTTTATATCATGTCTGCACTTAGCCATTATTTCTTTTTTTCTTATTTAGTAGTTTTGTTGGGTTTTTTTTTTTACCTGGTTTGGTGGTATTTTAAATATTAGAATATTATTAATTATGGAAGATATTTATAACTAGCTTATTTGCTGCTCTCTCTCTCTCTCTCATATATCATAAAATAGTCACTCAAAGAATAAATCAATAAAGTTAATGTAATTAATGGTGAATTCAATTCGCTAACAGATTAAGAAGACATTAACTTACTGATCACTCGCTGAATGACGCGATCCTTGTTTTTCTTAATTGTATAATGGATTAGATGTTCGGTTCATATGGTTTGCAAGCACTTTCGGTAAAAACATTCACTATCTTCAGGCATAAATATTATTTTTTTTCTCAATTTCAGGTAATTTCCAGTAAAAATTCCAAAACGAAAATGAATCTGATACTTGTCAAAAGATGTTTTATTAAAACCCAGTCTGTCCTGCTATTTACCAATAGCTGGAGGGAGAAGAGGATTCGCACCTTTCCCAAGGGTATTAGCACATAAGTGAATGTAATGGATTCGACTGGAATTCGAACTCGGCTCTCCGATTCCTCAAACCAAGCCGCTATCCATTACTCCACCGTGCATCCTCAATATATATATAATGTAGATTATGGTTGTTGTAGTACAACCATAATAATATCTGCAATCTCTGCCAACAAGAAAAGTTAGCAATAATGTCATTTCCACATCCAAAAGCCTTTTGAAACGTCTGAATTTATGAGACATTGCATCCATAGAAAAAAAAAAAAAAAAAAATCCTTTTAATTTCATATGAAACTGGATTAAAAAAATATGTACATTTCAATTAACCCCACTACCAATACATTTACAATAGCCTTTCTTTCTTTCCTTCCTTCACATCTTGCTTCTCTCTTCCTTTCATACCTAAGAATGTTTATTTTTTAAAAATAATAAAGCATTCATTAATAAATTTAAAAAAAAAAAAAAAAAAAAAAAAGCATTGGGAAATCAATTGATATAAACTGTCCAGCGATACCGAACGGTTGAAACCAAGTTCGTGGAATCAACTGATCTAATGTTTTATATATATATATGTATATATATATATATATATATATACATGTGTATGTATGTGTGTGTATAAACAACAACTTCATACCACAGAACAAGTATACTGACTTGAAAAGGTACAGACATTTTTCTTTATGATCCTTACAACCAACACTTTTTCAGAAGGAAACCATTGGTATAAATGAGACAAGAGACGATGCTCATGAAAAAGCAAAATAGTAAATGTGGAGGGGAAATTTAGGACGACTAGAAACAATTTATTAGTAAAATAATTCAAAATAAAAGTAAGTGTTCCTAGTGAGTACTAAAAAGAAAAAAATGTTACATTCTTCAACTAAATGTAATGAGCAAATAAAATGCTCTTTTTGCTTACACAGGCCAGGCTTATGCATTTTAATGAAAACCGCCTCAAGAATCTTTAAATGGTGATTGAACCGAGTTCTGTGTTGAGCAGTTAAAAAAAAGAAGAAAAAAAAAATCTCCTTATACGTTATATATATATCAGCACAGTCAGGGTTTTCTAACAGGTGCTGATCTATTGCTGAGTCATTTAACGATTAAATTGTCCGGTATTTACTTTGACTTTCCACAATCAGGTTGTGACACAAGATCATTTTTTAATGTGGAGACGTAAGTATCCCTACTCAGGCTGTTGGTCTAAACTAGTCATAGCTGATCATACCATCTCTACGGAACAAGTCTGAGAATTCTGTCCATGTAGGGGATGGAGTGATGACACAAGGGAGGAGAGAAAGTCTTGAACTGAGCTGCTTGACACTCAAACGTTGAATACGACAGAAGAGTCCACCTCCATATACATTATATATATATATATATATATATATATATATATATGATGTCACACATTATGAAATGTCCGACAATTATTTTTAAGACATTTTTATGTTCATACATTCTTTTTATAGATACAAATATTTAAGTAAATGCTCTGTTTACAATAAACAGTATTAAACAACATTTACCAGCCTGAATGTCCGAGAAATTTTCACAGAAAATATTTGTCCTCTGACAGGATTCGAACCTGTATCCAATACGGAACCGTCATTTAGCTTGACATGCCTTTAACCAATTTAGCCACAGAGGAGCATTCGGTTAGCAAGGTCGAATTTGCTGTATTTAAACTTCAATCTTCCATGAATCTCTCACGTACATTCATATCTGCTCAGAGAGCATCCAAATGTAAAGAAATGATGTCACACATTATAAAATGGACAAAGTCCGACAATTATTTTTAAGAATATATATATATATATATATATATATATATATATATAAAGAAAGAACAGTAAGATATATAATCCGGTGTTCTTACTATATATATATATATATATATATATATATATATATAGTGTGTGTGCATACATTCATACATACATATTTGTGTTTTTCTCTCTCTCTCTCTCTCTATATATATATATATATATATATATATATATATATATGTATGTGTGTGCGTGAGTGAGTGAGAGGGGAAAGAGAGAGACAAACTTCAGATCACAAGCTAAGTTTCACACATCTGCAATTATCAGTCAAGTAGAATTTGTAAAGTCATGGTACCAAAGAGGAAAGTTCATTAGAACATTTATAGAAATCACATAGGGAAGCTACATTACACTGGTGAGAAAGCAAGTGAAGCCAAGATGGGGAAGGCTTAATTACTCAGCATAATCCATTACAGGTGTTAATTACTTGGGGTAAGCCATTAAGCAGCTAATTCATTAACTCAGGATAATTGAGGGATTTAAATACTCAGAAAAATCCATGTGAATTAATTTTACTTACCGAATGGCAGTAGCTCACTAACGATGCTTCATACTTCTTGAATGACGATTTTTTCGTTTCAAAATTCACAAGTGGACACATTTTATACAAATAGCTAGCTTTACGAAGAACTGAAACACGTCAAAAATAAATGGCATACATTTTCATAAATTCAAAAAACAAATTTTTAGATTTATATGAAAAAGGAGTTCAAGGAGTAGAAACTGGACTATACCATGAAAATTCAAAATTCTATTTTTGTCATGTAAGAGTAAAGAAACACACACATACTTTTAGTGTATTGTAGCAGCAGATTATTACTTAAAGATATATACTCACAATAATACTCATGCATACACACAGTAAAAAGAACCTTCAGATATTAGAGGCTATGTACATTAAAACAAAGCAACCCACACTCAACAAAATTAATTTCAAACTAGTCAAAACACATTATATTGCATCTAAACATATAGTTCTGTTGTTAATATTTCAGCCTCACGCATGGCACGACATCACTGAACTGCATCTCGAACTTATGAACTGCGTCTGCTATTCCACAACTGTTATCATCACATAGCAATCTTCTATGTCAACATAGCAAAATATTATCTTCGATGATGAATATCTTTGTTAAAATGTCCATATAACCAGTCTGAAGATGGCTCATGTGCGCTGAAAGCTTAAATCAAGAACTAAATAAAAAAAAAAAAAAAAAATATCCAAATGTTGGACAATTTTTGTCTTTATTTTCACCTGAAATTAAAAGCAAACATACGAGCATTAGCATGGCTCATGATCCAACATAACAGACATTCATTGTTATATTTAACAATATGTGTTTAAAGATTTTATATATATATATATATTTAGTTAAAGACGACAGGCAAAGGTACTGCAATTGAGTTTTTTTATTTAATTTTTCTTGCGTTCGAACAAGTGTTTTCTTTTTTGGTTACAGAGTGTGTAGAAACCGTTCAAATTTTCTATAATTCCAAGCATTTTCAGCTATCCTTATAGCCATTATCAAGGATGATTTATTTTTGCTTTTTAATTGGGTGTATGAATTGTGTGTATGTTTCTAGAGCTATAGGGATGTTTTATTTTCCAAACACAATTAGCTCATTGTGACCATATTCATAGTTAATATTATTCAGTGTTGGCTTTTTCTTTTTTATTATTAAGGCTTCCATTATTTTTAATTTTTTTTTTTTTTACATGTGGAGAAATTATTATGTTTGTATTTTCTACTAGTATATTTCGGATGGAGTCTGGTAGGTTTGTGTGTGTGTTTAAACGGATTCTAATAGAGCTGTGGCTGGACAAGTGCAATGTAAGTCGTCGGGATAGGCATGTAGTCATGTGACCAATGTAATTATGAATTCGGTTTGATCAGGAACAGTTCCTTAAGGAGCATTTGAACTTATAAATAATGTTCGTTTGTTGTAATTTTGATTTTGCTTGTGTGTTGTTATTTTTGAGGATAAGATTAGCCGTTTTAAATTTTGTAATAGATAATTAATTTGATTTTTTTTTGTCCAGGTCAATTCAGGTAATGTATTTCTTTATGATATTTCTAAGTGAAGATTCATCTTTCTTGTATCTGACATGCATTTGGCTTTTGTAGAAAATATTTGTTATTTTTGACTGAGTGTTCACTATCAGTGTTATTTACTTTGGGAAGAAATAGTCTAATTTGGTGGTCTATAAGGTTGTTAGGAAAGCCATTATTAACTAGTGTCTGTTTTGCATCATTGAGTTAAGAAAGAGTAGGCAAGAGGTTGAATACCAACATGCTCTTCTACTATTTTGTATCTGAGTGGGCATTCACTCAGAAAATTAAGGTGGTAAGAGTTTCTGCTAGTGTTTTTTTTATACAATGAGGTGGTGAAAGTTTTGTTACTATATTCTAGCAGAACGTCTAATAATGGGAGTTTATATTTTTTTGACTAAGTTCATAGGTAAAGTTAAGGACAGGGTTTTTTTTTTTTTCAGATGTGGTCTTGAGAGTATCTATTTCTTTCATGTTATTTGCTAAAATAAAAATATTGTCTATGTAGCAGACATATACTTTAGGTTTACAGACCTGTTTAAATATGTTTTCTACATGGGACACGTAATAATTGGAGAAGCACGGCCCAAGTGGATTTCCTATGCTAGAATTCTATCACACAGTCATCCATCAAACCATTTATCTGCAAAAAATTACTACATGCATGCACAACCAAAGTTCCATTCTATGACTAAATGTCCGAGAAATTTTCATAGAAAATATGCATCCTCTGACAGGAATCGAACCTGTCTCCTATATGGAATCGTCATATAGCCTGACGTGCTTTACCGATTAAGGAGCATTTCAGTTAGCAAGGTCGATTTTACTGTTTTTAAACTACAATTCTCCATGATTTTCTCTCATACATTCATATTTGCTCGATGCGTATCCAAATGTAAACAAATGACGTCACACATCACACACACACATATATATATATATATATATATATATATATATATAGAATCATCAAAAACAAAACAATTAGTATAATAAAGAATGTTCAGCAGATGTTCTAATTTCAGATTCCTGCCGACAGGTGGCACCTATGTGTTGTCTTCCACTCCAACACCAGTTTTGAATTCAGATTTGTTTACATCTGTGCTCTGCAGTTGATGTTCTTTCAATTACATTTCAATCATGATTTAGAATACATTTTTTCCATGGCTCTGAAGAAAAGTCCCAGTGCAAGTGCTAATGCTAAGCGTAAGGCTATATCGCTGGAAGATAGAGTGAAAATTATTTTATTCAGAATACTGTATATACATACTGTAATAGGCAATGGGTAGTGCCTATTTGTAGTTTATATTGTAATTATTTTGACTTAAGTCATTTTTCGACCAAAGTTGTGATCTCTGGAATCAATAACATAGGGTGAGGTATACCTGCATATATTTTCTATCTAATGTGTAGTGGGAAGGGAGGTAAATCAGTTTAAAAAAGTAAATTTATGAGCGATTACTTTCCTTAGCTGTTTTAATAATCAAAACCAGGGTGGCCAAACTTGTTTAATATAAGAGCCACTACAATAAATTTCAGATGTTTGAGAGTCACAAGACATGAAAAAAATTTACACATACATTTTTGTTACACAATAACATTAAACTTATGTTTTAATCCAATGTTTTAATTCCAATTAACCCAATAAATAAGCTTGACTTTTTGTTTTGTTTTTTTTGTTTTTTTTTTTTTAACCTTTCATATTTACTGTGATGAAAAAAAGGAGCTCAGTTAACATTTCAATGAGCTGCATGTTGAACATCAAAGAACTGCATGTGGCTCACAAGCCAGAACTTAGCCACTCCTGACTTGTACAAATATTTATCTGTATTCTCCGGAATTGGAGAGCCAAGTTAAAAATTCCATTTGAATCCATTACATTCACTTACGTGCTAATATCCTTAGGGAAGGTATGAATCCTCTTCTCCCCCCAGCTATGGGTAAATAGAAGGACAGATTGGGTTCTATAGCCTTGGATGGCGACTGTTCTAGTCCATGTTCCATGTCTAATAGATGTCAAATGTATTATAAACCTATTGTCTTCAGCAACCATTTTTTACCAATATGAGCACTGGTAAAAAAATGATGTTGAAGACATTAGGTTTATAATACCCAGAAATTCATACACATATATACTCAAAGACACATGGCGCAGTGGATAAAGGTATTAGTTAGATGCAGCGATAGCACCCAAACAGTGCGAGTTCAATACTCGGTTAAGGCAGTGGAAAACTTGGAGAGGGGGATTAACAGGAAAGAACTGATAACTGACATCCATTAGACATGGCACGCGGAAACTAGAACAGTCTACCCCAGTGAACAAAATAAAGGGGTCAGTTCGACATTCCAACTACCTGAAGAAGGCCGAAACGTTGTGATAAATATGGCAACAAAGATGAGGACAGTAGTCCATATAATGTAAATAGACAGAACATAATACATGTTTAAAAGATGAGGACAGTAGTCCATATAATGTAAATAGACAGAACATGATACATGTTTAAAAGATGAGGACAGTAGTCCATATAATGTAAATAGACAGAACATGATACATGTTTAAAAGATGAGGACAGTAGTCCATATAATGTAAATAGACAGAACATGATACATGTTTATTTACAGCAACCCTCTTCAGGTAACGGAATGTACCTACAGTGTGCCAAGGGAGAGAATTCTACAGTGATAATTTTCGCCTACCTTTTCTTAAAGGTTAAACACAAATTTTTTAACATAAAAAGATAAAGAAAAAAAATGATTTATATGATACCAAGATTAATTAATGAATGATACCACTGAACATCTAAAAAAATATAAAGGAAACATTAATTAAGCGGTTCATTGACGTCAATTTTAATTGTGAATTCTTCATCTATGCTTTGAGTCTCAATACATTGTTTCAAGACTTTTGTTTCATTGTATCTGACTGAAACTTTCTACTAATTGGCATCATTTTTGATGGCACAAATACACTTGTTATAGCATAAAACATAGTTCAATATTCTGACAATGAAAGTTTTGATATAATAATAAATCTGGTTAAAATGTTTAAACTGCAAAATCTCAAGTTAAATAGAATCATTTTTCATGCCAGTGTCCATTACTTGAAACTAGTTTTTTTTTTTGTTTTTTTTTTAAATTTTAAATTCCTGGGGAAAGGCTTGAAGTCATTTTACATGAAAGCCATTGTTATTTTTTTAAAGAAGAAAAAAAAAAAAAACTTACATGGTAAATCAGGAATACTGGTTTGTTCTGTGGCATTCTGAACAGAGATTTGAGAGGCTGAAAGATGACAAAATAATACTGTATAACGCAAGTTTTTATGATCATTCTTTTAAGCAAAAAAAAAAAAAAAAAAGGGGGGGGTCACATGAGACAGAGGTACTTTTTTGAAGAAGAAGAAAAAGTTAAAGTTCATGCATTTTTGATGATCAGTTGCACTATACAAAAGTTAAATTTATTCTGGAGGGGGTTAAAATTCCTGCAAAAATATCCAGCAGTTGCACTATACATCAAGTCAGTTTATGCACAAATATATGGTAGTTGAATAATTAAGAGATAATTTCTACAATCTGTAATGCATCTGATTACCATTTATTAGGATGATGTAGAAGTTGACAAATTTTTAACAAAACTTTTTATCCAAATAGTTCAAGAATTGCCAAACTGTGAGACCAAAAGGATAATGTAGCATAATTAGATAAAATGCATTACATCCTAGGGATAAGCTGCCAATCAGTTTACAGATGACATTTGTATTGTAACAATGTGGCTGTAAAATAAAGAATGATTTAATATTAAGAACCGAGAAGGATCAAGACGAACCGAGAAGGATCAAGACCATATATTGTGCAACAGGATCTCGGGACATAGCAACAGGAATATTTGTTAACACTTTTAGCATTGTTCTTTGCCTCTTAGTCGACCAATATGACCAATTTCAAAATTTCTGATACAAATTCTGATATTTCTATCCCAGGCAACTTGCTTGAAGTTAGTAAGAGGTACATTGACAGCTCAGAGGTTACTCTTTAGCTTGTCTTTATACTGGAGCCACGTCTGTCCAAAAGTCCTTTGTCTACTGTCAAGCTGGCTATACATGAGGACCTCAGTTATTTAGTTGTCACTAATCTTTGCAACATGACCAGGCCAGTTAAATTGTGACTGCATCAAGAAATGTCTCAATTCCACCAATGTTGCATATTACAAAATGATTAGCATTGGACACCCTATCATCAAAAGTATAGCCACAGAACCACTTTTATGGGAGACATCCAGCAGATTGATACAGAACCTATATAGGGTCCAGGACTGAGCTTTGCAACAGTGTGTTCAAAACGGCTGCTCTTTAAACTCGTATTTTCATGTCTAATTTGATACTTCTGTCATTTCATAGGTGGTAGTGAAGCTTTCCAAATGTACTTTTAGTTTTGGCGATCCAATTTATTATTTCGTCATCAAGTGATGTATTCGAGTTCATCTTAATTCGTAAATATGTAAATAATTCCACATACTTCTAGTTCTCATTCGATATAAGAGTGCCTGGGAATTGATGAACTGGTGGAGGTTGTCTGATACCCCGAATCTGCTGTGGACAAGGAGGAAGCTAGTGGATTACCTCCATTTTCTTTATGCTAATGGTAAGGCCAAAAGCTCTGCATGCAACAGAGAAACGGTTAACAAGTTCTTGGGCTTCTTGTAGGAATATTGCCATAAGTGCAGCATCAACAGCAAATCACGAATGATTCTAATTTGAAGAAATGTTTTCACTTTGAACTGCTGGTGGTTGAAAAGGCTACCACTAGTTTGAAATTGAAATTTAACACCAGTATCCAGGTCACCAAAGGCATCTTTAAGATTTACTGAGATAAATAGAGCAAATAGAACAGGGGCCATGACACCACCTTATTTCGTACCATTTGTAACATCAAAGGAATCAGAAAATTTCCCCATCAGATACAACAGCAGATTTATCTCCTCGTGAAAGGAGATTATAACAGATTAATATGGGACCTGTATAGGGTACACTATTCTGAGCTGCACTACAGTGTAGTCAAAACTGCTCTATAAACCTCTATGTTGTCCAATTTGATACCTCTCTCATTGCATTCATCGTACTTCCTAAATATGTAAAGGATTTCACATACTTCAAGTTCTACCCATCAATCTCTATATGAGTGCCTTGGAATTGATGATCTGATGCAGTTTCTGACATCCCAAATCTGTTTTGGGTGAGGAGTCGGCTGGTGGATTAACTCTGTTTTCATTATGCCAATTCTAAGACCAAAACCTTTGCATGCAACAGAGAAACGGTCAACGAGTCCTTGAGCTACCTCCAGGGATCTTGTCACAAGTTCAGCATCATCAGCAAACAACAGATCATGAATGACACTAGGTTCGAGGAAGTGTTTTCAATTTGAACCGCTGATGGTTGAAAAGGCCAACACTGGCACGAAATTGAAATTTAACACTAGTGCCCATGTCCCGAAAAGCATATTTGAGAATTACTGAGATCAATATAGAAAAAAGAGCAGGACTCATGATAAAACCTTGCTTATATAAAATTCTCTCTTGCATAAATCATATAGGAATTCTGTGTACCCACTATGTTAACCTCACAGCAGGATACAACCATATCAATAGAGACTTCCTATTCTCATCCATTAGAAAATGCCTTCAAAGCTCTGACTCCACTGAATGTCTAAATCTGATTGTGGACTAATATGGTTCCTCTAAGCCATGCAGAAAAGGAAATGGGAATGGTTTGCCACAGCAAACATGGTATGGTGGATCATAGTAATAAAGGTCTGACCTGGTGGAACTAAAAATGTAATGACCATTAGATATATGGAGCTACTTTCCACCAGAGTCAGAAGAATGAAGTTGAGTTAAAAAGAAAGAACAGAGACAAAAGAAATTGCAACTAAATATCCATATTACAAGGCCAGAAAGAAATGGCATCTTTGTGAGAGATTAACATCCACCCCAGCTACAAATGTAAACAAGGAAGGGAAAACTGTATAGTAATTGTCATTAATTAATAGTTATTTGAGATTACCAGAACAGTTTTGTGACTTGAATTCATTTTCATCTAAAAGGATTACCACAGTCTTGTCAGATATCCAATTCAACAGGTAAACACAACACTAGTTACAACATACCATTCACCACTCATCTTTCCCTCGAGAACCAGTCAGGCTTAGCAGAGGTAAATGTAAAACAACATCAGCGAAGATATCCCAAATCCCTAACTACTATATCAACACGTCTGGCATTTGTGAGAACTTCAAACTTCTAGTCACTGTCTTCAAAATTGGTCATTTGTTTTAACCTTTACCACACTGCAAGTGAAAATTGTCACCATAGAATTCTCTCCCCTTGCTACTCTAGGCACATTCTGTCTCCTTAGATAGTCACTATAAATAAACACTTGTCAACTGTTATTTCCAGTATTCTAACCTGGAAATCGCCTACTACTGCTTTGGAATAAGGTTAAACTTGGAAATCGCCTACTACTGCTTTGGAATAAGGTTAAACTTGGAAATCGCCTACTACTGCTTTGGAATAAGGTTAAACTTCTGTTTTCCAATGCCATTTTGAATTCTTCTAGACTACACGAGGTGCAATACCGATTAAACCCAAGTTAATTTTTCTGCAATTTTTTGTAAACAAAAATGTCCGCATTAATATCCACAAAGCCTTTATTCAGTTTTTCTTTTGATTAGGACTCCCATGATGACTTTGAAGGCTTGACTTGTGTGGATGATGGCGAAGTGGTTGAAGATGATAACCACGCTAGTGACGTAGAAGAAAGTGATGATGACAACTATCAGCTACTATCATCCATGCATGACTATTTTTATGGAAGCTACTGGAGACCATTGTTATAGCCGATAGCCTTTCTGAACCAGAATTATTTTGTCTACTTATAAACGTCAAAATAACTTTATTCGTCAACAAGAACATATCAATGAGCCAAATATGAGTCAGGTGAAAGAAAGAGCAAATAAATGCTGGTGTCTGCTCGTATGTAAATACATCACTTTTTGGACAAAATGAAATCCTTAGCGATTATGCTTCTTACTGCACTCCCAGAACTCCACAAGGAGTAATAAAAGTCAAAGTAGTATGTCGAATTATTTATGTTGTATTTTTTAATGTATTTGTTTTTTATTTCACGTTTTTATTTTGTTTTTCAACATTAAAACATGCATGCATTACATAAAGATATTACTCATCCATTCTTTTATTAGAGCATAAAAATTAAAATCTATATGCACATTACAAAGAAAGTTATGATAATTTTAATTTTGCATTAAAAAAAAAAAAAAAAAAAAATATGCTGTGGCAAGGGAAACAATTCTAGAAACAAATTAGTGTGGTAAAGATTAATTACATATAATCTTAATTATATAAAGATCAAAATAACTGTCAAATAATTAGTTACCAAAATGTAACTGGTATAATAGTAAAAACATGCTCGAACATGGATTCAGTAATACACAAAGCACAGTCTTAACATGCTTGGTGCTTGTTCACTGTCACTATATGATGGCCACAAGTAATGAGATTTTGGAGACCTTACTTATCAATCAACCCACATAATTTTGAAGAGAAATAAATTTCCTTCATTTTGATACCAGTTTCATTATTCTATCTGGTCTCAAAATTGTTTTATAGGATTGGAGACCTTACTTATCAATCAACCCTCGTAATTTTGAAGAGAAATAAATTTCCTTCATTTTGATACCAGTTTCATTATTCTATCTGGTCTCAAAATTGTTTTATAGGATTGGAGACCTTACTTATCAATCAACCGTAATACAGAAATTATCAATGACAACTCATAAGAAAATAACAGCAACACTTACTCCACATTCTTCGAGATCCTGGTACATGATGATATGATGTTCCACGCTTCACACTCTGAAGCCCTAAATCCATTGCTATTCCTGGAAAACAAAATGACAAAAAAAAAAAAAAAAAAAAAAAAAAAATCACTAGATATTCATCAACAGAACAGAAAACATATTTTTTAAGTTTACAAGAAAACAAAATGTGCTGTTGCTGAGTGAGCCCTGTTTATAGATTGCGAACATTTTCACTGTTATGATAGAACGTCTTTTTAAGGTTCAGTAAAATTCAGACATTTGTCAGCATTTGCAGCTGTCCACATCCCAAAGTCTGGGAATCTGAAAAATAGGCTTGATCCAAATGCAGATTTTTGGGATAAAAAAATGGTGAAAACTAGGTATTAATTTTCTTTTTCCTGGTCAAATTGCCTCAGCTTCAGTGGTTAACACCTCATAAAAGGCATTCACTTCAGAGAATAAATCTATTTTGAATAGAAATAAATTTTCTTCATTTTGAGACCAGTTTTATAAGATTGGAGACCTTATTTATCAATCAACTGTACATTTGAAGAGAAATAAATTTCATTCATTCTGATCCAAGTTTCATTATTTAGATTTTAATAGGTTGCACATAAAATTTAAGGTTATTTCTGTTTTATATATATATATATATATATATATATAATTCCTTTTGCATTTTTTTTCTTTTTAGAATGATAATCTGAATAAGACTGAATAAACGCAAGTGGGGAAAAATTAATACATTTTTCAATGTGCATAACTATTTGGAACAAGAAAATGTAATGTGTTCTGTTTGAGCTTTTGAAGAAAATTGTCAAGCAAAATAATTTTTTTTTCCTAAAAACGAAAGAATTGAAGCTGAAAATTGAAACTTAATATTTAGAATAAATATATATATATATATATATTTGTTATAAAGATTTTAATTTAAAGCTAGAATTAGAATCGTCTATTTTAACGAGGCAAGTTCCACACTTGACATTTACTTTTCTAGGTATTGATTGTAGTTGTCTCCCCTTAATCAATGAATGACTCACTGTGTAACAAAATTAAAACCTTCATTCTCACTGACAGAAGCGGACTGTCAAGGGTGTCAGGTGGCAAGTATGCTCTTGATGGATTGGTACCCCTATTTTAAGGGTAGGCAACCCTTGGCACACATGCCAAACATGCCTTGTTTCTGGCACATGAAACTTATTCCTTAGATTCCCTTTCTGACTGACTTTTATTCTTTTTCCTCTTTCATGCATATCATCTTGTGCATTTTATTTTCTTCCTTTTACAGATTGTGCAGAATGTCATGATATTCAGCTAAGAAACAATGTCATTCAAATGAAGAGGATATTAGAGAATTTAAAAAAATACTGGACTGAAAAATTTGGCATAATTAAGAATGGCAATAAAGCAGCATGTATTTTCTGTTCCGAAGCAATCGTTTGTAGGACTTCTTCTGTTAAGAGACATTTTGAAAGTGTTCATAAGAATTTAAGCAATAAACCTGAGGAGGAATAAACAATTAATTTCTTGTGAACTGAGCAAGACAAAAAATAGGCTGATAATTTCAGGATCTTTATTTCAGGTAGGCCCAGTTCAAACTTAGTTGCTTCGAGTTTTGAAGTTTTCAAAGTTATTTTCCAACATGAGAAGCCCCTTAGTGATGGGGAGTATATTAAAGAAGCTTAGCTAAAATGTTTGCCTTTCTTTTTTGACAAATTTTTCAGAAAAGGACAAGGTTATTCAATGCATTCAAGATTTGTCTATGAGTAGGAAAACTGTAGGATACTTAAGTTGGAAATGAATACAGCTGAACAACTGATAAAAGATTTGTCTACATGTAAGTTTTTTTCTATTTGTGTTGATGAAAGTATGGACATTACATTAGCTAGCTATATTTTCTCAATTTTGTAGGGGGGGTGATGAAGCATGTGAAGAGATGGTTGCCCTTGTAACACCACCTAAGCATACTGTAAATATGTAAAGCAATTGTGAATGAATTACTTTTTTCTTTTTTTTTGTAAAAACATGTCATTTTTTTTCATTCAGTTTTACAGGATTTACATTTCTTACAATAATATGTCATTACTGCTCGGGGTGGGGGTGAATTTTTTATCATTTAAAAAAGTGCTTCAAGTACTTAAGAACTTAAGAGATATCAAATATGTTCTCCAAATTTTTTTTATTCACACATGGAAAAATTTTTGTGTCAGAGATTTGCTTGGTTTTGGACACACACTCTCAAAAATGTTGTCCATCCCTGCTCTATATAAAAAAAAAATGCAATGATGAAACAGACAAGTGTTTTAGTAATAAAAAAGGAATAAGACACAATCAGTTGCTAAGATCAAATATGAGAGGACATTTTCATAGCTAAATATTATATCGAGACAAAGTTAAAAAATTTGCTGTCTGAGAATTTGAAATCATGCATCATGTCATTCAATTGTTATCCATTGAACAGGATTAATTGGATGAAAAAGCAATTATTGGAAGATTCACACAATCTTCTCATGAACAATTTCTCTTAATGGACTGCATGCAATGCTCTATTGTGCTTTTGAACTATCTCGGGCTATATGTGTAAAAATTGTATAAGAAACTATTTAAAATATCAATCAATCACTTAAAATTAAAAATAAAGAAAGAAAAAATTAAATTATAACATTCTGTTTAAAGATTTGGTATCTACAGCCAGTAAGTGTACACTACATTTACTAAGAGTAAGAAATATACATTTTTTCTACAAAAAATTTAATTATACCCTTTTATCAAATTTTTCCAAAAATTATTTATTCATTAAGAAAATTAAATGATAGTATTGTAGCTGTGGATGATCCTCCATTTGTCTCCTAGCAACCAATATTTTTAGACCCAGTTCAACACCAGTTATTGATAAGTGCATCCTTGGTAGTAAATGCTTCCAAGTAAAAGCAAAACCCAAGGTGTAAAATGTATTTTAAAATGAAAAATCTTTCTTTAAGCTTTTATTTTAGATTGATTTCAATCTAGTAAATTAAATTTGATATTTACAATAAGCATACAACTTTGCTGTATTTCAAACAGAATTTAAACTAACTGGAATGATTTTTTTTTTTTTTTTTTTTTATACAATTCTAATTTCATTTTTATAAATACATCTTGAAATATTCATTAAACTCTGACATATATAATGAAAATTAAATGATGACATAGTAGTTGTAGGTGGGCAACGTTTCTCTCCTGCCTCCCAATATTTTTAGACTCAGTCTGCCACTGCTTTATATGTTTACCTTTCAGTAGCAGCATTAGATTTGCTTGTTTGTATACAATTGACGATATTATTTTAATTTTACTATTACCCCCCATCTCATCATTGACTAATGTTGTGCTTAGACACTACTGTGGTGGGTGTAAGTAAAAATTAACCCAATTGGCTTTTGTTTTGTTTTAATTGTTTGTAAATATTGTCCTATCATTTTACAGTTGAAATGGCTAGCTCGATGTAAGTTCTATGTTAATAGTTTCTTCTCTCACACTTCTCGCTCTTGGAATTCTCTTCTGGACTTCTTGCTTCCCAGTCAACCTTGATCTACAAAAATTGAAATACAATGCCAATAGTTATTTTCTATCTCCTTAATTAATGTTCTTTTGTTTTCTCTCCTTAATTAATGTTTGTTTTTTTTCCCCTCATTCTCTAAGACTTGGTACCCCACCCTGCCCTTCTGTCTTAATGGCTTTATTGTCTTACTTTGGGTAAAGAATGATTTTTTAAAAAATTATTCACTGGATTTGGTCAAATGAATTCCTGTTATGAATTTATCTTTCCAGTAAGTAAAGTGAAATCACTAAAAAAAAAAAAAAAAAAAAAAAAAAAAAAAAAAAAAAAAAAAAAAAAAAAAAAAAATCACCATACCATAATGAAAACATGCTCCAAACTTAAAACAGTTTTATTGTCAAAATATTTATGTTAAGAGGAAGGATCAAAGTATTTTTGAATATTTAATTAAATTTTTTTTTTTTTTTTTTTTTTTTAATTTTTAATGTTCTAAAGAATATTCAAAATTTTGATTTAAGAAACTTGTGTTTCTTGCGTCAGCGATTGTACTGACTTTTTTTAGCAAATTTTTCCCTTTTTGGGAAGTGACACACATTAATTTGAAATTTCTTGCAAAAATCAATAGTCAAATTTTAATTACATTTTCAAGAGTAATTCACAAATTAAATTATTTTAAAAATTTATTAGAAAATCTTGGTAAAAAAAAAAATCACTCTCTCTCTACATTTTTTTTGTTTCACCACCATATTTAATTTTATGAAATAGTAAACTTGAGAAATTCAACGTGAAGTTTACTTAACTACAAAAGAAGAAGCAACGTTGAATTGCTAACCAGACGCTTCCTTTGTAGCTAGCACGTCAGGCTATATGATGTGCCCACATGGGATACAGGTTCGATTCCTGTCGGAGGACACGTATTTTCTATGAAATTTCTCGGACATTCAGGCCGATAGATAAAGTAAAGAAAAAAATTTTAAAAACTGACGAAAACAATTACTGACAATGTTTCGTCAAAAACATTACGATTTATACCTTTTTTTTTTTTTTTTTTTTTTTTTTTTTTAATTTTGACATGCGATATACATGCACTCAGAATTGAAGTGGCATTTTAAGAGAAAAACAAATAAAAACAGCTTTTTAAAAGCTAGGGAAAAAAATTAGAAATCACTGAATAACATCATTTACAACTCCTTAATTAATTTAGAGACTGGTGAAAAAAAAAAAAAAAAATTGGCTGACACCTTACTATTTGGAGCTGAAAAGTTTTCGGCCCAACCCTAATACTTTTTTATAATCCGTTCTCAGTCGAGTTTCAGTTTGTTTGTTTTTCGAAACCTCTTTGTACACAATATGTTTAAATTAAATAAATAAAATAAAAACAAAAAATTATTCTTTAAACGTATACAACACAAAATCTCCATTTTTTTTTTTTTATCAATCATGAATTGTAATTCAACACGATGAGTGAAAAAAATTAGCCATTCATTTACGTATTCTTTATATTTTACTTACATACACATTAGGGCCTAGGCATAAAAGTAAATATATCAGGTAAAAAAAATAATTCGCATATACATGAACAGGTGTTCGATTATGATGCGATTCAACCAAATTATATTTTTAAACGTAAACAAACAAAAAATGTGTTGTTAATGTTAAGTCTACGTACGTCGTAAAGTTAAGGAAGAAAAACATCAAATACACAATAATGAACATCTTATTTAGTTGATTTCGTATAATAAGACCTACTTGTTCGTTGATCCTGTACAGTTAAAATTCAATAACGTGAAAAAGCTATCAGCTGAAATTTCCTGCCACACGTTGTTTGTTTGTTGTTGTTGTTTGTTTTTTTTTTTTTTTTATTACTCTGTGTTTATGTCGATGATACGATCATCAACGTAAGGAATGGCGCCAATATTTGAATGCGAGAACTGAAGCTCTAGCTGCATTCTGATTGGTCAATATTAATATTTAGATATTACCCCCCCCCCTATTTCACATCTCGTTCTTGATTTCGTTGACTTATTGATTCCTTTTTTACTGCTTTTAAATTAATTAAAGTGCTGAACTTGAACTCTTTCTCCCAAATTAATACTAATTCTATTTGCAATGCAAAATTCATTAATTTAAATTAAAATACACAAGAAAAATACATTTTTTTTTAGCTACTCCAAGTATGATTTTTAGTGACAGAAAAAAATCCACACAAGCAGGCAGTCCCAGTTCTGTAAGTCTTCAAGAGTTGATTTGGTTATTTGGTAGAATACATGCATTAACTGTCTCAAAGAAATCTGACTTTTATTTCTGGTACCGTATAAAAGCATAAAAAAGGAATGGCTTAAAAAAAAAAAAAGGTATGATCGTGAACGAACCAAAGCGTCATTTTTATCCAATAAACGAAACCCTAGTAAAAAAATATTCACAAATTGAGATACGAGTGTAAAAAAACTCTTGGACGGATCTAATCCCAATTGACAATTTGTAAATAAAAATGAATTAAGAAGAAAAAAAAAGTTTAGTAACTGAGTAAAACACCTTTCCAATGACGTTTAAAACAAAAGTTACGACCATTTTTTTTTTTTTTTTTTTTTTTTTAATTATTCTCTTTTATTTTCATATTTTTTCAATTTGCATTTAAAAAAAATAGCGGTAAAGAGAAAAATATGGTTCGTTAGGTTATAAAATTTCAACTTAAAAAAAAAATGTCCTTTTTTAAGAGCGGTCAGTCTACACACTTCAAATTCAGATAAGTAAATAAAAAAGTAAAAAAAAAAAAAAAAAAGTATGTATATAAAAAAAAGACAATAAAATTAAAGAAATAATAAAAGAAATGTAATAATAAAAATAAAATTAAAGAAATGTAAATTTGAAAACCTATACCAACGCGTTTCGTTCCTTTTTTTTTTTTTAACTTAGGACGCTTTGCTGGTTAGCAAAAAACGTGTCTCGATTACTATTACAGGTGAATGGTGAATTCGATCCTCACTGGGTGCTCCATACTATTAATCTTTCTTGTGCCACATGTAAGTAAATCGCTATTTAAATTATTATAAAAATAAATAAATAGATCATACAACAAACCGGTTAGTCCTGGGTCTGAAGTTCTGACCTGAACCTATGAGCGGTATGTAGACTTTTTTACTTTTTTTTTTTTTTTAATTAAAATAATCACTTTCCTCATTCAGATTTAATTCGGACATATGTGAATAAAATTCGGGTTTCCAAAGATTGTATGTACGAAATTATTATTTTTCAGTCGAAATATATAAAAAAAACAAAAAAAAAACTTAAAAAAAAATACGAAACGACGGCTTTGTTTATTTTTCTTAAGGAAGAAAATAAAAATCAAGTGAATTGTTTGTGAAAGAAAATGGCGGAGTCAAGCGGCAGTTTGATTGAAGTTACGGCTCCGAGTCGTCTTCAAATTACGAAATGGAAAGTTCGAAAAGGCAGCAAAGTAGCTCAAGGAGCCGTGCTTGGATTTTACAAACTCATCAACTCTGATGATCCTGAAAACCGGGATAAAATTAAACACGAGAAAGAGATTGGGACACAATTGTCTTCGCCTGACAACAACCAACTTCACAAGTTAAAAGCAAGTCATGTTGGAACTGTTTTTGAAGTTGTTGCTGAGGAAGGACAAGAAATTGTCGAAGGGTAAGCAAAATATTTTAATTTAATTAATTTTCCTTTCAACTCTGAGAAAAAATTGGAAAAGTGGCATATTAATTTTACATTCTGTTATTAATTTTCATGATAAAATTGTTTATTACGGAAAAAATAATCATTAAGTAAATGCACTAAACTATTCCAATTCTAAATAATTCAAGATTCGCTTAAAATAAAACATTGTATCACTTCCGAAATAAACTTTTAACGTGAGATCAATCTCGTGGTATTTAGCCAAAACAAGAACTTGACCCAGTTTTTCAATGTACGGAAGCACAGTTAATTAATAAAAAATGTATTTTGCCCTTTTTAAAATCTAGTGACTGATTTGCAGTTCTTGTCTCTGTTTCACCCCAAACAAGGTAATAATGCCACCAGGATGCAAGTGATTACTTACTGTGAGTGGAAGAGAAGATTTTAGAAATGAGGAGAAAGAACAATTAAAGGACAAAACTCGGGAAACTTAAATTTTTTAAGTTTCCTGAGTCTTGTCCTTAAATTTTAAGTTAAAAATGCTTATGAATTGTTTATAAATGGCTTTTTATTTACTAATAATACTTTTTGTTTTGAACATCATAGCAGAATATTTTAAATTTCTAGGGAGCTAATACTCTGTAGTCGCTTTTCTAAAAAATAAAAACAAGTAGTAGCCGAATAGTTTAAAAAATATACTGAAAAGTGAAAATGTATATATATTTTTGATAAGCTTTGAGGATAATCTTTTTACTATTATTGTCCTCTGGCCTTAATTGACACATGCTTTCTAGTTTGTTGGTCTCCCAATGAAACTTCTTGTCCAAAATGTTTGTTTGGTTTATGGTCTTTTCTGTCTACCGTACATTTTTAGTCTCAGGCATAGCAAACGAGAGTGACCTCCCTTTGTTTTGATGGCGTGGTGTTATCAAATTTTATTAAACCTTTCCGTTTCGCTCTTAACAAAAAAAAAATCACATTTATTTGTATATTCTTTATTGTTCTTATATTTTCTCATAAAAACGCAATACAGCAATAAATAAATCAGATCATTTGATTTATTTTTATTTAAAAGATACGGTGTTTGTATGAATTGTTATGGCGAGTATCCCGCCATAATTTTGGCTCGGGGGGAAAAAGTAATTTAATTTGTAATAATTATCATAAATAACATTTTAATAAAGTAAATGGTGACGATATAAGTTATGTTTAAATGTTTAGGTATTGTTGATTTTAACACGAGAAACAATTTTTGCATAACAAACACTGAATTAACGTCTTTTACATTGCCATCAGATGTCCCTGCTTTTTTTACCTGGTCTCATATTCTAATGTCGATGTCAGTACCACCAAAATGGATGCTTTTTCCGAAATGGAAACAAGAAAAATCACTACTCCTTGTTTCTAAAAAATACCAAAAATCAAGTACTTATATAATTCAAACGAAACTTTCAGTACTTATTCCTTAATAAAAGAACTTATATGCCGAATAGTTTTTTTTTTTTTTTTTTTATTAGAAAGCTTTGTGGAGATATTCGTGGTGGGGTCTCATTCATTCAGTCCACTTTCAATTTCACAATATATTTTCTGTAGTTGAAACCATAAAATTGTGTTCAAATTATTTTGATTTGGACATTAAATAACCCATAGAAGTGTTGACATGCCATTAAGCAAAATCGACCAATCAACCTTCCAGTCAATTTATTGGATTTGAAAGTATTTATTTTTGCATGTCGGAAATATTAAAATTAAATTTAAATCTATTAACTTTAAATTTAAAATTAAAATAAAAGCTTTATTTTTCATTTTTAAAAATTCATTTTAAACATTGGGTATCACATTTCTGTGGAAGTACTTAGTTTTAAAAGTAGTTTTTTCATACGATTTTTAGAAGACACTAAGCACTGATATACCTTGATTAGTCCCCTTAAATCTTTTTTAAACTATCCTCATGCTTTTTTTTTTTTTTTTTTTTTTTTTTTTTTATGCATCTGAAATGCAATATGCTTCATTAGTAAAAACTGAAATAAAATTTAATTCCTATAAAGAAAGATTAATTTATACAGTTTAATATTTTCAGCATATAAGCTCACAGAATCAGAGGAAAAGTGTGTATAAATAAGGAATTCTGGGAAATCTTTTTTTTTTTCTTTTTTTTTTTTTTTTTTTTTTCATGCTTTCTTTCATATAGGATGAGAATAATAATTCTTGACTAGCACTACTTTAGTTTCACTGCGTCATGCACCTGTACACTGGATATACATATTGGCTCAGAATATGAGGCTAGTTAAAAAAACAAAATAAAGCTGAATGTAAAGAAGATAAATTGATGTTTGTATGTATATTTAATATACATACAAACATCATTTTATCTTAATATACTTACTATGTTGTCTGGAGTATAGAGCCACAGCCTCACCATAGTTGGTGCAGCTGTGGTTTCTATAGTAAGTACTGTTTTATGAAGAGTTGTTAGCCCCAGACTGAACTGGTTTTGAATTCATTGATGTTGTTATCCATAACAGGCTACTGCCCAGGGCTTAGAGAACCCAGTCTGCTTTACTATTTGATGGAAATCCTTATTTTTATATATATATATATATATATATATATATATATATATATAAAATTAGAAATGAGGCAGTTTAGTTTTAATATCTTTACAAATAACATTAATACAGTTCCACAATTTACCTGAAAATCATTCAGGAGTCTCTAAAAACACAAATACCTGTTTGGATCCATAGTAGGTACCTCACTTTTTCACGGAAAACAGCGTAATGAAAAAGGCCACAATAAATAGTTTTATTGTCAAAATGTTTGTTATTATTAAGATGAAAGACCAAAGTATTTTTTGATTATTTTATTTATTTTTTTCTTTTTAAATTTTTAATTCTTTCTAACACGTTTGGAATTTTGGCTAATAATCTTGTTTTATTTGTCATGGGGTGGCATAATAATTACATTGATTTGGAAATTTGTGTAAAAATCAAATAATTGTCAGATTTTAATGAAATTTTCAGGGCTTATTCACAAATGAAATATTTTTGGAATTTTTTTTTTTTTTTTTTTTTTTTTTTTTATATACATATGTTCCCCTTCGAAATTTCGCAAAATGCCTTTCTATTTCCTGAATATTTTTATTTGTTAAAAGTAGGACCCCTTGGAGAATGTAAATCATTTAAATTTTTTTTTTTTTTTTTTTTTTTTTTTTTTTTTTTCAAACTTTCGCTATTCTAACTGAAAATCTATCTGCTGAATTGAAAAATAATAAATGCAATAAAACTATGGCATTATTTAATTATAAAAGCTTTTAATTTCTTTTGTAAATAAGTTATATTAAGGACACTATTGTCTGAATGAAATTTTTCCAATGAATAATGAATTTTTGAAAGAATTTTCTCAATTTTTTTAAGAGCTTTAATTATAATAATTCATACTAGTTTAAAAATCGTGTAAAATTCTGTATTCGGCTATTTCCTGGATATGATATAATAAAGTGAAAACAAAATTTACAAATCTAAAATTGAAAAGATTAATAAACATAGTCTTACTATTCTATTTTTAAATTATTTTTTTATTTTACTTAATTCATTCCCTTTTTTTTCATCTATGGAAGGCTAAACGTGATGTTATTATGAAAAGGTCACGTGATCTAAGGGTTTTATCTCTTTACAGAGAAATTCTAAGAAAATTATATAGTATTTTAAATTTTTTTATTTTTGCATAAAGCATCTTCAAAAGGTAAATAAGTTAATAAAATATTAGATAATTGTGGAAAATATGTTCATTTCTAAAAATTACTTGTAGTTAAAAACCACAAATGCGTTCACTTACATTTCGTAAATTTATGTCAATTCTGGTCATCCATAAGACCTGTCGTCACCTTGAAAACTTACCGATACTTCAATAAAGATCATAGAAAGATAGGACACATCGTTAAGAAATGTTTGTATATTACTTTTTTATAATATAAGTGATATTTATTTCAAATTAGATTAATTTAAATTAAATTTTCTAATTTTACTCAAATAACGTGTCAGATTTTGGAAGAGTTTTAAAATCGATAAATTCTTTTGTTTACAAATTTCTTAAATTAAGAAAATGGCCACTTTTAAGAATTTGAAGTTAAGCAAATATTTTACTTACTGGAAATAATAAATTTAATCCTTTTAGCTTTCAATTAAAGCTACAATGAAATCTTCAAGAATGCTTTTTCATTTTTCAAAATTCATCGTAAACCTTCGGTATCAAAAATTTATACCAAAAAATGGCAATACCTAGTCTATAGTACTGTGTGTAATATGCAGTAATTTTAGAACTAATTGTTGGCGATGGCAGGTTTGGTTAACATGATCTTGTTGCAATGTTTTAAAAAGAAAAATGCAATTAATAAATTTTCTCGTGATGTTTATGTTCTTCATTTAAACTTTTTATTATTCTTTTGCTTTTAAGGTCAGTCGTTCTGCAAATTAAAGGCTGCAGCCACCCAACAGTCATGAAGGATATGTGTGCAGACTGTGGAGCTGATCTCCGCACGTAAGTACTGCTGTGAAAAAAAAATATATACCAGCTTCAATCAAAATGAGTGACAGAACTAATTTCAACTTGGAAGTAATTTTAACTCTATTTAAAACCCTTAACCCTAACTCTTAGTTTTGAGTTGAAATTAGTTCTGCACTCCCATCAAAATTCTAGAAAATGGGTTCTTGCAACAACCAAGAAGGAGTTTCAAAATAAATTTTCATATTTGGTCAATCAGATTTTGGGAAGTGAATCCAGCTAAAAACTATTTGACAGCACCTCCCTATCCCCGTGTATTTACATGATCATACTGGGTATAAAGTTGGGGACTGGTTTTCTGTTGCTATTAAGTAATAAACTAATCATCCGCAAGATATACTACAAATAGCAATATCAGCCTGGCTAAAAAAAAATCCTGATGTTTGGTCAGTTGATCAAATTCTGGAAAGTGGATCAGGTTGATATCTATACAGCACCTCCTCAGTGTATTCACGTGGCTATACTGGACATAAAGTGGGGGAAAGTTTTTTTGTTGTTATTAAGTAATAAACTGATACCTTGTAGGATTATTACTTGGTACCATCAAAAATTCGCTAAAAAGTGAGCATACATAATGAAAAAGATGTCCCAAATTTAATAAAAACACAGTTTAACATCAAAATCTTTATTATTAAGAGGAAAGACCAAAAGATTTTTTTAATTAATAATTTTTTTTTTTTCTCTTGTGTGTCTGCATCAACAGGTGACTATAATTAATATGGGAAATTCATTGCATTTTTGTGGCAAAAAAAAACATTGATTTGAAAATTTTTGCAAAAGTCAAATATGTGACAGATTTTGATAAAACTTTCAGGACTTATTCACAAATGAATGAAATTATTTTAGAAATATTCTTTTAGAAATCCTTGATAAAAAAAGTATTTTATACATATATCTAGTCATGTACAGACTGTTTCACAGCTTATCAGTGTGTGTGTGTACATATATATATACACACACACACACACACACACACACACACACACACACTTAATTTTATGAAATTCTTTGGAGGTGGGGCTTAAACATTTTATTGGTTATGAGTGCAAACTTTTGGATTTAAATCGAAATTTTTTTTTTTATAAAACAAGTTACTGAAAAACCTGCTCTGAATGATAAAAAAAAAACAATGCATTGAAACTGGGATATTATTGATTTAGAAAAGATTTATTCCCAAAATAGGGAGGTGTTCTTAATGGTTTAAATACAGTAAGAGTAGCTGAGTTGCAAACTGTCCATCTTTTTAGTGAGGGGGGGGGGCAGAAGACCAATGAACTTTTAATTATCTAAAGGGGTTAAAGGATGAGAGCACAAGTGACTAGCCCACATACTGTCTGAATTTTGTCTCCTGTACACCCAGGATATACCGTCCTTAGAGAAACCCCAATTAAAAAATATTAGTAAATATTACTAGTAAAAATAAAGCAAGTGAAATGAAGATGAAAGAAATCTTAGTCAAAAATGAATAAGGGCTGATAATGTTTGTTTTGTTTTACAGCATATCAACCACAGTGGGTTATTTAATGCTAACAAGATTTTTATTGCTGGTATTAAAAGCTAATTTTATACTTTATATGCTTTAACTTCGATTTGGGTGGGGTAACTATTTGCCCATAATTGGGACCCTAATGGGTGCTACCACCCTGGCTCGGGGTGGATCTTAGCGACACTAGTAATTAAGAAGTGGTTCCACACTCCTCAAAACCTACTGATCAGTGGACTTGTTGGATGTAGTTTATCATCTTGCCCAGGACAGTAATGTTTTGTCTAGTAAAAATCCAGATAATATGGCTATCATTACTAATACTACTACTGGAAAGGAAGCCAAATCAAATTAAGATGAAAAAAATTCTTGTCAAATATAAATAAAGGTTGACATGGTTTCATCCACTAAAATTAAGATGAAAGAAATATGACTGAAAGATTCTAATAACAAACACATGTAAGTCACTCACGCACGACATATCTACATAGACGCTTCCAAAGTCACTGACGCACGACATATCTACATAGACGCTTCCAAAGTCACTGACGCACGACATATATACATAGACACTTCCAAAGTCACTGACGCACGACATTTATACATAGACACTTACAAAGTCACTGACGCACGACATTTATACATAGACACTTCCAAAGTCACTGACGCACGACATTTATACATAGACACTTACAAAGTCACTGACGCACGACATTTATACATAGACACTTACAAAGTCACTGACGCACGACATTTATACATAGACACTTACAAAGTCACTGACGCACGACATTTATACATAGACACTTACAAAGTCACTGACGCACGACATTTATACATAGACACTTACAAAGTCACTGACGCACGACATTTATACATAGACACTTACAAAGTCACTGACGCACGACATTTATACATAGACACTTACAAAGTCACTGACGCACGACATTTATACATAGACACTTACAAAGTCACTGACGCACGACATTTATACATACACTTACAAAGTCACTGACGCACGACATTTATACATACACTTACAAAGTCACTGACGCACGACATTTATACATACACTTACAAAGTCACTGACGCACGACATTTATACATACACTTACAAAGTCACTGACGCACGACATTTATACATACACTTACAAAGTCACTGACGCACGACATTTATACATACACTTACAAAGTCACTGACGCACGACATTTATACATACACTTACAAAGTCACTGACGCACGACACATCTACATAGACACTTACAAAGTCACTGACCCACGACACATCTACATAGACACTTACAAAGTCACCGACGCACGACACATCTACATAGACACTTACAAAGTCACCGACGCACGACACATCTACATAGACACTTACAAAGTCACCGACGCACGACACATCTACATAGACACTTACAAAGTCACCGACGCACGACACATCTACATAGACACTTACAAAGTCACCGACGCACGACACATCTACATAGACACTTACAAAGTCATATGCAACTGTGTTTTAAGTTTTTCTCTCTTCTTCACATCTTAATCATCAAAATGGACACAGTGTTGAAACTGCAGAAAGACTTGATCTCATACTCTATGAATTTCTCATGTGAACCCTTGTTTGGTAATCTGTGATTTTTGAGTGTAAGTTATACATTTTGATCAAACTTTAAGTGCTCCAAAATATTAATCATGTTTTTTTTTTTTTCTAAGCAATTTATTCTGAAGCTCACTTGTATATTTTTATGAAATTGTGTTAAATACAGGTCGGTGCCAATAAACCGTTGTAGTTGGGGGTCCAAAACTTCTAGCTGCAGTTTAGATCAAAGATGAGTCACGATGTCAGGATTGCCAGGTTAGAAATTTAAAAACAAAAATTTACTGTGAGAGGATTTATGGACTTTTTGAATGTTTTGAAAGGTGTTATTTGGCTGCATTGATGGCCTCCATTAATAATTCTTAAAATTTAGGATTTAAAATTGAAGATTACATAAATTATTTGGAAAAGCACATTATCAAAATTAAAGCAGATCCTGGTGAGTAAATATGTGAAATTTTTAAGTTATGATAAATGTTGTAAGCTGCATATTTCACACTCAAAATGTCTGCAAAGTGCTAATCCAAGCCATTACACATTAATGAGTGTGAAATGCCAAGGCCTAAATAGTAAATGCCTGGGAACATGGATATACTGAAGGTATTAAAACTCAATGAATTTATTAAAATGAAAGATTTATACAGAAAATATCAGACTTTAAATAGTGTCACAATAAAGTTTGAATTTGTTTCAAATTGGGATCCACTGATGATTTATAATTCTAATATAAACATGACGAGAAATTTTAGGATCCATCACGCATGCATGGTTTAAGCGACATTGTGTTTTATTAGTGCACAGCTTAATGGCACTGACCTGTATTTTGAAAAAAAAAAATAATAATAATAACATATCAGAAATTGTGTCACCCATTTTAACTCTGTATATATTTCTCTTAATTAACTTTTTTCTTTCAGGATTGATTTGTGTCAGATCTCTCTCTCTACCTAGGATTTTGTTTTCCTCTTCTTCCAGCGAGATGGGTGTGTCTGGATGTCGTAAAGAAAATGTCAGTGCCACTGTTGCCATGGTACATAGCATCCCAGAACTTATTGTCAGTGAAGAGGTAAGAATTTGGTAGGAATGGTTTTTTTATTTTTGTTTTTTGTTTTTTTTTTTTTTATTAAAAATGGCTAGTTTGCTTTGTGGAAAAAAAACAAAATCTTAACCACCTTAATGACAAAAAACCTTTAAAAAAGTTAACCTCCAAGTCTTTTTATTTGAAATCCTCCAGCATCAAACCTTGGATTTTTTTTTTTTTTTTTTTTTTAACAACTCTTTCTTTCTGTGTTAAATTAGAAAGTGTGAAACGTTATGACATAACCAAAATGTTATCACCATTTACTGCTAAATCTGTAGAGTAAATCGGCATTGTTAAATGTTGGCAGCAGAACTGTTCAGCAAATAGAATTGCCAAAGTTTGCAGTAAACAACCACAAGAAAAGAAAAAGGTAAAAAAATGTTGATCAAGCAAATAGTATGCAAGACAAAACAAAAGTAATAAGGCAAAAAGTTCACTAAGAATTGGTATCAACCCACAAGAGCAGATTCAGATGAACGAATATAACATTAAAGACAAGATAGACTGGACTGAGTCAGATGAGACCAAGATCTTATTGCTTAAGAAGAAATCCCATCATGCATTTCTGTGGTTTTTGCCTACAAATTGGGCAGAGGGAAGTATTTTGATCTCATTCCAAGGAAATGACAATCTAAGACTAGTTTTGTGCCCAAAGCAGGGACTGAGTAAATTTTGACCATGGCCCTAAATGAGGAAACACACTTCTGTTGCATCCTACACCCAGTGGGAACGTGGTGGTGAATACCTCATTCAAAAGTAGGATGGGCACTTTGATGTTGTGTAATGGTTAACAAGCTTGTCTCACTAGATCAATTATGACTGAATAGTGAGTTTGATCCTCACTGAGTGCCCCCTTACTTTCGGTCTTGTACAACATCTAAGCTACGCTTAGAAAACAACATTATTTGGGGCGGTTTCCTGACACTCCCTCCCCAGTTAAGCTAGACTTGTAGATTGTAAGAATTTGTGAGGGGATAATGGTTTAGTCTTACTAATTAAACCATAGCTGAGGGGAGAAGTGGATTCATGCCTTTTCCTAAGGGTATTTGTGCTTAAGTAAATATAATTAACCCAACGGCAATTAGAACTTGGCTCTCTGATTAACAGTTCTGTCTCATTATCCATTACACCACACCCATATCCAAGCTTACAATACCCAGTATTCCCAACTGGTCCCTCATCTAAGTACTGACCTGACATTGCTTAACTTTTGTGATCGTATGGGGAATTAGTGTTTCAATCTGATGTGGCTGTAATCAGATTAAATAATGGATTCAGTTTGTAATTGCCTGAAGGTTATTTGGAATCAAGACATCTGAAGAAGGCTGAAGAATACATCTGCCAATATGTGATAACAACAAAGATGAAGACATTAGTAAATAATGACAACACGCAGTAATAATACAAAATGTGGTAACAATACTAGGACATTCCTCTAGATGTAAATGATAACTTCTCATCCCAGAAATTCAGACAAAAAAAGATAAAATCCAAAGAGGAATCTTGGTTGAAATTTGAGAAAATAGATGGTATATCTTGTTGCTACATGAACAGATTTTATGTGATAAAGAATAGTAGAATCACATCTCTGTCGCTTCAAGTCTCTTCTTCGTCTTTGAGGATATTGTCTAGCATTCACTGCCTTATAGGAGATTAGATATTACATAGCCGTCCAACACTCTTTTCTTTGTTTCTTAGGACACTCGTCAGTAGAACCTCATCTCTGTCTCTTCATTTGTGAGGTGATTGTCCAGCATTCACTGCCATATAGGAGATTAGATATTACGTAGCTGTCCAACACGTTTTCTTTGTGCACATTTATTTTGATTGTTTTATTGTTATAATACTGGTTATAATTTTTTTTTTTTTTTTGTTAGTATGTGGGGAGGGGGATTTGGTTTGCAATAAATAGTAAAACAGTGGTATTTCTTAAAAAATATTTTTATTGACTAACGAAAGATAGCTGTTCTAGTTTATTTAAAAACTTGCAATGAATGTATTTCAAACTATGTAAAATGTCACTAAAATATATCATGAGTGAAAAAAAAAAAAATACTCAAGATGGGTGCAAGCGATTTTGAGGGAGTGGGCAAAATTTAATTAACCTAGGGCCCCAATAGGTCATCGTCCGTCCCTGTATGTACTTTTCTTTTTTTTTTTCCTCCTTTTTTAATTATTTTTTTTTTTTTATTGTTATTTTCTATCATCTTTCAGCAAGCACTTGAACTTGGTCGAGCTGATGAAATAAGGTTGATAAAAACCCGGAAACTGGTTCTGCTTGTTGATCTCGATCAAACTCTCATCCACACGACAAATGATAATATACCCCCCAACCTTAAAGTAAGTACAGCTTGTCCCTTTCACATTTTATAATTAATTTTTTTTTTTGGGGGGGGGGTCTGAGGCAAATATGTCAACAGGAGGTGGGGTATGCTTCCACATATCATATTTTTATTATACTGTATAAATTCAATATAGAGTGAGTTTATTTTATCTATTACAAAGGCATGTTAAAAAAAATGAAAACAGCAGCTATACAGAGCATTGACAGAACTCAATTACTTGGATAATACCATACATACACATCATAGTACAGCAGACAGTAGAAAGTGAGCTTTTTTTTTTCTGGGAGCATCCAGCAGAAATCCCCGCCATCAAGCTGGGGCTCCTTTCCATCTTAGTAATATTTTGGTGGAACCTTTCTCCATGCACATCACTCACTGCTCAGAGGTTCAGACGAAAGGATAATGTGGGAGTGGAGAAAGTGAATTTTGAGTGATATTCAGCACCCCATAAGCCTACAACAACTTCTCGAGACATTCTTAGTAATCTGATACCTGTATGTTACCAAGGAAGCCATGGCAGACTGACTTGAGTGTTTCCTATGCTCTCAGTTCATTTAAGGTAAGAAGCTCTACTGTAGCACAACCTGTTTTCCATGTTGAAGAATGAGGCAGAGTTCTTATTTTGTGCCCTGAAACTGGTGACCCTTATATCTGCTGTGACCAGGTTCCACTACTTAAGCAGGGATGCCAGGTGCTCTAGCTCTTACATAGGTAAAAATCACAGGCATGGTCATTCGGGTCTTCCTCGGTGATCCAGTGGAGCTCACTGCCATTTGCTGTTGAATAAACAGAGATATTGTCTTCAGAAGAGACCAACTTGGCAGAATTTTCTTCTGAAGTCAATTTTTCATATGATGAAGGATTAAAATCTTTATGTACCAGAGGTGTAAGGACAAAGACATCATCTGAGGGACAAACAGGTCTCATAGCTGGAGGAAGCTTGGAATATTTGATTGTTTTTTGGGGGTCGTAGGGAGAAGCAGTTGTATTTCTTAGGCAAAAATAACATTTCATCTGCATGGCTTTCTTGCTCTCTCTCCAGACTATCAGGACGGCAAAATTGAAGGCTGCTTTCTTGCCATGAAACCATGCCATTAATCCATTCTAACAGAATTTACAAGAAATGTCTGGGGCCCAGGATTTGTCCTGATCTCCAATTTTCCAGTCAGAATAATGAAAGTAATTCATAAATAGATTGAATAGCTAACATGAATTTACATGACCTCAATAAGATGATTTCTCCTATGACACAGCTTATTTTTTTTTTAACTACCTTCACTCTTCAGCAATAAAAAAAAAAAAAAAAAAAAGCAATGATTAGAATTATAATAAAACCTAAAGATATGAAAGTGAATTTATACATTTTCTTTGTTCTTGAGAATTGACAAAAATATTAAACACTATTTGTTTATTTCCAATATTATTTATTGAAATCGTTGGCAAAACATTGGTTAATTACCAATTGATTCAAATTTTATAAAATGGTAAATAATAATAATTTCCTCATAGTTCGTTCACACATTTTAATAATTTAGTAAATGTTTATAAATTCATAAAAAAAAATTCATTTATTTTTTTTATAAATTGGTAAATGATAAATATTGCATATCATTAGCTTTAATTATTCTGTAGGGCTGAGAGAAAGAGTGAGAGCCTGTGTTCCATGTTGTTGAGGTGACTGCACCACAGGGACAGGATGCTGACTAGAAGCTCTGTTCATGTGTTCAACTGAATGCAGAAAGCTTGACTTGAATCTACTTGTCATTGGTTCTCTGATGTGGAGTGTATGATGATAGTCACTTTCTTGCTTTAACTTCTCGAGTTGGAAGCAGACTGTCCGGATGTACGGAGGAGCAATGCCACTAAGCAAATAGTCATTCACTTTGGTTGGATTGAGACACACCCAGTCATTGATCTGCAACTGATGATCTGCTCCACACTGGTGAGACATATTCTGCTGTGGTTCGGATTGTATCGGCATGGGCACCCCTTATGGTGTTAACCAGCTTGTTTAACCTTTACCACACTTCAGGCAACAATAGTGGCTATAGAATGCTCTCCTTTTGCTACTCTAGGTGCATCTGTCGCCTTGAGACGGTTGCTCAAACGGTTGCTTAAACATTTGTCAACTGTTATTTCCGGTATTTTAAGCTGGAAATTGCCTACTACTGCTTTGGAAGAAGGTTAAACTTCCGTTTTTCAACACTATTTTAAATTCTTTTAGCCTCTACACAAGGTATAACACCGATTAAACCTATGTTAATTTTTGGGGGTGGGGGTAAACAAAAATGGCCATGTTATTATTCAACAAAGCCATTATTTTTTTTCGCATAAAATATGCATGCAAAAAGTAATGCATTACATCAAAATATAGCTCATTCATTCTTTTATTACTGTACAAAAATAAAATCTATACACACAATACAAAGAAAGTTATAACAATTTTAAAACAGTGGGTGTTCATGTTTTTGCACCCTCAGAAAAAAATGCAGTGGCAGGGGGAACAATTTTAGAAAGAAATTAGTGTGGTAAAAGTTAATTGGGGTATAAATTTGGCAACTCCACTGCTTAGAAACGGAGGAACGAAAAGATGTCTTGAAGAAAGAAAACACACTGAATTCAAAACCATATATAGCAATGGCAAAGCAGATACTATACAACTATGGAAATGATTAGAGTTCATTGTTATCTACTTTTGATGAGATAGGTAGGGCTTCTTCTTTTTTTTTTCTTTTTTTTTTATACAGTAATTTTCACCTTGTAAAGGGCCCAAGAGCCACTCGAAGTAGACACTTACAAAGTTTGAGGCACAGTTTATGCAGATATGTGTGAAAGATAACAGTTAACTCTTGACGTGAGCAAGTTAAGATTGTTGTGATCAAGGAAGCATCCTCTTGGGATCAGTTCCTCATGGGAAGAAGCTTTTCAATTGGAACTTACTTCTCACCAATGAAATAGGAATGGAATAAATAAGTATGCTTTGCTGCAGTGGGTGTAGCATGGCAGGGACCTAGCTGTGAAGATTACATGGAAATAAATGCTACTTAATGAATCTTTGAATGATCAACTGGTTTTCTGTTTTATTTTTTGATAGGGGATTCATCATTTTCAGTTGTGGCAAGGAATTAACTTATTGTGGTACCACACGCGTATTCGGCCACATACTCAACAATTTCTAGAAAACATCTCCAAGCTGTATGAGCTCCACATCTGCACTTTTGGTGTACGAATGTATGCACATACGATTGCACGTTTCATTGATCCAGCAGGAAAGTTTTTCTCACACCGTATCCTCTCCAGGGATGAATGCTTCAATGCCATGTCTAAAACAGCTAATCTCAAGTAAGTTAATTTCTCTCAGTTTTACAAAGTAAGGTCTCAATTCCTATAAAAACAATTTTGAGATCAGATAGAATAATGAAACTGGTATCAAAATAAAAGAAATTTATTCCTCTTTAAAATTATGAGGGTTGATAGATAAGTAAGGTCTCCAATCCTATAAAACAATTTTGAGCCCAGATAGAATAATGAAACTGGTATCAAAATGATGAAAATTTATTTCTCTTCAAAATTACGTGGGTTGATTGATAAGTAAGGTCTCCAATCCTATAAAACAATTTTGAGACCATATAGAATAATGAAACTGGTATCAAAATGAAGGAAATTTATTCCTCGTTAAAATTACAAGGGTTGATTGATAAGTAAGGTCTCCAATCCTATAAAACAATTTTGGGACCAGATAGAATAATGAAACTGGTATCAAAATGAAGGACATTTATTTCTATTAAAAATTACGAGGGTTGATTGATAAGTAAGGTCTCCAATCCTATAAAACAATTTTGAGACCAGATAGAATAATGAAACTGGTATCAAAATGAAGGAATTTATTTCTATTCAAAATTACAAAGATTGATTGATAAGTAAGGTAATTTGGGTTCTCAGGATCAAGAAATTCAGACAACACTTTAATCATGTTTTCTTCTTAATTGAGAGAAGTGGATAGTTTGGAGAAATTTAGGTTTTGCTCAGTTTTATTGAATCTTGGGTTCAATTCTCTTTGGAATCACTCTTGAATTCATTTTATTGTTTAAAACATTAACTCCTTTCTTTTTCCATCTTTCTCCCAACCATTCAATCTACTCTTAAGGATTTTAATAATTATTATCCAGATAAGTTCCTCTCAATTAACAGGGCCAGTGTCTTGTTACAAATTCTCTAATTTTATTCCCTAGAAGATTGCAAAGTGTGCCTAGAGCATTTGCTTGGTGTGAAAATTAAAAGAAGCTTAATATTTTTAATGGGCCAGCTGAAGAAAAATAAATAAAAGACCGATTCCTTAAAATGTTCTTTTTTTTTTTTTTTCTTCCTCAGGGCTCTGTTTCCATGTGGAGATTCTATGGTATGCATTATTGATGACCGTGAGGATGTCTGGAACTTTGCGCCTAATCTAATCCATGTGAAACCGTATCGTTTCTTCCAAGGAACTGCCGACATCAATGCCCCACCTGGATTGTCCAAAAAAGAGAATGACTCAAAACCTATCACTCGCCATGTACGAAAAGTGTCTACCAATTCAAACAGTCCGGAAAAGAGTAAAGGTGTGTCATCAGGTAGCAAGGATAAAGGCAAGGCAAGTAAGAATGTCGAAAAGGAAAAGAAAGCAGTTGAAGAAACAATTTTGCCAAAGTGCCAGTTGGCAGATAAGGAGGAGGAGAAGAATGATGGGGTTGAATCAGTTTCCAAAGATGAGGATAGCAATACTGTCTCAAAAGAACCAGGTACCATCATGGACAACACTGATGACAGTACAAGCCAGAAAGAGCAAAAAGATGCTGAAGACCCGTCCAAGGATTCAATCAAACAGGAAACAAAAGACACTGTCAACTCTGAAGACGCAGTCGGCGGTAAAGATGCTGCCAGCTCTGAAGACGTTGCCGGTAGTAAAGATGCTGCCAGCTCTGAAGATGCTGCCGGCGGTAAAGATGAAGCTGCAGCCGGCGGTAAAGATGCTGCCAGGTCTGAAGCCGCAGCCGGCGGTAAAGATGCTGCCAGGTCTGAAGCCGCAGCCAGCGGTAAAGATGCTGCCAGGTCTGAAGCCGCAGCCGGCGGTAAAGATGCTGCCAGGTCTGAAGCCGCAGCCGGCGGTAAAGATGCTGCCAGGTCTGAAGCCGCAGCCGGCGGTAAAGATGCTGCCATGTCTGAAGCCGCAGCCGGCGGTAAAGATGCTGCCATGTCTGAAGCCGCAGCCGGCGGTAAAGATGCTGCCAGGTCTGAAGACGCTGTCGGCGGTAAAGATGCTGCCAGGTCTGAAGACGCTGTCGGCGGTAAAGATGCTGCCAGGTCTGAAGACGCTGTCGGCGGTAAAGATGCTGCCAGGTCTGAAGACGCTGTCGGCGGTAAAGATGCTGTTGAATCAAAGAGCGACGAAGAAGATGAGTCGAAGTCGGAAGATTTGGAGGGCCTCAGTGAAGACAGCTCTATGTCCGGCATGAGCTTGTGCGACAACAGTAGCTTGAATGCAACTAGCAAAAATGATGATTCAAATATCGATGACAACGACGATGATGATGACGACGAAAACGAAGACAAAATGATAGAATGGGAAGATGAAGATGATTATCTGTACTATCTCGAGCAGATATTGCAGCGGGTACATACAGCATATTTTGCTATCAGTGATCAATTAAATGCCGAAGGAAAGGCTTCTGAAATTAACCTCGACCTGAAAGCAATCATCCCTTATGTAAAGCGTAAAGTTCTCAAAGGTTGTAACATTTGCTTCAGTGGGATTATCCCGCTAAATACCCAAATGGCTAAAAGCCGGGCTTATAATGTCGCCATTTCCCTGGGGGCTAATATTCATGAAACATTTGTTCCCTATTCGTCAAGTAAAAAGTCGAATTACACAACCCATTTGATTGCAAACAAAACTGGAACATCAAAAGTACATGCTGCACAACGTGCACGAAAAGTTACAATTGTCTCACTTGATTGGCTCTGGTCCTGTGCAGAGCGTTGGGAACGTGTGGATGAGAGGCTGTTTCTACTGAAAGACAAAGATTGTTTGGATAGTGACAATGGCCGGTCGAGCCCAGAGATACAAAAAGCCCCTAAATCTGTGTTGCGGAAACGTAAATGCGGTAATGACAACCTGGGATCCAACCGGGGGGAAACCTATTCGGGCGAAAGTAAGGTGAAAAAAACTGGAGGAAATGACAGCCCCGGGAAACCGCTCGAAGATGAAATTTTTGTGGATTCAATTGACAATGAACACAACAGGGATGATAATAATAACAATAACAATGAGGATAACGATGACGACGTAAAAAAACTGAAAAGGACTGGCTCGCACTACAATCCGCTCTACTCTTTTTCCGATGAGGAGCGAGCGAGTATGGACAAGGAGTTGGAGGAACTGATGGATGAAGATGATAGCAGCGACTCTGACGAAAAGGAAGCTGAGGCTCAACTTCGGAAACAGGTGCTCAGCGAACGCAGGTGTGACACGTCCTCGGAAGACAGTTTGTCTGGGGAGTTCCCCCATGGTTGGAAAAGCAAAAAATGGTCAAAACGTCGTTTGAGCAAGAAAAAGACATCAGTAAAACGGGATGAATCAATTGATAGTGAGGATTCTGAGGCAAGCATTAGTGAAAAATACGAAAAGTCCATTGAGATTTTTGCTGCTCACGAATCGGACAGTAGCAATGAGGAATCAGATTGTGAGTCAGTCGGATCAATTGATGAGGAAATTGCAGAAGCTGTAGAGAAAGAGTTTCTTGCCAGATGATCTTTTACATGTTTTTAATATTGTTCCATTATACCCAGTGACACTCAAGAGAAGGTTCTCACTTTTTGTTGGGGTTGTGTTAAGGGAAAGCATTCATTCAACTAAGATTACTTGATATCCAAAAAAAAAAAAAAAACCATTTAGAATTTTTTTTTTCTTCTCCTTACTTTTCTTTTTAATTCTAACTTTTTTCTTTCCCTTTTCTTTACTTTCTCTCTCCATTTTTTTCTTTTCCTTTTCTTTCCTTTTTCCCTCGCCTTCTTTCCACTTTCTTTTTCTTTCCTTTCTTTTTACTCCTTTCCTCTTCCTCCTCTTATCTTTCCTCTTCCTCCTCTTATCTTTCCTCTTCCTCCTCTTATCTTTCCTCTTATCTTTCCTCTTCCTCCTCTTATCTTTCCTCTTCCTCCTCTTATCTTTCCTCTTCCTCCTCTTATCTTTCCTCTTCCTCCTCTTATCTTTCCTCTTCCTCCTCTTATCTTTCCTCTTCCTCCTCTTATCTTTCCTCTTCCTCCTCTTATCTTTCCTCTTCCTCCTCTTATCTTTCCCATCCTCTTCCATTCCCATCTGCTTTTCCTTTCCCATTCTCCTTCCTTTATTCTCTTTTTTTTTTTTTTTTTTTTTTTCTTTCTTTTCAAAAGTTCCTTCTCCTCTCAACATATCTGAAATAATCTATTACATAAGTTGAATCGGAACATTTTTAACTTTATTCATACTGTAAAAATGAACAATTAATTTACTTTTCAGAAATAGGTTTAATCATATTTGCCACCTTTTAAACTCCATAAAATAGAGAAAATCCAGTATGATGGAATTATAGACTTTGTTCAGTGGGTTTCTCTTTTGTGCATATTTCACAAGGAAACTTTTTTTTTTTTTTTTTTTTTTTTTCCTGTCATTTCTGATAGCATTTTGAAGAATTTTTCACTGCAGAGAAAGTGTAAAATTCATAGCTTGGCCAAAACGGAATTACAAAATTTTGGAGTTTATAAATTTAACTGATGTCAAATGCATGGGACACAGCTATTTGCAAGATGGACATTTTGTTGGGGGTTTTACTGTGTCTGTCCTAATGACATTGTGGCTGTGTTGACAATACTTCATCTCATTGACTATCATCTTTTAAAAACCTTGCATGTCCATTTCTATAAACTGGCTTCTTTTTTGCATAATTATTGTAAAGAATGTTTTAAATAGTTTTGGTTTTTGGATCAGTAGGGTTATTTCATGTTTGTTTTTGTTTCAAAATCCTCGTAAAGTTATCTGTTCATTTCTGGGGGTATGTACAAAACCTTGGTTGTGGGGCGGGGGGTGGGGTCTTTTTTATGTAAAAAGCTGATCAGATGACAAGGGTGAAAGAAGAATTGCTTGCTGAAAGGAGTGAACAAACATCTAAATAAAGGACAAAAACGGTTGAGTAATGTTTTTTGTTTTTTCTCTTATTTAAAAAAAAAAAAAAATCCCCACCCTGTTAACTTAGCTACCCCACCCATTTTGACCCAAAAGGAATAAAATGAATAAATGAAAACTTTTGGGAACAAGTGAAACTTGACTAGACATTTAAAAAAAAAAAAAAAAAACTTTTGTTTACAGGCTTATTATAAACAGTCACTATCAGAATTGAAGTAGTTCTGTAACACCTATAAGCAGGGACAGGCCGGCCATCAAAGTAGTTCTGACCTGCTCACTGGCAGGTGAAAACTGTCTAAATCGAGACTTTCAACACTACACATCATGATTGACATAGGGTTGGTAGGATAGAGGCAGAGTTCAAAGCAATTGAGATATTTAGCTTTTATTTGAAATGAATCGAACCCAGCATAATGTCTCCCTGATTCAGTTTTGGAGCACATTAGCTATATTTCTTCCATATTCCATTTGTGAGGAAGAAGTTCCATTCAGACAGCTTCTCCCTCCACCCCTAAGTACTTCTACTTTGTGAAACTAACCCTCCAAGTTGAGACATGCTACACCACATGCATGGGGTGGGGTGCAAACTGCCCTCATTCCCTTTGTATTACTTTAGTAAGGAGCAAGTTGTATTCGGATAGCTTCTTCCCAAGAACTGTCTGCTTTGTAGGACAGGATTCCAGGAGGATGCTTCCTGACTGCTGTAATCAACCTCTTTAAGTCTATAGTTAACAATTATCTTTCCCACATACACCGCACCCCTTATTTTTACACAGTAACCACTTTCAGTAACCCTCTACTTTGAGTGGACCTTGGGCCTTGTATAGAGTGAACATAACATTATAAAAAAAAAACACTTACTATGATTCCACAGGAGGATGCCGAGAATATCCTGGACAGAGCATATGAGCAACAAGCAAGTTTTAAGGGAAGTGGAAATAAGAGTTGAAATTTGCAGTATAAGCACCAAAAGACTCTAGTATTGAGAATGTACCATTCTTGTATGAA
Source organism: Acanthosepion lycidas (assembly GCA_963932145.1). Classification (NCBI taxonomy): domain Eukaryota; kingdom Metazoa; phylum Mollusca; class Cephalopoda; order Sepiida; family Sepiidae; genus Acanthosepion; species Acanthosepion lycidas. The sequence continues at coordinate 83,228,839 of OZ010592.1, read as the reverse complement.
ATTGCCTGGTCATTTAAAAAATGGCACCAAAACATTTCGCTTGATTACCGTTTAGCAGTTATGGACAATGTAAGTTCAACTTCTTTCTTGTCGAGTACACAGGGCGTCTGCCAGTACTGGCTTTGTTTACATACATCTGCCTCAAATAGTCATGCAATGCAGAAGCTTCACTTGTTTCGATTACTGCACAAAGTTTGAAATGAATACACAAAATAATGTGTGATAAAATGTAAAATCCAACACTTAAAATAAAAATTACATACCTGAAAAGTTTTTAAAAAAAAAAAATAGGATATTTTTTATTTTTTTGTGTTGTGAAAGTTTCTTGAATTTAAAACTTTGTAAATTACATTTTATGGTGAGATTCTGTTTCATTAGCTATAAGCAGATTTATTAAGGACAATAAAGAAAAAATACTATTCATTTTAAAATAACATCTGAAAATTGCACAGTAATCAAAACAAATAAGATACAAAAAGCTGTTAACTAAATAATCTATGCATTACGGCTAAGGAGAAAACGTAAACAATGTCAGTAATGGCGGCCAGACAAGGTGAAAAAGATTGAACTTATGTTGACAATAAATCAAAAACGGTAATCGAGCGAAATGTTTTAGTGTCATTTTTTAAATAACCAGGCAATGTCATACCAGAATGGTACATTCTCAATACTGGGAGCTTTTGGTGCTTTTACTGCAAATTAACGGAAATTTCTAGGGCATGTAATGAGCAAAGAATCCTTGGAGAATACGACCCTCTGGCTTGAGTAACTCATGGTCCTTGTTTAAGGTGAACATTAGTACAACAACAAAAAAAAAACAAAAAAAATGTGCCAACTGCTGTAGCAGGTAAAATCCCATCCCCCCAAAATAAAACAGTGCGAAGTGAACTGACCCATGAATAAAGTACCCTGGGCAATTGTGCCTACAAAAAGAAAAATGGGATGTGAAAAAGGTGTTTTTTTTTTTTTTTTCCTTGGCACTGCTATTATTTTACCTACCTTCTTTCATACTTTCTATTATTCTGAGTTACCTATTTTAACCCATGAAAATTACAGTTTTCTGATTGTAATATTCTGATGAATCTTAATTAAGTTGATGTCTAAACTTGTGGTGGGTTCTACGACAATAAAATATCCGTAGATATTGCATTGTAAAATATTTGAGCTTAACAAGATGTTGCCGTTACAATTATAAATATGAATATTGATCCTTATTTTAAGAAATAAGGGGGTACAAATGAAAAGATTTGAAATTGATAACTTTTCCATTTCACTGAAACAGCTGGTAAACACTTCTGTCTTTGTTTCCTTCCTTTCTTTCATTCATTCATTTTCTGGAAACAAAGTGTATTTTCCATGCAATCAAAACTGAATAGTTCATTATTTATGAGGTATTGGCAGAGCGTAATGGTCGTGCAAACTAAGGAATGGAGGAACAAACGCAATTATAATAAGATGTTTCCCCTTGAATGCAAAAAATCCGTATTCAACTAATGTTATCATCACAGCATTTCAGCTCTTGTAACCTTCATGTAACCTACAGGATTTTGAAGGAACCCTTTATTTTGTTTAGAATGGTAGATTGTTCTTGTTCCGTTGTCCTTGTCGAGGGATATCTCATATAGTAATTGTGAATTCAATCCCTAACTGGGGAAGTACAAAATTAGATTTACTGGAAATTGGGTAAACTAAGTAGTAGTTTTTTTTTTTTTTTTTTTTTTTTTTTTAAAAAAGATATCCTTGAACAAGAACAAATCTACCCCCTGTTAAGTTCCAAAATCACCTCATGGTTACCTGGAGAATCAACAGACATCTGAAGAAGGCTGGAGAACACAATAGATGAAATGCAATAACAATAAAGATGAGGACATTAACCCATTAATTGCCAATTTTTTTTTAATGCTCATTTTTGGCCCAGACAGGTATCTTAGGAGTTTATTTATTCCTTATGTTTAATTTCAGTAGTTACCATTGTCGTTTTTATAGAAACTAGAACACACACACACATATGTGTGTGTGTGTGTGTGTGTGTGTGTGTGTATAAAACATGAAAAAATAATATTGATTAGAAATGGTAAAAAAATACTTTTCAAAATAGTCATTATTTTTCTACTCATGAAATGTAAAATTACGACAGAAAGAGTCTTCTTATGGCTAATAATAAAAACTTTAAAGGTTAAGTGTAAAATATACCTCTGCAAATGCAATGTATGTAAGCAATTCAATGTAAATACAAGGAATAACATGTAGTGAGTTTAATTTTAACAGATCCCCAAATGGGGCTAATGGCAGGTAATGGGTTAATCTGAAGGTAGGTTTTATGGTAAGCCTTCACTCATTTTATATCTTTAAATAAGTGTTTTTCAATCATTTTAAAGCCATGGCACACCTAGGAGCAAATGAAAATATCACAGCACATTTAGGGACATTTCTAAAGAGTATACATTTAAATGTTATGAAATAAATCAATAGATTTTGAATGAAAAGAATATTAAATACAATTACACCCTTGTGCAAATTAACTGAAAATGAATAATTTCGTTATTTATTTTTGTATTTATTTCCAATGAAACATGATGGAGTACCCATGTTAGTAATTCATATGTCTATTCCATGAAATCATTCCTTGCAGATTGACCACAGATTCTTGATTGGTTCAGAAACTCTCCTGATTTAAATACAGTCTATAGTTTTTTGATTTACTCACCAGTAAGGCTGGCCAGTGTGTTCATGCAACATTACAATTTTCGTACACTTCCTTGAAGTAACAGCCATCGCAGATAATGGCCATAAGACAACTAGACAACAGTCAAGACAATAGTATCTGGGTGGAATGAAAATCTGATGCAGTCATGGATGACACAATATTTTCCAAGGCCAAACAAATTTCCTCATACACCCTGAAAATAGATTCATATTACTGCACACCACTGCAAATGACCTAATCTAAGGAAAAAATAGACATCAATTATGCCCTGTGGATCTAAAACTGACCGTATGATGAAAGGAAGGAAACTAAAAGTGGTTGTTTCTTTAATTTACACAAGGGTTTATATGAATAAAAAAAAAGTTAATATTCATTTATTCAAATAGAAAAATTTTAAAAATACTTTTTAAAAATGAATATTAGAACAAAGTATTTAAAATAACAATCGAGGAATAGGGAAAAGAATTATTTGAAAAAGTTTATTATTTATATTTCTGAGATTAAATATTTTAATTATTTACACTATTTATGTTGTTCAAACAACATAAATAGTGTAAATAATTAAAATATTGTTGTTTTCATCTTTGTTGCCATATTCACAACATTTCGGCCATTGTACACTCCAGCCTTCTTCAGGATCTTGTTTATATTTCCAAGATGAGGTATTATAATTATTACACTATTTACATTGTTTGGATTATTGTCCTCATCTTTGTTGGCATATTCATAACATTTAGGCTGTTATGCACTCAGGCTTTCTTCATTTGATAGGAATTTCAAACTGGGACCTTTATTTTGTCCACTTGGTGGGCAGGGGGTTAGTTCTAGTTACATGTGACATGCTTTTCCAGGTATTTCAGTTATCTCCCTTTAACTCAACTCCAAGTTTTTGTGCACCAGACACATGGTCCAGTATTCAAATACTAACGCTGTACCATCGCTACTTCCACACACATGTATGCTGTGGTACATTAGCATGCCATGGCACGGTGGTTGGGAATCACTGCTTTAAATGCTTTTTTTTTTTTTTTTTTTTTTCATTATAACCAATGGCACCCAGGTGTATTCAGTGGTATCGAACATGTTTCAGGAAATTGTTTCTTAGTCGAGGTGCCAGATGAGTGAGCAGAGACTTTGAAAGAGGCAATTATGCAGTATATTCAGCCTGGAAGCCATATTGTTTCAGACGGCTGGGCTGCTTATCCTGGAAACAAGGATATCAGCCACTGGATATACTCTCATGTTATTCAGCAGCAGCATTTTATGGATCAGGCAGTACAAGAACATCCCCATGTTTATAACATGTATTTGCTCCATGGATCAGGCAGTACAAAAACATCCCCGTATTTACAGCATTTATTTGCTGCATAGTCCACTATTACCTGTTCTAATAATGTTTAATTATGATAAACATATACCTTGGTTGTATTGATTTTACGCCATTGGAGTGAATGATTACCTGCTAAAGAATGTCTGGACTTAAAAACGTGGAAATATTATAATATTTTGACATGGAAAGGGAAGCTATAATGAGAGAGTGGAGAAAAAGAGAAAAGATAAGAGAGGGAGAAAATAGAGATGATAGGAGTAGAGAGAGAGATAGGAAGAGGAAAAGAAAGAACAGTAGTGTAGAAAAAGACGGAGGATAGGAGAATAGAGAGGGAATGAGAAAGAAAAAAGAAAGTATATGAAGAAAAATGGAGAGGATAGAAGAGAGATGAAATGAGAATAGAGAGAGAGAGACGATATACAAAAGAAACTAGAATATAGAGAAAGAAGGGAAGATATTTTATATCTTTAAATGATTTTTCATCGTGAATATCATTGTAGTCAGGACTCTATTGGCCACTGATATTCGGTGGTACCAAGCAGAGTCTGAGAACGTCTTAGTTGAGATGCCGGATCTGTGAGCTGATACTCTGAAAGAAGCGACTGTGTGGTTTATTCAACCTGAAAGCCATACTGTTTCAATGGCTGGGCTTCTCATGTTGAAATTGAAGACATCAGCCACTGGATATACTCTCATGATGTCATTGTTCAGCAGCAGCATTTCGTGGATCAGCATTTATTTGCTGCATAGTCCACTATTACCTGTTCTAATAATGTTTAATTATGATAAACATATACCTTGGTTGTATTGATTTTACGCCATTGGAGTGAATGATTACCTGCTAAAGAATGTCTGGACTTAAAAACATGGAAATATTATAATATTTTGACATGGAAGGGAAGCTGTAATGAGAGAGAGAAAACAGACAATATACAAAAGTAACTAGGAGAAGAATAGAGAAAAGAGAGAAAGAAAGGCAGATAGATGGAAGAGAGAAGAAAGAGAAAAGATAGGAGAGAATGCAGGAGAATATGGGAGAAGAGAAAAAGAGGATAGGAGAATAGAGTTCAAATGAAGTTCTGCTTCAGTTAAACAGCATAAAAACTATCATTTTATATCTTTAAATGGTTTTTCGTTGTGAATATTAGTGTGGCACACTGATATTCAGTGATATTGAGCAAAGTTTGAGAACGTGTTTCTTAGTTGGCGAGCTGAGACTCTGAAATAGGCGCCTGTGCTGTATATTCAGCCTGAAAGCTATACAACATTTATTTGCTCCGTAGTCCACTATTACCCATTGTAATAATGTTTAATTATGATAAACATATACCTTGGTCTTATTGATTTTATGCTATTGAAGTGAATGGCATAAAATCAATAAGACTGTTTCAGATTGCTGGGCTGCTTATGTTGAAATTGAAGACATCAGCCACTGGATATACTCTCATGATGTCATTATTCAGCAGCAGCATTTCATGGATCAGGCAGTACAAGAACAGTCTTGTGTTTACAGCATTTATTTGCTGCATAGTCCATCATTACCCGTAATGTAAAATATAATGATTAACTTTAATAAATATATATACAGACAAACCTCTTATCTACCAACCCCCTCACACTCACACACCAATGGACTTCGAATGCACCGGACAAAATCTGCAGGCAAAACAGAAAAAAGTTATGCAGGAAAAAACTTACAAATCATCAGCAATGTATTTCAAAATTTGCAGGCTTAGCAGAACAAGTATTAATTATCAAAGTAACCATTTATGTGGCCTTTCAAATGCAAATAGACAGGTGTACAGTATATAAAGCATGATACATTAGCACATTGTGAGAAAGTAGCTGTGAGAAATCTATTACTTTTGTTATTTTAATTAATATATCTGTTAAATATATATTTATTTATGCCATATATATATATATATATATACATGTTTATAGTATTTACATCATGATCATAACTACTGGTAGTTACTATGGAGATTTTATAACTGAAAAATGATCCGTTCACATCTACAATCGGTTTTAACAGACCACTCATACCCACTAATAGTCCATTGATAACAGCTTTGTACCTTGGTCTCCTTGATTTTTTCCCAGTCAGTCAAAGATTGCTTACACATGTATCATGTATGGCACATAACTGACTGACTGACCTATAACACATTAATGTTATTCTCACAAAAATGGGATGATGGGCTTCAAGGGGTTAATCGCAGAAATGAAACCACTTGCATCCTAGTGGCTTTATTGCTTAGCTTGGGGGTGAAATGATTTTCTTTCTTCAAGTTATATTCCTCAGTATATATTTTGTCAGTACATAATATTAGGTTGGTGCAAAAATAATGACGTAATAATGTCGTTTTTTGACGTTACGTCAAAAAACGACATTATTACGTCATTATTTTTGCACCAACCTAATAGATCGTTACAAGCATGGATGCTCCATATTTACAGCCTTGTGCCAGATTTTAAAACTTTTTGTTTTGTTTAGCAAAACATTTAATGAGGAGAAAACTGATTTTGTAGAGTGGGCCAGGCCAAAAATACTATGCATCTAAGGGGTGCTGAAAAGTTCTCAGACAGACCCACCTGCCAAAAATCGCTATTTTAACCTGTTCTCCCTGCCACTGCATTTTTTTATAGGGCGCAAAAGCATGAACATCTGTTGTGTTAAAATTGTTATAACTTTATATTGTGTACAGATTTTTGTACACTAATAAAAGAATGAACGAAAGATATTTTGATGTAATGCATTATATTTTGCATGCATGTTTTGACGTTGAAAACAAAAAAATTTGAAACACAAAATAAAAATATATTAAAAAAATACATAATTCAACATACTTCCTTGTGGCCTTCTGGGGGTGCAATAAGAAGCAAAATTGCTAAGACTTTCATTTCATCAAAAAAGTGACATGTTTCCTTGTGTTTACATATGAGAAGACACTAACATTTGTTTGCTTTTTCTTTTACCTGAGTCATATTTATTTGTCTCATTGACAGATAAAGATATTACTTCATTGTTTATAAATAGACAAAATAATTCACATTCAGAAAGGCTATCAGGTATATCAATGGTCGCCAGTAGCTTCCATAATATTAGTTAAGTATGGATGATAATAGCCATCATCGCTTTCCTCCATGTCACTAGCATAGTTATCATCTTCAACCACTTCACCATCAATATCCACTCGAGTAAAATCCATCATCGGAGTCTTAATCAAAGAAAAACTCCTAAATAAAAGCTTTGTTGGATATTGATGCAGCCATTTTTGTTTACAAAAAAAATTGCAAAAAATTAATATGGGTTTAATCAATGTTACACCTCATGTAGAGTTTAGAAGAATTCAAAATGTTGGAAAACCCGAAGTTTAGCCTTGTTCCAAAGCAGTAGTAGATGATTTCCAGCTTAAAATACTGGAAATAACAGTTGACAAGTGTTTATTTACAGCAACCGTCTCAAGGGGACAGAATGTGCTTAAGGTAGCAAGGGGAGAGAACTCTATGGCGACTATTGTTGCCTGCAGTGTGATAAAGGTTAATGAATAAATGTCAGAAAAGTGAGTTGGGAAAATAAATTTTCAGCACCCCATCATAATTTTTTTTTTTTTCTATCTTTTTAAAGTTATTTGAAGGAATGGAGGGTTCCCTTGTACAAGCAATCTTTACACACATTCCATAAGTGACAGAATGTGGAAACTGGGCCAGAATAGCAAGCAAATGGTCAGAATATCTCATGGGCATGGATTTCTGACAGTGACTGATTGCCTTTATCTAAGTTTTGGATAAAAAACCAAAAACATTGTGAAGTCAAGAGAGGGTCACAAGAATTTTGAACACCCGACAAGTTTTACGCTCCCAGATTCCTCACAGATGCTAAGGCTGCACATGGCAGAATGCTAAGCCAATGAAGGAGCATGCATCCCCCAGAAGTTATTTCTCCTGCTACCTCCTAGAATCAATGCTTCCATGTCTGTACTACTCGTAAATATAACAAATAAGAGAAAGAAACCATCTTTCATGCGTACGGTATCTGAAGTGGCTTTGGAGGCTGAAGCCAGAAGAGGTTACTCAAAAGGCAACATATAACTATTAAATACACTATTTATATTTGGACTATTGTCTTCATTTTTTGTTTTTTTTCACAGCATTTGGTGACATGTTGGGTGTATATTCGGTCCCTGGGTCATGCAGTGTTTACTTACACTCAATGGAAACAGGTGAGCAATAACTAAACAGTGCTAAATAATATAAGAACTAAACGATATCTCTAGACATGAGCAGTGGAGTGAGAACAGTCTACCCATGTAGATTAAATAAAGGGTTCAGTTCAGAATTCTCTATAGGTCACCCAGATCGATATACACCTAAAAATGTCCTTAAACTATTTATATTTGGACTATTGTCCTCATGCCTAGACATGAGCAGTGGAACGAGAATAGTCTATCCCCGTAGATTAAAGTGTTCAGTTCAGAATTCCCTGTAGGTTACCCAGATTGATATACACCCAAGGAAGGCCAGACGGCACAATGGCTGAAACGTTGATAACAACAACAAAGATGCTGACAACAGTCCATATATAAATATTGGAAATAACGGTAACACCTCACCCCAGAAATTAAGACAAAATATAGCTATTGAATTACTGCAATCTGTGGATTCCAGAGAAAGAAAAAAAATATCTTGTGGGAAATGGAATTCGGACATTGGTGAATTGCCTTTGTCTAAATTTTCGAGTGAAAACCAAAAACAGCACAAAATCAAGAGAGGTATCTGTCTATATTTCTGAGATGAGGTATTATGTATACTATTTACATTATTCAGACTATTGTCCTGATCTTTGTCACCATATTTATTACAACGTTTTGGCCGTTGTACACTCTGGCCTTAATACTGGGGTAGACTGTTCCACAAGCCATGTTTAATGGATGTCAGTTGTCAGTTATCTCCTGTTAAATCCCCTCTGCAAGTTCTCCACTGCCTTAACCGGGTATTGAACTCACACTCTTTGGGTCATGTCACTGGATCTAACTTTATACACTTTGCTATGTGTCCTTGAGGACATCTGGGTATGAATTTCTGGGTATTATAAAACCTAATGTCTTTAGCAACCATTTTATACCAGAACTTGGAGAGGGGAATTTACAGGAGATAACTGACATCCATAAAACATGGCACGCGGAACTAGAACAGTCTACCCCAGTGAGCGAAATAAATGGTTCAGTTCGACATTCCAACCACCTGAAGAAGGCCAGAGAGTACAATGGCCAAAACGTTGTTGGCGACAAAGGTGAGGTCAATAGTCTGAATAATGTAAATAGTGTAATCAAGAGGGTCACAAGAATTTTGAAGACTCAACAGGCTTTATTCTCTCAGATTCCTTAGAGAGGTTAAGGCAGTAGATGGTGAAATTCTAAGCCAAGGAATGAGCATGTATTCCCTAAAAGTTATTTCTCCCACCCCCTCCTAGAAGTGTTGTTAGCATGTCTGTGCCTGTCGTATAATAAAGTGAATAGGAAAAAGAAACCATCATTCATGGATACAGTGTATGTGTTTGGGGCTGAAGCCATAATACCAATACAAAATGTAACACATAACTATTGAATTACATGCTGTAAGTGAATTCTGGAGAAAGAAAAAACAAAGTCTTTAATTTTGTAACTGAATTTAATATATTATGAAAGAGTGCCTGAAAGTTTGGATATGGCCACTATCAACACAGTCACATTATCAGCAGTAAGCCGAAGCACAGCTTCACTGACAAGTCGTTGGCAAGCCGTTTCATATCTCACTTCATTGAATGTTCGGGATTTCGTCCCTTCAATAGTGTCATCCTGTTAAGATGAAAGAAAAAAAAAACAATGTTTAAAATGGAAAAACAAATCTTACATTTAACAATTCAAAACATATGCAACATGCAATGACACTTCCAAAATTCTGGATGACCAGAACTTAACAGTTCATCTCTCCTCTGACCTTAGCCCAAAGTGGAGGAGGGAGGGAGGAAGGGACGTTTGCTCAATGGGGGAAGGACTGGCTCGTAAAATTTGATACATCTGTAACCAAACTAATAATTTTCCACTATCATTGAGCAAACCAGAAACTTTCACCAATCATGATTGATGGGTATTTCCTCAAAGAGAATCTTTGCCATGAACGTCTACTGAGACCCAAACTCTCCTCATACCTCAAATCAAACTCATATATCCGATCTATTGTTAAAAATGCTGGAAAAATGGTCAGTTCATTGTACCACTCCAGTAAGTTTGATTTGGTTTGTTTTAAGGTATATCAACCTCATTGGGTTATTTAATGCCGACAAGATTTTTATTCCTGGTTATATTTTCTATCTATCTATCTGAGACCATATAGTATCTATATATCTATCTATCTATCTATCTATCTGAGACTATATAGTATCTATCTATCTATCTGAGACTATATAGTATCTATCTATCTATCTCAGCATATATTGGTTTGATTTGTTTTGTTTTACGGCATATCAACCTTAATGGGTTATTTAATACCGACAAGATTTTTATTGCTGCTAATATTTTTTATCAATCTCAGTATATATTGGTTTGGTTTGGTTTGTTTTACAACATATCAATCTCAATTGGTCATTTAATGTCAACAAGATTTTATTGCTGGTAATATTTTTTTAAAAATGCATGGCTGGTAATATTTTCCTCAAAAACTTATTGCTGGTGATATTTTTTTCTTCAAAAATGTATTGCTGTTAATAATGTATTGCTGGTAATAATTTTGCCTTCCAAAAATTTATTTCTGGTATTAAAATCTATTTTTAAACTTTCATGGTGATTTGACCCCAGTTTGGGGGTTAACTATTTGCCTATAGCTGGGACCCTAACAGGTGTTACCACACTGAGTCAGAGTGGACCTGGGAATACCAGCAATTAAGAGGTGGTTCCATGCTCCTCAAAACCTTCAGATCAGAAGCCTTGCTGTTGGACATAGTTTATCATCTTATCCAGGAGCGGATGTAGTTTATCGTCATGCCCTGGACCTCTCCAGTAAGTATCTGACACACCTGGCCATATTTCTATCTTTACAAGAGCCAGATTAGACCAAAAATGTCGTATTGCTGCTTTACTGGAGTGACATATTCCATCTGTGCTGGCACTACCTACTCCTCACTTGTCTGTTTTGACAGCATTCCGAAGCATCTATGCAGCCATGTGTGTGATGAATTATTTTCCGTCCTACAACCCCTTTCCCACATATGAAATACTCATTTTTTTTTTGGTGATGTCAACGAATACTTGTTATCACTTTCGTAATGCTCATTGTAGTAGAGACTTTGTAATCACAGATACCACTATAGTACACAGTTGAACAATACTGGTGTCAGGCACCTTCGAATAACACTTTCACTAACAGGACTTGCTTGATAATACTCACTCAACAAGTAGCCCATATAGTGATCTGAATAGAGAAATAGTGAATAGGGTAGAGAAAAGCATCCCATATAGTAATAGAGAATAGAATAGAAATAGTGATCCAAATAGTAATAGAGGATAGAATAGAAATAGCAATCAATTAGACAAGCTACTTCCCATATATGCGTTTCCTCTATGGTTACGTGGTATACTTAATTCAATAATGGGATCACATGTGTTTGCTTACTGGTGATCTATGTTCAAACTCGAGTGTGAGCAGTGACATTTTATTCCTACAGAACACTCTTGTATTCCATTAATAAGATGTAGGTACAACTCATCCAGCTTCTTCCCACAAACTGCTACATTGTGAAACTGTCTCTGAAGAGGATGCTTTGTTGATTTCTATAATCTTAACTTATTTGCATCTATGCCTGATAATGAGCACTTTTACCCATAAATATAGCATACCTTTATACTATATTTCTATTATATATATATATATATATATATATATATATATATATATATATATTGCCATCGAGCCCAGGTTGGACTTTCAGCTGCAACTACTGCGATCAAGTATGCCTGTCCCGCAGTCACAAACATGTCTGCAAGCAATGATGAGATATTAGGTTGGTGCAAAAATAATGTCGTTTTCTCACATAGTAACATATGTGAGAAAACGACATTATTTTTGCACCAACCTAAAATATATATATATATATATATATATATATTATGAAATGGACAAAGTGCCACAATTATTTAAGACATTTTTTATCTTTATACATTCTTTTTATAGGATAGGTACAAATATTTAAGTAAATGCTCTGTTTATAATAAACAGTATCAACAACATTTACCAGCCTGAATGTCCGAGAAATTTTCATAGAAAATATGCGTCCTCTGACAGGAATCAAACCTGTATCCTATATGGAACCGTCATATAGCCTGACATGCCTTAACAAATTGGGCCACAGAGGAGCGTTCAGTTAGCAAGGTCGATTTTACCATTTTTAAACAATTCTCCATGATTTTCTCACATTCATTCATATCTGCTCAATGCGTATATGATGGTTCATAATGATAACAATAATATTTGACATCAATAAATAAAGTAAGTTAAAATAAAATAAAGTTAAATAAAAATTAAAAATAAAAATATACAAAAGATATACATTAAAAAATATTAATTAATAAAATAAATAAATTAACGAAATTAATTAAGAAATTTAGGGATAAAGAACAATTTTAAGGAACAATTGGATTAATGTACTCCTTGGAATTATCCCAACTAATTATCAATTTATATATATATATATATATATATATATATATATATATATATATAATAATAAAAAAGGCACTATATATATATATATATATATATATATATATATATACATAAATTCCCAAGAGGATAGAATCCAGTTAGAACTCAATGTCCAGGACGAAGTAAGAATATAATATAAAAGGCTCAAACACTAATATTCCATGGTTATAATTTATTACATTGGAATCGTAATCACAATCCAAATTCTCAGAATTTGTTGGTCTGATGATTTGGATAGTGATTACGATTCCAATGTAATAAATTATAACTATGGAATATTAGTGTTTGAGCCTTTTATATTTTATATATATATATATTGTGTGTGTATGTGAATAAAGACAAAAGAAACAAAAAAATTTATCTTAGCCGATATTTTTTGTCTTCTGATATATATTAGGATTTAAATTATATATAATATTTCTTAGGCCAGTAAGAATGGTGTAATTACCTCCAATATGTCACAAATAAATTGTATACATTCACTCGGACTAAAACATTTCCATAGGCCATCACAAGCAATCACAACAAACCTGAAAGAAGAATAACAATAAACCACATGTATATAAATTGTAATACATGTATCCATGTTTGGGAACAATTTTCTATGTTACCAGAAGAGTCCGCTACATAATGGTGGGTGAATCCCCTATCTCTATGTAGTGGACTCTTCTGGTAAGGGATTACAAATGCTAAAAAGTGATTATGTTTGAATTAGTGTTAAAGGAAGTCATAGATTGCAATTGGCTCAGTAAATAAACTTTAAGAGTAAGAGATTTTTTTTTAAATTGTCTTGATATTGTTTTCCTTTATAGCTTAAAAAAGAAGGTAGAAAATTATCGTTTTTTGTAACTTTGATAGGCTGATCATGTTTAACAGCTCTTCAACAGCTTGTGGGTTATTTAAAGCCAGATTGATTGAAATTTCAGTCATCTGAAGAAAGCCGGGATGTACAACTGACGAAATGTTGTGAATATGGCAATGAAGATGAGGATAACACTCCAAATAATGTAAATAATGCAAGTAATCATAATACCTCATCTCAGAGATACAAAGTCCGAAATGTTGTGAATATGGCAATGAAGATGAGGATAACAGTCTGAATAATGTGAATAATGCAAGTCATCATAATACTTCATCTCAGAGATATTGATAGATATCAAATTGATTGTGTTGTAAACATATTTTATAGTTTGTCAAGTGTAGTTAATTATTGTCTCTTCTGTTATCGGCTATTAGTCGTTGGGGAAGTCTACTTATTGGTGATTGATAAATGAGAACTTTTCCTCAACTGGGTTGGGGCGATCGACACTGACCTTCCTTACCACCAGTAGTATTCATCTCTGTGGCTGATATCAATCATGCGTCAATCTGATCCAGAGAGTGACCATTGCATGAAGTTGGACAAATGAGTGCTTCACTTTAAATGTGGTACAGTGATCATTAATGAACCTTCCTTACTATCTTCAGATATAAAAGAAAATTTTCTTCAAGTATAGTAGAAGAAGTTTTATTGTTTGTCAGGTATGGTTGAAAAAAGGGTTTGTCAAGAATAATTGAAGCTAAGTTTTTTGTTTGTGGAAATACTTATAAACATTTCTTTAAATATTTTATTGCAAAGTCCAATCTTTTTGACAAATTGCAATATGTTATCCGGTTTAATGTTTTCAAAAAGTTCTCTAAGATTGTTCGTTCTGTAATATTTGTTTCAGATTTCCCGGAAGCTGCAACATTCCAACAGCATGTGCTTGACTGTTTACGACTCCTGATATGGTACACATATAGGTGGGATTTCATTTCTCAATATCGTATTTTCTGACTTACTAGACACACTTTTTTCCCTAAAAAATATGTGTGCATCTTCCAAGATGAATGTAAGGCAACGCCCAGGCTCAAGTAAGCTCGGATGGTCACCTAATTGGCTTGACTGATAGGGACATGTATTAGTATGTTGAGTCATTATACTATAATGTTAACTATCTAATTCAGCCTTTTATATGATGTAACCTCAGTACTTAGCTGTTCCAAGACTGTAAACCTTCCTGGAGCCAAGCCACAAGCTTAAACATGCTCTGTTTACTTAGCAGCAGTGGCAGCCTTTCTGCTCTCGACTAGTATATCATTGCCATACAAGCAAATTCAGACGAGCGATTAATGTAAACAATACCAGGTGCCAGTATGTGAGGGACGTATGGTGAATGCATTGTATGAGAATGTTTTTTTTTTTCCTTAAAAATTTCTTTCCAATATTAGGGTGCGTCTTCCAAGCCACAGCATCTTGTAAGCCGGAAAATACGGTAAATGTCTTTGAGTAAAAAAGTGTATGTCCAATAAAGAATCTAGCGAGAACCACTTCCTCTCCTCTTATCTTTTATTAGGTTGGTGCAAAAATAATGTCGTTTTCTCACATAGTAACATATGTGAGAAAACGACATTATTTTTGCACCAACCTAATAGTAACCAGCAAATGAATATTATGTAATTTATTATTATGGCAGTTACTCCGTAAATGTTGCCATTTTTCTTTAATAATCTTATAACAGGAGAGTGCTATGGAAGAAAAGTTTATTCTTCCATCTGTATTTCCCTCATTATTGATGTTATTATATCCGTGACATAATAACATTGTATATCATGAATAGGACGGAATGGCTGAAACGAAAAGGGATGACAAACATGTTTTGTTTTCAGAAAGACTTTTATACTTTTATACCATTAAGACATACATAAAACTATTTATACATATATACGCATGTCCCACGTGGAAAACAATATCATCAGCATGCAGAGTACAAGGAGAAACAAAAAGGAAGGGTCTTATATATAATATAGAGATTCTTCTGTGTTTCTGGAGAAGCTATGTTTAGGACTCCAGATTCAAGCATACCAGACTTATCTACTATGTCCCAGGCGAGGACATATTCCATGAAGGGGAAACAGCTAGTCTTGGGTTTTCCCAGATTGGGGACTGAGAGCCAGTTCCTTTTTATATCTGAGAAAATGAAACAGCACCATGGACTCATAAACAATAGCATTTGCTGAAAGAAGCAGACTTAGCCTCAGACCAGGCTAAAAAAGCAAACACTTGCTTTGACTGTTGTAAACAAACTGAATGTCTAGTTCCATCAATGTATTAAGTGATGTCACTAAGTGGCTGTCATGTGACTTATCTCCACCAATCCTTTTATTTAAGTATTATATATATATATATATATATATATATATATGTGTGTGTGTGTTTTAAATTAGCTTTATCTTCAACTGCACTGCACAAGGCTCTTTTTTTCTTTTAAACTGGCATCTCACCTTCAGTCACATCCCCATCCCCATCCCCATAATGTAGCTTCCCTGTGTCTTTTCTATAAATACTTTGATGGTAATTGTTCTGAGAAACTTTCCTCTATGGTACCTAGACTTTACGAATTTAAGCACAGTACTAGATCGGTGGCATGGTCTCATCATTTTACAGTTGAAATGTATCAATAAGTTCTATGCAAACACTCTCACATTCTTGCTTGTGGAACTTTTCTTTAAGATTTCTTCATTGTTCAGAATGTTCGGTCCATGGTATTCTCAGCACCTTGACATTTTTTTCTCGACAGAATCTCTCTCACACATTCATAAGTCTACTATTTGTTCATCCATTAAGTAATGCTGCCTCATCCGGTAGGTGCTTCTGCTATGTATTTAGATATATTCTTGATAAAATCCAAAGAAGAATCTGCAATACTAGTAGTCCTGACATGGTATATCGTCTTCAGTCACTTTCCAACCAACCTGATGTAGCTTCCTTGTGTATTCTTTATAAATATTTTCATGGTAATTTGATGACCTTTCTGTTAAAACTGGCATCTCACCTTCAGTCACCTTCCCATCCCAATAACGTAGCATCCCTGTACCTTTTGTATAAATACTTTCATGGTAATTGTTTTGACAAACTTTACTCTATGGTCCCTAGACTTTATGAATTTAAGTGCAGTACTAGATTGGCAGTAAGGTCTCATCTTATAATTGAAATGGCTAGATATTAACTATAAGTTCTATGCTAACAGTTTCTTCTCTCATACTTCTCACTTGTGGAACTTCCTTCTCGTTCCATGCTTCCCAGCCAACTTTAATCTTTAAAAAGTTAAATGCAATGTCAATTGTCATCTTGTTCTTTTGTTGTTCTCTCTTCCCTTAATAGTGTTTTTTTTTCTTTTTTCTCATATTCTCTAACACTCAATACCTCCTTGCACCTTAGTGGTTTAATGCCTTGCTTGGAGTGAAATGATTAACACACAAAAACCTCTTCACGATTATTTGTTGTTATCACAACATTTTGGGCATTGTGCTCTCAGGTAGAAATAATCAGTAATTTTGAATATTATGAGAGCCTTACTTAAGGTAAAAAAAAAAAAAAAATCTATACCTGGAGAGAAAAGAAAATTTTAAAAACTGACCGATCATTTTCTGTGAGCTGACATTTACGGACATCAGGAAGGCAAGTGACCCCATGGTTTTTGTACTGTCCATCCCCGAGTGAACGAGAGATTTCAAGCATGCCCATTACACGACCATCTCTGTAAATAAAGAAATGGCAGAAAGACATGACAATGGCAAAGCAAAATTGTTCTTCACTCATCAGAAACTAATAAAAAGTAAACAAAATCTTTGAATCTTTTTAATAAAATTCTTCTTGAGCATAATATGAGAAATTTTGAACGCAAATTAAAGGCATAAAAGTTAGGTTGTATTATACACTAAGTTTCAGAAATTCTTACTCAGCTTTAAAAAAAATCAACTTATTTGAACACAACTGCAAACACAAATCTATATATATATATATATATATAGTTTATGAAAAACTAGGTAATCCATATGGGTAAACCTAAGGAGGATAAAATCCAGAGAGCTCAATGTAAATTCAGAGCAAATAATCTAAATAAAAACAGACCACTTTAAGGTTCCATGTAATAAATTATTTCAACACAGCCCTTTTAAAAGGACTGTGGATCATCAGACTTTACTTTTTCTTTGGAAGTAAAGTCTGATGATCCGCAGTCCTTTTAAAAGGGCTGTGGTGAAATAATTTATTACATGGAACCTTAAAATGGTCTGTTTTTATTTAAAAAATATATATATATATATATATATATATATATATATATATATATATATATATATATATATATATAAAAGGGGATGTCTGTGTGTCTGTCTGCCTGTTATCTTTTCATTCAAGATCCAACCAATTTTAACCAAATTTGGCACATACATTGTACAATGTAAGAGATAAATTCTTAGTGTAAAAAAAAAATCAATAATTTTAAAAAAAAATCAAAAATCGATAAATTCAACTTTTTTCCTCTGATTTCATTCAAACTCAGTATGTAGCTTACTTACATCATGATGAGCTCAACAATACTTCAATTTTATTTCTATGCCACTGCGTTTAGTAGAGAACAGTGAAAAACAAAATATCGATTTCAACACAAATTTTAAACTAAAAACTCCCTCAATTTTAAAGCAATCTAATACAAACTTCACTCAATTGTAACCAATGATAAGTTGATTCTTTAACAGTCACTTAACTTGATAAGTGAGTTCACCCATATAGGTAAAACCTGCATAAATAGCAAAAAAATGGAAAATTTTTACTGGTTTCTTTCTTATTTTTCATTGATCTTTCAACCAATTTTCATCAAACTTAACAATCGTTTTATAAATGTATCTTCTTTTACATCCCTGGTAGCACACTGACAAATTGAATTTCAAAAACTCTAAAATAATTGTGGCCTGAAGTGGGTCTTCAAGTTGCCTGTTTTACCTCTTCCTTCATGTCATTGGCTAACTTTGATTGAATAAATACAGACTACATCTGTTATATCAGTAACTGCATTAATTCAAAATGTTTTTTCATGAAAGTACTTTAAAGTAATTGAATATAGACTCAGTTACATCTAAACATGATGCTGTTTTTGTTCCATTCTAATTGAACGCTTTTTCTGATTGACCAGCTGGGCATGGCTGCTAGTAGATAATAAAACACAGAGTAGAAAGGTGTTGATAAGAATTTTTTTTACAAAGGTATTTGAGAATCAGCAGAATTGAACATCTTCTGTTACAAAGACAGGAAATTCATCGGAACTGATTGAAAAATAAAAATGAACAAAGGGAATACACAAGATCTGTCATGTTTTGATAACATTAATGTTACAACAAAGGGTTAACTATTATTTAAATTATGGGAGGGGGGGGCAACTTGTAAAAAGGGGGGTGACAATTCCCATGCTGTGACAACGTTGTTTCATATTCCTTTGTTTTATGTTTAAAATTACGACAATTTTGATCAAGCTGAAAAGCGTGATAGATTAATTAACACCTGAAAATGTATTACCAAGTAGGTCAACCTTTCCTTGAAATTTCAAAAAATTAATTTTCAAACAGAAATTAGGAGAAGAAACATTTTAATGGCTAAACATCCAGTTCATTTCTATTCTTTAATATCATGAAAAATTAAATATTTTAGTGAAATATATGTACAACATTAAAATTTTAATAGATAATATCGTACAACTTTTTAAAAGAAATTTACATCAAGATGGCTTATACTATGGGGTCGTATTATGCTTAAGGATGTAATTTATTCCCTCTCTAACATTGAATAGGCTATTTTACTGGTCTCGGTAAAATAGACTACAAGGCTACTTTGCTAGGAAATATAAATAGTACTTTAAAATTAGAATATATTATATTTGAGATCGTCAGCACAGCAGTTGTGTGAGTTGTGTAAGCAGGACTTGAACAACATGGATTCTGTGGTCTGTGACTTGTTTTCAGTGGGTGCACCTCAAGTGTATTGGCAAGAGAACCATGCTCAAGGGCAAGTTTTGAATTTGCAGAGATTGTCATACTTAAAGTGCTTAAAATATTCAGAGACTTCTATATTTCTTTTAATAATTGATGATAAATAAATGATTTTAACTTGTGTTTTAACAATTGATGTTGGAAAAGATTTTAAATTGTCTGAATAATTGATAGTGAAAATAAATAAACTTTAAATCTGTATGTTGTTATTTTTAACATTACTTGCCTTCATGAGAACAAAAATATTTACCGGCAAAATAGGATAGGGGTCTATTTTACCGAGACCAGTAAAATAAGCTTAAAAGCATATTTGTCTATTTTACCAGGATTTATATTTGCTTTATTGTTGTTGTTACAACATTTCAGCCGTTGTGCCCTCCAGCCTTCATCAGGTGTATATCGATCTGGGTAACCTACAGAGAATTCTGAATTGAACCGTTTATTTAATCTACAAGGGTAGACTTCACTCAGTTGAAACAGGTCAGCAATAACTAAGCAGTTTTCTTTCTTTTATGTGCTGTGTCCCTTCAGGACATAGGCGATCATGGTTCTCCATTTCTCCTAACCCTGGTAGTCGTCCTGGGTAAGACATTAAACTACATCTGCATCCTGGGTAAGACGATAAACTATATGCAGCAGCAAGGAGCGTGGAATCACCTCTTAATTGCTGGTGTTCCCATGTTTACCCTGACCCAGCATGGTAGCACCTGTTAGGGTCCCAGCTATGGGTAAATAGTTAACTATTACCAGCATACCCTTTTTGAAAAAATTATTACCAGCAATACAATTTTGAAGGAAAAATATTATCAGAAACAGATTTTTAATAAAACAAAATATTACCAGCAATAAAGAATTTTATCAGCATTGAGTAGCCCATTGGGGTTGGGGTGCCGTAAAACAAAATAAACCAAACCAATCTAAACCAAAGAATACATATTCTATTCATACAGATCTATCCTAAAAATGTTGTCGGCATTAAATAACCCATTGAGGTTGATATGCCATTAATAAAATAAACCAAACTAATCTAAACCAAAGAATACATATTCTATTCATACGGATCTATCCTAAAAATGTTGTCGGCATTAAATAACCCATTGAGGTTGATATGCCGTAAAACGAAAGTGAACCAAACCAAACCTATCCCTTGTTGCTCTCAATAATTTTTGCCTCTTTGCTACTTCCCCCAGACCCTGTTCTGCCATCCACTTGCTTAATCCTGCAAGGTATTTCTCACATTGCTTTCCCTTGTCTCTCTTTCCCTCTATTCACCCTGTGAGTATCACATTCACCAAGCCCTCCTTTCTGATTACATGTCCCAAAAGTTGCAGCTGCCTCCTCCTGATGTTAAGTATAAGCTTCCTCTTTGTTTGCATCCTTTCCAAAACCTCACACACTCAGTCCATGATATACCTAGCACCTTCTCTAGAACCATACCTCCATTGCCTTAAGTCTTTTCTTCATCTTTGAGGAGACTGTCAAACATTCGCTACTATAAAGGAGGACAGATATCACGTAGCAATTCAGTATTCTGTACTTTGTTATGAAAGAAATCCTCCTGTCTTGAAATACTCTGCCTAGCTTTTGGAATGCATCTTTGACCATTCCAATATGTCTTCAGATCTCAACGTCACACTTACTGTCCTCTGTCAAACCACTTCCCAGATATTTAAATTTCCACACCTGCTTGATTTTAGTGTTCCCGACCTGTAAATCGCACTTCAGACTCATCTTTTTTACTGATGAACATTCATTCTGTCTTCTTGTAGTTTATACTTAGTCCCTTCTTCTTGCTCTCCTTTGCTACCTTCTGTAGGATGTTTTGTAATGTCTTTTCCATGTCTGCTATCAGTACTGCATCATCTGCATATCTTATGTTGTTAAGATTGTGGCAGCCAATGATGAATCTTGGTAGGATTTCCAATTCTCTCAGAATTGCCTTGCTGTATAGGTTGAGTAAGTCTGGTGAGAAGACACATCATTGCCTTATGCCCCTTTCTATTTTCGTATATCCGCTGAACTCATTCTCAATGAGCATGCATGCTGTTTGCTGCCAGTATAGATTCTTGATTATTCTAATATCTTTCCTAAATATATCAAAGTTACTGAGCAGTTCCAACAGATCTTTGTGGCATACTTTGTCGAACGCCTTTGCATAGTGTATAAAACACTGGCACCTGTCCTTCTGCATTTGTATTGCTCTTTCTGATAACATTCTGAGCATGAATATTGCATTCCTTGTTCCATTGTCTTTAATGAACCCACACTGTTCTTGTCCTATCTCTGGCCTGATTCTGCTGCATGCTCTATTCATCAGACTACAGATGATGAGTTTTTTATGTAGCTCATTAGACTGATTGTTTGATGAAGTTCACATTTGTTTACACCTGATTTCTTAGGCAGTGCTATGAAAATAGATCTGCCGAGATCTTCCGGTATGTTTCCCCTGTTGTAGATTTCATTTATTATATCTGTGATCTTATCTATGCCAAAATCTTCTATGTGAGCATTTCCGTTACAATTCCGTCTGGCCCTGCCACCTTGTTTCTATTCAATTTCGCCAGTGCAGCTTCTTCTTTGGGTTTTAGAATTTCAGATCTGTCAGTAGTTCTGTGTATTGTTGATTGTTCTTTTTGATCGTGGAAGAGTTCTTCAATATATTCATTCCAGCGCTGAAGAATTTTTCCCTTCTATAATGAGAGCATTCCATCCTTTGATTTTATGCAGCCTGTTGATGAGCACATCTTCTGTCCTGTTAGTTGCCTTATTTGTTTATGCATATCTCCTTTGTTGGTGGTACTCAATCTCTATTTCTGCACATTTTTTGTTTAGCCACTATTCTTTAGCTTGCCTGCATTTGGTTCTTATTTCATTGTGTAATCTTCTGTATTCTGTTCCATATCTTGGCAGAGTTTTCTGCCTCCTTTGCATCATGTTGTGAATCTCATCAGTCATTCATTCATTTTTTTCTTCTTCATCCATTTTCTTTTGGGATGATATCGTTTGTTGATGTCACTAAAGTGTTTCTTAGTGTGTCCCATTTCAAGTTTCCATTTTCATTGTGCCCTTCGTATCTTCTTTTCACATTGCCCATATATTTTTCTTTCAGGTACAGGTCACTCAGGAGTTTGTTGTATTGCAATTTGGGTGCTGCGTTATGCTTCCTCAGTTTCCATAGTTTCACTCTTAGTTTGCACATAACAGGGAAATGATCACTTCTATAGTTGGCACTTGGGTAGGTTTTTCAGTGAACCATTGCATTCCTGAATCTTTTTATATAGTCAATTTGGTTTTTAGTTTCTCTACCTGGGCTCCTCCATGTCCATAATTATCTCAGATGTTCTTAGAACCATGTGTTGGCTATTACCTGATCATGGGCCATGCACCATTGGATCCATTTTTCTCCACATTCATTGCGGGTTCCTAGTCCGAATTTTCCAACTTGCTGCCCTCTCCCTGCCTACTTTGATGTTTAGGTCTCCCATAATAATTATGACTTCTTGTGATTTGCAAAGCGCCTTGGCATTGTCTAGCATGGAGTAGAAAGATTTGATTTGTTCTTTCTTACTTTGAACTGTTGGTGTATAAACTGTTCTCATAGCAACATTGAAAGGCTTCCCTTTCAGCTTGACTACTGGAATTCTTTTGGATAGTTGACAGCATCCCAGAACACATTTCTTGAATTCATGATCTAGTATCAGTCCTACTCCTTTATCATTTTTCTCTCGTCTTGCATAAATAATCCTGTGATTGTCACTGACAAAATCTCCATTGTTTGGCCATCTAGTTTCACATACACTTAAGATGTTGATTTTTTAGCCTACTCATTTCTTCTTTCACATTATCTAACTGGTTGCAGTTGTTCAACATCCCAATGTTCCATGTACCCAAAGTCATTTTTTGTTTGATGCAAACAGTCGCAAGATAACGGCTCAGTGAAACCTGTCAGTCATGTCATTCCTTTCTGGGTGAGGGATAGGTTCCAAGGAATTTTAAGAACTAGACAAGATATCTTTAGACATGGGTAGTGAAATGAGGACAGTCTACCCTCATAGATTAAATAAAGGGGTCAGTTCAGAATTCCCTGTAGGTTACCCAGATCGATATACACCTAAGGAAGGCCGGAGGATATAACAATATACACCTAAAGAGGTCCTTAAACTATTTATATTTAGACTATTGTCCTCATGCCTAGACATGAGCAGTGGAACGAGAATAGTCTACCCCCATAGATTAAATAAAGGGGTCAGTTCATAATTCCCTGTAGGTTAACTGGATCGATATACATCTGAGGAAGGTCGAAAAACACATTGGTCAAAACATTGGGATAGCAACAGCAATAGTTCAAATATAAATAGTGTAAATAAATCCTTATCGCAGAAATTCAGGCAGTAATTTGCTTTGGTACTAATTTATTTTTTTATTTATTTCCTCGACATTTTAATGAGGTTTTTATTACCACTAGAAATACAACTAAAAATGATAAAAGTTAAAAATGCAATATTTTTATTTCTGGACAGTTTAAAATTCTGGAGGAACAAATTAAAGATTTTTGGCAGGATTCTGAGATGATGGTAAAAAAAAGCTCATTTGGAACCCTGCTTGATAATAAAAAAATAAAATAAAAAATTGGCAAACATAGACCTTTGTAACCAGAAACCCACCCACCCAAAAAGACGGTGTTTTAACTATGTTCACTCCCTCAGCAATGTTTATTTACAAGATTATAAAAAATTATTTACCTTTTATAAAGTTAACCATCTTTTCTAAGCTTACCATCTTACAAAGCTTACCATCTTACCTTTTATAAGCTTACCATCTTCCAAAGCTTACCACCTTTTATAAGCTTACCATCTTACAAAGAAATAAATGGGAAAAGAAATCTTTTCATACGAAAATTAAGATTTCTTCATGGAAGAGTTAAGGTTTCCATGTCAAGGCTTATTAAGTGAGCTCACAGGGTTGCCCTTCTTGAGAGTAAAAGGACCAACTGAAAATAACACTGAAAGCCAGTGGACTTAAATAATTTGAAAGACATGCACAAGACTATACCAACTGGTGATCTTCAGAACCAAATCAAAATAAGCTTGTGGGTAAAGGTCTTAAAAACAAAAATAATTAAACACCATCTTCGATGGTTAGGACATGTAGCAAGAATGGAAGAATCAAGGTTTCAATATCAAGTCTTATTCAGTGAACTCAATTCACAGAAAAGACCACAAGGTTGCTCTCTTCAGAAGATACAAGGACCAACTCAAAACAATATTGAAAGCCAGTGGACTTGAGCCTCATTCATTTGAAACACATGCTCAAGACCGTACTGGCTAGGTTCCATCACTATTGTAACCAAAAACTTCAAAGCCAGCAGAAGAAAAAAGGAAAAAGTCAAACGACAAGAGAGAAAGGTTCGACAAAATCAACCTTATCCTCTATCAACATTATTATGCAGACAATGCCATTACCTCTTCTAGGCAAGAATTGCTCTACCCAGTCATTAATGCTATCATAAAGAAAGCGATCAGCAAAGGCGAAATTAAATTTTTGGATACAAGATAAAGCTGATGATGACAATTATTTCCCATTTTATAAAGAGATAAATGTGAAAAGAAATTTTTTTATAGAAAAATTAAGATTTCTTCATCAGTCGGTACTTGGCTGACTATAGATATTTTTTTGGCAGATTTTCTAGGGACTTTTTTAAAAAACTAGCAATGATGTAAAGCTTTGTTTTTCAAAAGTGAGTAGGAAAAGGGTTAACCTAGAATTGGTGGAGTTTCAGGCTTTGGATTTTAAGATCACAATTAAAAAATAAAATTTTAAAAATTGAAACAAGAACTAATCCAAGATATAAAATACTGAGAAGAAAAAATATAATGCTCAGAAAATCTTACGTTTATTTAAATTCTCTGACAAATATGGATTCCGTTTTGCCTGGTCTACCACTGATGTGCTTATGACCATAACTAAATATATATATATATATATATATATATATATATCAAGCTCTTGATAATAATAGCAAAGCTCCTGCTGTGGCTCTAGATATCTCA
The DNA here is from genome assembly GCA_963932145.1 of Acanthosepion lycidas. Lineage (NCBI taxonomy): Eukaryota > Metazoa > Mollusca > Cephalopoda > Sepiida > Sepiidae > Acanthosepion > Acanthosepion lycidas. The sequence goes on along the minus strand of OZ010592.1, from coordinate 83,203,164 downwards.
AAGGTATTTGACAGGGTTTGGCATGCTGGTCTTCTACATAAGCTTCAGAGCTACAACATTACAGGATGATTATTTGATTTAAGCCAATCATTCCTGTTAAATCATGTAATGAATGTCATTCTGAATAGGATCTCTTCCAGATCCTTTCATACAAATGCTGGTGTTCCCCATGGCTCTATTCTGGGTCCTACACTGTTTCTGATCTTCATCAATGATCACCTTGATGTCATCAGTTCCCAACTAGGCATCTATGCCAATGTCACTACCGTTTACTCCTGTCTCAACAGTAAGCCCAGCAGCACTGACAAAATTAACCTGGCCACTGCCGTCAAAAAGGACCTTCAATTAGTGGTTGGTAGGGACATGAAATACAGTGTAACCCGGATATAAGAGAGTTGTCGGGACCGGAGAAGAAATCTCTTATATCCATGTTTCTCTTATATCCGGGTTTGGTCTATTTTATCTACATTAACACAGGCTCTAATTTGGGACCAGATAAAATATCTCTTATATCCGGGTTTCTCTTATATCCGGGTTACACTGTAGCTTGTAAATTTTAATGCCTCCAAAACTGTTCTCATTTCACCACCATGAGAAATGTCACCTCACCCACGTTGGCATGGTTGATGCTCGTGTCTATGAGAGTATATCACTGTGTCTTCTTGGCTTCACGTTTTCAATTGACTTGAAGTGGAACAACTACATTGAATCAATAGCTGCATGGAAAGTTGGCTCAATGTGTTGTGCTAAAAAGTTTTTCTTGTTAGAGTCCATCTTACATATCAACAAATCTACTATTTTGTCCTTGCATTGAATACTGTTGCCATATCCGGTGTGGTGAAGGCTCTATAATGTAATCATTCCTGTATTAGCTTCTTGACTTCAGCCGCTTTCTCACAGACGTGATGTGGCTTCCCTCTGTCTTTTCTACAAATATTTTCATGGCTACTGCTGTGACGAGCTTTTTCCAGGTTCCCCAACTACATGCTACTAAATTGACATCTATGTTCCACCTTTTTACTGTTGAAATAGTTAAATGCAACTGCCAATTCTATTCCAACAGTTTCTTTCCTTGTACTTCCCAACGTTAAACTCCCTTCCTCTTACTTGATCCCCTGAAAACTACAATAATAATTTTAATGCAACTTCAATTGCCATGTTCTGTTGTCTCGATCTGTGTCCATTTTTCCTTTCCCCAATTTCCCCTGCACCCACACTTTTCTCTCACTTTCACTCTCAGTAACCTCCTGAGTGCTAGTGGCACTCCGGCCTTGATTAGGGTGAAATGTTGAAAAAAAAAAAAAAAAAAAAATCCATTGATATAAAATTATGAAAAAAAAAAAAACTTATTTTGATAGTTATTTATAAGATATTAAATAATCAATATTGCATTGTAGATGGTTTAGATATTTGGATATTTTAATTATTTCTTAATTTTTGAATACAAAGATTTCTTTAAAAATGGTAAATAATAAATATTTTTAAAAAAGGTAAATAACTTTTTATAATCTTATGAATAAACATTGCCTTGAGAATGAACATAGTTTAAATAACAGCAGTGTCAATGGAAAAGCCAGATGTCTGAAATATTGCTTTTTTTGTGGGCACAAAGGTCCATGTTTGCCAAAAAATTGTTACTTATTTACATTCAAGCAGAGTGAAAAGATTGTGATCCTCAAAAGTGTTGGCTTACTTGACATGGCCGCCTGCTTTCTGTATGCGGATCCGTTCTTCATAAACGGTTGGATTGTGATTTGTTGTGAGAGGGACAGGAACATACTGCTGAGCATCTTCTTTGTATCGACACAGGATGGCCTACAAATAGAACCAACAAACTGATGTAGAAGTGAATAAACAAGACAATTTTGTGATCCATTAGGATTCTGTTGTAAATAAAAAAAAATATTGTGCAATTTTACATAAACAAATTAATCCTGGATTTGGGGATTTTTATCATTGTCCATTTTTTTATCTCCCTGACATTCCTTGCGTTAAGTTCTATCGACAATAATTTTTACTCCACATAGGAATTGAACTGACACTGACACAATTATGACTGAGTAGTGAGTTCAATCTTCACCGGGTGCCACATTCTTTTGGCCTTGTGCTATATCTAAGCTATGCTTACAAAAATTACCATAACATTTCGGCACCTTGGTGTAGTGAATGGTTAACAAGCTCGTTTCACTAGCTCAGTTATGACTGAAAAGTGAGTTCAGTCCTCGTACTTTCAACTTTGTGCCACATCTAAGCTATGCTTAGAAAACAACCTTTCAGTTGCCTGGTGAATTCTTGTCAGAGTAATTCAGGACTGAACAGACTTTCTGATTCCTGGATAATATCCCTAGAACAATTTAACACCTTCGCTGCCCATTGTTCCAAAATATTACCAAATTCTCTTGGATCATAATGGTAATATTTGCTGTTTTCCTATAAGGAAACATTTGGTATTCACTGACCGAGCAGCCAGTACTGTTTAAAGATTAAATTTATAAAATCTTTCTCTTAAAACAATTTTTTTAAGAAAACAGGTTTTTCAAGTGCAGTAGCTGTTATCACTCTTTCCAGTACTGATGGGGGTTTCCTTCCTAACCTTTTGTTTGAAGATGTGTGGAATGTCGACATCTTGATTATGTTATTATTTTCTCTTCGAATTACATGTACTATCCATTTTAATTGTTGCTGCTGTTGGTCGTCCTAAAGTGATGTAGTTTCTGTTATTGGTTACTGTTCTTTGTTTGTGGTTCTGTACCGCTAAAACCAGGAGTGTTTGACGGCATATGGTCCTCTCTAAGATCTACAGGTTTCATTCGCATGAAGCCATTTTTAATCTTTGATCTTAGAAAGCAGTTGTATACAGCTGAGAGTTTAGATATTTCTGAACAGATCTGATGCCATCCATACGAATGTCTCGATCTGACAAGGCCATTTAAAAAAAATAGTTTGAGTTAGAGTTAGAAATATTGTTAGAAAAGCGAACAGAATGGAGAAATCTCGCCTTCCAGTGGAGTGCAGGACAACTTAACACCACTGATTGTTATAATTCCCGTATTGATGGGGATTTCCTTCTTAACTTTAATAGTAGATCAACATCTTCATTATGACATTGTTTTCTCATCATGCCTGTTGTAACCTAGGAAGGGTTATTGAATGAGGAATAACCAAAATGGAGGTTAGAAATGAAATGGTAATCTTTATAACATCAACAAAATACAATACTCGCCAGCGGCGTGAAGTAGGTGAACCACTGTTAGTGGTGTACTACTCAGACAGCATATTAACCCCACTTACAATAGTGTCCAATGTACTTATGAGAATTGGGATACAACCATTAGTGTTTTATGTACAGAGAAGGCAAGTAAATACTAAGTGTAGTATCTGACGTCAGGTGGACAAACTATATCTTTTCTCTCAATTGTGTTTCTGTCTTTGGACAGAACACACCCACACATAATTATTGAAGGATACCTGGTCCTTGGGATCCCAAAACTGTAGCAACACCTCCCTCATTACACAAAAGAGGGAGGGTCAGTGGAATATCGATGCTGGTTGATGGCATTTTTACTTTTGTTTTTTCTGAAATTTTTAAAACTATCTTAGTCATTACCAAGAACATTGTCAGCATTGTAGATAAAAATTTTATTAGCTTCATCCTGGCATTGCAGACAACCAAACTACAACTATTAACATAAGATATTAAATAACTAATGTAAAAAATAACAGCAATTGTTAGAAAGTTTTATTAGTGAGATGCAATGAAACAAAAGTGTCTTGAAACAATGTATTAAGATTCAATAAAGCAGATAAAGAATTCACAACAAAAGTAGGTGTCAATGAACCGTGTAATTAATCCGTTCCCTTTATATTTTTTTTTTAGCTGTTCAATGGTATCTATAATTCTTTGATTACTCCTAGTATTATATTATTTGCTTTTTTTGATCAATATTTTTTCATGTTAAACATTTTATGTGTTTAATATAACAGTGAAATGGAATTATCTCTGGGAAGAAAAAGATTAGCATCAAAATAACAAAGACTGCAATGACAAAGCCTATTTCACGACAAAGTTGAAACAAGAAGATCATTTAATAGACAAAGGTATCTGAGTGCCTCACATGACAGGCTTGAACAAATAAGACTGCAATCTAAGAAAAATAGGAGTAAAGGAACTGATTAATAAAACGGTTCATTTTGCTTGGGAAGTAATTTTGTTTAAATACAGATAAATGTTATTATTTGTTTAGATTATTAACATGACTAAGGGATGTAATCACTCATAAATTTATTAACTTAAGTTGATTTACCTCCCTTCCCACTACAGATGGGACAGGAAATATATAAATACATATTATTATATGTTTTAATATCAAAATATGAGCTCTGAGAGTCACTCAACGTAGAGGGTTACTGAATGGTGTTGTTTGTCAGAATGTAAGAGGAGGAGACAAGAAGTACAGATATTGAGGATATGTAGGAAAGATAATGGTTGACTCTACTCAAAGAAATTGTAGTGATTGGGGATGGTAGTCTCTTCCACAGGGAATGTTTTGGAGAAAAATTTAGCTGAGTGGACCTTTTTCCTTACAAATCAAATTTTCTTTTAGTCTCCATTTCTTCATTGTTACTAGTGAGGAGGCTATCTTTGATACTTAAAAAAAAAAATAATAATAATAAATAAAATCATTTAGGGTCCCATTGACCCCATAGGTGTCCTTACCAATCAAATGCCAGATAGCTGATGGTCAAGTGGTAAAGCTTTATACGACAAAGGAATAAGTGGCAAACTGTCTTACCTTACTATCTCCCAAATTTGAAATGTACATTGTGTCATTTAGGCACAAGATAACAGTCGCAGTTGTACCATCTTTCCAAGCAGGTTTGCTTTAAAAAGACAAAGAAAAAGGAGTTAATTAAACAACATGAGCATTGTTGAAAAGTTCTCAGCCAAACCAAGAAGGGATTCTAAAATTACTTTTGATGTTGGGATGTATAAATTTGTAGGTGTGGAATAATCAAAGACAAAAATTAAAAGGGAATTAAATCTAAAGAGATGGGAAACAAGGGAAGAAAAAATAATTGTTAAATTTAATGGTTTGGTTTGGTTTATGGCATATCAACCTCAATGGGTTATTTAACGCCAACAAAATTTTTATTGCTGGTTATGTTATCTATCTATCTATATCTATCTATCTCAGTCCATTCATATCTATCTATCTATCTATCTATCTCAGTTTGTTCATATCTATCTCAGTCCGTTCACAACTATCTATCTCAGTATATATTGGTTTTCTTTATTTTGTTTTACAGCATATTAACCTCAATGGGTTATTTAATGCTTAAAAAATTTTTATTGCTGGTAATTTTTTTGTTTTTTACAAAGTACTTCTGGTATTAAAACTATTTTTACACTTTCAAAAGCTCCTGGTCAGAGGCCTAATTGTTGGATGTAGTCTATCGTCATACCCAGAATGGTTAAATTTAATGTAAACTAGTTAACCCATTCATGCCCACCAACCCTAAAAATTTGGGGGTTAGAATTAGAAACTTATAAACCATATTTTTTTTTTTCTGAAAGTATAATTAAAGCCAAATTTCTTTATTTTCAGAAACTCATAATTAATGCCAGTTGTTTTTTTTTTTTGAAAACTATAAACAATGGTAGTTTTTTTTTTCTAATACTGATATAATGATATGTAATTTTGTATAATTTTATATATCAACAAACAGTATTTAGAAAAATATGACAAACAGGAAAGGTTTTTTTTGACAAGTTTCATCTGTTAGGATTTAATCGGACTGGGCTTTGTATCTAGGCTCTTACAATATATCACCATTTTATATTGTCACTGTGTGGGAGAGTCTCGGACAAAGGTGATGAAAAGAAAAAGAATACAGATGATTTCGGCTACGCTGAGAAAAAAAAATTCTTTCAAACATTTTGAAACTACCTGTGTCTCTCGTTTTGTGTGCATGAATAAACGTGGCAACATCAACAAAGCCTAGTCTGATGAAATCCTAATCAATGAAACATGTCACAAAAAAAAAAAAAAGTTTTCCAGTTTGTCATAGTTTTTAAAACTATAATGTCAATTTTTTTTTTTTTTTTTTTTTTTTTTTTTTTTTTAGGAGCTTATAATAATGTTAGGATATTTTTTATAAAACTATAATTAATGTCATTTTTTTTTTTTTTAGGAGCTTATAATAATGTTAGGATATTTTTTATAAAACTATAATTAATGTCATTTTTTTTTTTTTTAGGAGCTTATAATAATGTTAGGATATTTTTTATAAAACTATAATTAATGTCAATTTTTTTTTTTGTTGCTGGAGCCTATAAAAAACTATAATTAATGTCAATTTTTTTTTTTTTTTTTTTAGGAGCCTATAATAATGTTAGGATATTTTTTATAAAACTATAATTAATATTGATTCTGTTTTTTAATTTTTTTGTTTAGAAACCTAAGCCATAGAAAATCAAACAATCATCAGAAAATTTTTGAAAGTGATTACATTCAGTTTGTTATTTACGGACTTCCTTTAACAATATTAAAATTCCAGGAGTCTGTTAAAAATACACCTTTAAGTGCTGAATCTAGATGCTTCGTCAGTGTTGTTGCTCCCATGTCACTAGAAGTTTCGGGTCTAAATAAACAACAGACTTCTTTGATTGGTGATCCGACTGATTATGATAAGTATTCAGCCTGCACTCGGAATAAAATTTGCTACTAGCTTTAGAACATGCTTTATATAAGTTCCCCCAGAAAACGGCAACTAATCAAGACTTCATTTGGGCTATTTGATGTTATAGAACAGGTATGCTTGGTTGTACTGATCTTCCTATATGCGGCCAAGACAGAGTGTTTTAAAAAAGCATTTTATATTTTTTTTTTTTTTTTTTTTTTTTTTTTAGAAAAAATATTTTTTAATTCCAGGTGTCTCATTAAAAAGCATTTCATTTTATTTTATTTTTTTTTTTTAATTTTTATAATAGATTCTTTCAGCAATAATCTATCAAACTTTAGATAAGAATGGTGCAGCTCAGGCTGTTGCTTTAGATATCTCGAAGGCAAAGATAAATTGATACAGCTGAGATTAACTGAAGGTATCTGTGATGCTTTGTACAAACACAAAATTTTAGAACTGACTAAAATCTATAGCGATTCGGCAACAATTAGAGTTGGTTGAAAAATTCAATACATCCAAGAGTAACACCAAAGCATACAGTATATCAAATTCCCATGTGCAATGCAAATACTTTCATAAAAATAGGACAAGAAAAAATGTCCAGCTTTAGACTAAGTATGCTGGAATTATGAAAAGAAAAACATTTTCCAGTGTGTGTGCTAGCATAAAAGAAAAATAGAAAGGGTAGAAAATTTAAACATTGTCAGGAAATCTGTCTATATCTCTGGGATCAGGTATTATGATTACTTGCATTATTTACATTATTCGGACTGTTATCCTGATCTTCATTGCCACATTCACAACGTTTCAGCCTCTAGATCTCGGAGATGAAGCATTATGATTACTTGCATTATTTACATTATTCAGACTGTTATCCTCACCTTCATTGCCACATTCACAATGTTTCAGCCTCTAGATCTCCGAGATGAGGTATTATGATTACTTGCATTATTTACATTATTCGGACTGTTATCCTCATCTTCATTGCCACATTCACAACATTTCAGCCTCTAGATCTCTGAGATGAAGTATTATGATTACTTGCATTATTTACATTATTCGGACTGTTATCCTGATCTTCATTGCCACATTCACAACGTTTCAGCCTCTAGATCTCGGAGATGAAGCATGATTATTTGCATTATTTACATTATTCAGACTGTTATCCTCACCTTCATTGCCACATTCACAATGTTTCAGCCTCTAGATCTCCGAGATGAGGTATTATGATTACTTGCATTATTTACATTATTCGGACTGTTATCCTCATCTTCATTGCCACATTCACAACATTTCAGTCTCTAGATCTCTGAGATGAAGTATTATGATTACTTGCATTATTTACATTATTCGGACTGTTACCTTCATCTTTATTGCCACATTCACAACATTTCAGCCGTTGTATGCTCCGGACTTCGTCAGGTGAATGGATAAAGATGTTTGTTAAATCCAGTGACTAGATCCAAAGAGTTGTGAGTTCAATACCAGGCCACAGCATTGGTGAACCAAAACTTTAAAGAGAAATTACTGAGACATCTGGAATAGACATGACACATGGAACTAGAACAATCTACCCCGGGTGGACAACATAAAGGGTTTGGTTCAGAATTCCAATCACCTGAAGAAGGCCAGAGCATAAATTGGCGAAAATGTTGTGAATATGGCCATGAAGATGAGCAAAACAGTCCGAATAATGTAAATAATGCAAGTAACCCTCAGAAAAATACAGCTGTATTTGTGATACAAAGAGATAAATGGAAAAGTGCCAGAGGAAAGATTAAGATGAATGGCGTTCCTTTTCCTATGTAAATAGATACAGGGAGTGATGTCCCCCTAATCCCAATAAATTTCGGGGAATGAATGGACATACACAAAGAAAAGTTGGCTTAAACTAAGTTCGATGGCGTCATCAAAATGTTAATTAGTTTTGAAGGAACTTTTGAGACCAACACATGCTTCAAAATTATTCCCATCACAGTAGTGAAATCTGTAAAAAGTCATGGACTCATGGGAATAGATGCCTTGAAAGTGTATACAACGAAATTAATTAACAGTGTGAAGTTGACATGGATATGTTAAAAGGATACAAAGCAAGGATTCAATTAGAAGAAAATAGTCAACCCTCTTATTTGGGTTTCGCAAACAGCTCACCCATTCACATGCTACATTTAGTAGTTGTGAAATTAAAAACAAAGGCAAAGCAAGGAATTTTAATCCATGTTTGCCCTGGTGGTAGTAATTGGACCTCACCCATTGTTGTTTTATGAAAACCAGATGGAGATTTAAAAATATGTGGAGATTGCAAAATAGGAGTAAACCACAAAATATGCTTGGATTTGTCCCAGATTCCTAACAGTGAAACCATTATTCATGAGTTGTCTGGAATTAGATACTTTGCTAAAATTGACCTCTGTCTATAACCAGATACAAATTGATGAAAAATTTAAAGAGATCACCACAGTTAACTCTCCAATAGGCTTACTTGTATGGAAGCATATGCCTTACCGTGTAAAAACAATTACTATTTTTTAAAGAGCCATTGAAAATCTACTAACTGGCTATGTTACGAATATGATCATTTGTCAAGATGATAATGTGTATTAGTGCTACCAGTAGAGAAGGGCTAAAACAAAAAAAATGGATTTTAAACAAATTAAAAAATGCCGGGATGACCATGAACAAGAATAAATGGTTGTTAAATTGTAACACAATAACCTGTCTTTGATACCAGATTTCCAAAGACAGAATTTCACCAGACACAAATTTGATAAAGAAAATAAGCAGAAGTATCTACACCTACAAATAAAAAAGAATTGGGATCTTTTTTAGGGTTAGCCAATTTTTACAGCATATATTTATCAAAGTATGGTGAACTGATAGAATCTTGCAGAGTTACAAAAAAAAGGAACAACAAATTTAAATAGACTCAATGGCAGAAAACAGAATTTGAAAATTTGAAGAAAGAACTTGTAAACATTTTTTTTTTTTTGACTTTAACTATGGATGCAAGTGAGCATGCCATATCAGTGACTGTCTCAAGAAGGTCATCCTATAATGCAGGGGTTAGCAACCTATGGCATGCGTGCCACACCAAGCAATTTCCAATAGCATGCAGCCACAAATGACATCACAAAATCTGAACAGATATCTACTACAATGCAAGGAAGATACTTAGCTGTTTCAATTTTAATATATACTAAAGTATATATATTACTGTATAGAATTGATATAATGGAATATGCATACACCTGTGTTCCCCCTCACTGGAATATGATTGGCTAGTGTCCGTCCGGACGTGTAGGAGAGTCAAAGGCTAAGTCAGAGTCTAAATCTATAACGACACCCATTGGACTACGCCATTGATCTACACTTCTTACCTGAGACTTCGACACGTACCAGTCGATTACTGCTACCATATTCTACTTGGTTATAGTAGCCAAAACCACTTAGCTACTTCGATTAAATATATCCCTTTCTAGGACATATCAATAATATATTGTAGAACAGGTATATTGACCTTGACTTGTATAAAAATACATGTGGTGCTGGTACACTGAATGATTTTAAAACCCAAAGTCGGCACATAGCTAGCAAAAGGTTACCAACCCCTACTATAATGTACCTTTCTAGAAGGTTAATGTCAGCAAGCCTAACTATTCAAATATTGAAAAAGAAGTATTAGATATCATATGGAGTACACATAGAGCTTACCAGTTTTTATTTGGCATGAAGTTTCTGCTTAGATCTAAGCATAAAACTAAGACTTTATTTTAAACACAAGGAAGAAGTTACCTAAAGTTACATCATCTAGAATTTTAAGATGAGTCATAAAGCTCATGACCTTTGACATCAGCATTGAATATGTGAAAGGAAACACTATTCCACATATAGATGCTCTCTCAAGACTAAAGTTCAACAATGAATGATTAGAAAGATCAGACAATTCAGAAGATAAAATATTACACTGGATTGAAACTGATGTATTACCCTTAGATTTGTCTATATTTCTGGTTTGGTTTGTTTTACGGCATATCAACCTCAATGAGTTATTTAATGCCAACAAGATTTTTATTACTGGTAATATTTTTTTTCAAAATTGTACTGCTGGTAATATTTTTTTTTACAAAAATGTATTGCTGGTATGAAAACCTATTTTTACATATTCATAGTGCTCTGTTAACTATTTGCCCATAACAGGGACCCTAACAGGTGCTACCACCCCAAATCAGAGTGGACTTGGGAACACCACCAATAAGGACGTGGTTCCACACTCCTCAAAACCTCCTAATCAGAGTCCTTGCTGTTGGATGTAGATTATCGTCTTACCCAGGACGCAGATGTAGTTTATCGTGATATCCAGGATGGCTAGATTTCTGAGATGAGGTATTGTAACTATTTACACTATTTCCATTGTTCAGACTGTTGTCATATTCACACGAGGTTGAAATAATAGAGAACATCACTGGAAAATATGAAAACTTAAGGAATCAGCGCATATGCTGAGCCACAAAAATCTCCTAAGCCAGTCAAGCATAGAAATGAATATGGGAACCAGTAATACAGAGAGCTAGAGAAAAACAACAATAATAATAAATTATAATATGAGATCTGGTAAAAAATGATTACTGAGACACTAGGTTTATAAGTCCCCAAAATTCATGCAATGTCCTCAAGGATAAAAGCGTTGGTTGAAATAATCCAGTGACATGACCCAAAGAAGTTGTGAATACTTTGTGACCAAAAACTTGGAGAGTTTAGTTACTAAAGGGAAACAACTGAAACTGAGATACCTGGAAGAGGTATGGCACATGGAACTAGAACAATCTACCCCCGGTGGATGAAATAAAGGGTTCAGTTCAAAATTCCAATCACCTGAATAAGGCTGAAGGGGACAATGGCCGAAACGTCATGAATATGACAGCAAAGATGAGGAGAACAGTACAAAAATGTAAATTACAAGTAATATTTTCCAGAAATGGGGTGCCAAAAACATTAGTCTCTGACTATACACCAGAATTTTGTGATGAAAGTTTCTGTTGGTGGTTAAAACAAATTGGATGCCTCTCTTATAAAACACCACCATACCATCTGCAATCAAGTGGAATTGCAAAAAGAATGGTGTAGATGGTAAAAATGGGGTTGAAGGCATTTTCCCCATCAGGAGACACCATAGACAGTTACCTACCAAGACTATTATTGAGTCATAGAACTCTTCCACATGCTGGTAGAATGCAAAGTCCCTCTCCTTGATGGGAAGAGAAATAAGGTTGCCTGTAACAATGTTGTATTGAATAAATGAAAAAATGTGGTACAAAAAAGACAGCCAATCAAGTCTTGAAAAAGCTAACTTTATTATACAAAAGTGACATAATACAACTGTAATAGCAATAGACAGAACGTATTGGCTCATCCTGATCAAATAAGACCTAAAATCAACAACAAAGAAATCAAGAAGAGAAGGAGGAACCTGAAAAGGGGGAAAGCATGAGTGCTTCTGATGGTGAATTGCTGCCGGATGTAGCTTATCGTCATACCCTGGATGGGCCAACTTAGGGTTCTGCATAAAGATCTTCCTGCAAAACCATGACATCCATTTTCAGTCATAAGACAGGTAGTCTGCCACTGGTTGGACTTTAATTTCTCTACCAGCTCTTAGTATTTTTGCAAGCTTTCTTTCAAAGACCACTTCCAAATTCCTTTCCCAAGGTACCATTTCTACTTACAAACGCTGGGGACCCCATCCTGTTCATTATTTTAGGGAGTTACTGCATTCTTTTCAAAATTTTCATGAGCGTGAAAGATTTTTGAAAAATTGGACAACTCACTTTTTGGCAGCAACTTTTAAATATTCTGCATCAGTCTTTTTGTAAGCCTCAATAAGACATTTCTTAATTTCTTTTTCAATCTGTCTAACCTCTCCGCCTGTAAAGAAAAAAGAAAGAAAGAATTTAGCCGAACTGCATATAATGGTCACATGGCATTTTTAGTAAACACATAGCCACAAAGATCATAGATTTTTAAATGCTGGAGACTGGAATATTTTTCTGCGACATCAGGTCAGTAAAATATCTCATCAGCTGTTCCAAGACAGTAATTACTTTTAGCTTTTTTAGTTATGTTTAGTTTGTTTTACGGCATATCAATCGCAATGGGTTATTTAATGCCGACAAGATTTTTATTGCTGGTAATACTTTTTTCAAAAATATATTACTGGTAATATTTTATTTTTTTCAAAAATGTATTGCTGGTAAAAACTTTTCCAAAAGTGTATTGCTGGTATTAAAACCTATTTTTATACTATCGTAGTGTTTTGACCCCTTTCGGGTTGGGGGGTGGGGGTAACTATTTGCCCATAGCAGGGACCCTGACAGGTGCTACCACCACAGATCAGGGTGAACCTAGGAACACCAGCAAAGGTGGTTTCACGATCCTCAAAACCTTCTGATCAAAGGCCTTGCTGTTGGACATAGTTTATCGTCATAGCCAGGACGTGGATGTAGTTTATCGTCATAGCCAGGACGTGGATGTAGTTTATCGTCATAGCCAGGACGTGGATGTAGTTTATCGTCATACACAGGATGAGTTCCAAGTTGTCTCAGAATATTCTCATATCACTATTAAATGCAGGTGATGCTGCAGTTTATGGGTGTACCTCCAAAAATCTAGCTGGGCAGCTGATCTATACTCTCGCCTCTCACAGCTCACTGGAAGTAAAAACTGGTTTGGAACATTCAATACCTCTAAAAACAAGCTAGGAACAAGTCATCATCACCAAGCAGACCCCGAGTTTTCTCCAATTATGATGAACAGGTGTACTCTCCAGGAGGCTCCTTGCCCGGAACATCTTGTTGTGTCCATAAAGAAATACATAAAAATTAATTATAGTATCAAAAATAATTATAACAATTATAATTAGCATTAATTCAGTCATTCTAGACCAATGAGAATCGACCCCACTTCTCTCTTCTACACAAACACATGACATTCTCACTATTGGACAAGCAGTTCACACAGACAGGTCATTAACATGTGCGTCAACAAAAATTTTGTCTCCTTTTCCTTTTTCAGGTCATAATAGTAACATTTATCTCTTAATACTTAAGAAAAAGTTGAGGTAAGAAAATCCTAGACACTTGTATTTTCTAACAAAATTATCTGGACACTTATTACACACATTTATAAATAAAAAAAAAAGTACATATGAGAAAGACTGTATACACTTTGCTTATTCTTCAACTTATCCTTCTGTTAGATTTCAATACATAATGATCTACATTTGATCCCAAAATCACAGTTTTACTCAGTATTACACGAGATATCCATATATCAACCAGAAAATAAATAATACTCATTCTGTTGTATACTATTTACATTATTCGGGCTATTGTCCTCATCTTTGTTGCCATATCTATCACAACGTTTCAGCCATTGTATGCTCTGGCCTACTTCAGGTGGTTGGAATGTCAAACTGAACTCTATTTTGCTCACTGGGGTAGACTGTTCTAGTTCCACATGCCATGTCTAATGGATGTCAGTTATCAGTTATCTCCTATTAATTCACCTCTCCAAGTTCTCCACTGCCTTAACCAGGAATTGAACTCACAACTCTGGGTCCTGTCACTCAATCTAACCAATGCCTTTATCCATTGTGCCATGTGTGACAGGACCCAAAGAGTTGTAAGTTCAATACCTGGTTAAGGCAGTGAAGAACTAGGAGAGGTGAATTAATAGGAGATAACTGATAAACGACATCCATTAGACATGGCACATGGAACTTGAACAGTCTACCCCAGTGAGTGAAATAAAGGGTTCAGTTTGAGATTCCAACCACCTGAAGAAAGCCAGAACGTACAACAGCCGAAACGTTGTAATAAATATGGCAACAAAGATAAGGACAATAGCCTGAATAATGTAAATAGTGTATATAATACCTTATCTCAGAAATATAGACAGATACTCGTTCTGTTTCCATGTCTTGCTGTTTCATAGTTTTACGAGTATTTTTGTATATATAAATGTTAGAGGGTTTATAATTATTTACTCAGAGTTATAAAAATGCTTCTCATCATAAATTCCTCATGTTTGGATATGAAACTGAGCAGATACGAAAATTTTGAGGTATACAGGTTCGAGTCCTGCTGGAGAGCACATATTTGTCTTTAATAAGATTTTCTGAATATTCAGGCTAGTAAACGAAAATAAATAAATATCCTTTTTAAGAAAGGAACAGAGCATTTACTCAAATATGAGGATCCACTAAAATTAATGTTTGAAATGACAAAAATCTGTTGGACTGATAAATCAAAAAATTCATTACTTTAGAATATATATAAGTGAACACTGAAATCAACTCAGAGGCGACAGGCTGTTTCTTGCTAGATACAATCACCAGGCCACATACACACATAAATACAGAGTAGATATAGAAGTCAACACCCAGAGGTGATAGTCTGTTTCAGGTTTAAATGCAATTGTCAGGCCTACAATTGAGTCTAGCATGAAACAACGCGTTGCCTCTGAGTGTTGACTTCAATGTTCACTTTTATATTTACATACGCTCCATCTCTGATATTGTGCACTTTATCCCACAAATATAGCACATCTTAAAACTATATTTCTTCATATATATATATCTAACAAGTTTTGTTAAATTCAACTGACAAAGTCTGTTTAAATTTTTATTTTATTTTTATAATTTTTTGAATAACTTGTTGCAGTCCTTGATAAAAATTATAGATAAACTGTTCAAAGTTCATGTTTTCCTTCAATTACTTTCAAATGTTTCAGTTATTAACAAGAACTGTGTGTTGTCAGCATGGTAAACAAGATGTTGTAGTGTTTTTGGGAAGAATTGCTGCAATTCATACTTAATTAAAATATATACTTACCATATAAGTGACGTCATATGTAAAATGGTTTCACAGAGCTTGACTGCACCGAAAAAGAAAAGTGTGTATAAAATACTCAATATGCATATATAGTAATAATAATAATACATATAAAATATTTGATACATTCTTCACCGGTGTAATCAATCTCAGTGAAACTATTTTAATTAAATTTGAACTGTAGCATAAAAAAAATGAAAAATGACAGGATGTAACCAATAAAATCTTGTCTAGGATACTGACAACACCCAGTTCTTGATAATAACTGAGATGATTGAAAGTACTTGAACAAAAGCATGAACTCTGGACAGTTTAGTCACAATTTTGGATTAGATGTATGACAATTTATTTGAAAATCAGAAAAAAACAAAAAAAAATAATTAAACAGACATTGTCAGTTGAATTTAAACAAAACTTATTTGGATGAATTCTTACTGTTTTACACATAAACCTCACATTTATATATACATACATATGATAAAAGATATTTTTACAGTATGTTAAAAAGTACTCAATATCAGAGACACAGTTTATGTAAATATAAAAGTGGACATTGAAGTCAACACCCACAGGCGACAGTCTGTTTCATACTTAAATAGAATCATCAAGCCTGACTATTGCATTTACACCTGAAACAGACTGTCACCTCTGGGTGTTGACTTCAATATCCACTGTGTGTGTGTATGTATATATATATATATATATATATTTTTGTATTGAGCCCTTTTTTAAATTCTTTCTCAGTAACCTATCGAGTTACATGTCTATTTATGCCTTAACAATAAAACTGTAAATGGTTTGGACACGGTCAAATTACCATGTATACTTGAATACGAGCCGACTTTGTGTATAGTATGACCCCTGAATTTTTTTCGCATGGATTTTAACAGAGTTTGTTTAGTGGCATATCAACTCCTTATAGATCATTTAAAGCTGAAATTTAATTTTTGGGGGGAGCATGAATAATTTATTTTCCAAAAATCTATTGCCACAATTTTTTTTTTTTAAAAAAATGTATTGCTGGCAATGTTTTTTGCTTTCAAAACGTTTTTTTTTTTTTTTTTTTCAAATTTACTTTTTTTTTAATGTATTGCTGATAATTGTTTTTACTATGAAAATGCATTGTTGGTATTTTTACTCTAAAAAAGGAATTTTTATACTTTCATAGTGTTTTGACCCCTTTTGGGAGGTTAACTATTTACCCATAGTTGGGACCCTAATAGATGCTACCAGCCCAGATCAGAGTGAACCTAAAAACAACAGCAATTAACAGGTGCTTCCATGCTCCTCAAAACCTCTCAATCAGAGGCCCTGCTGCTGGATCTAGTTAATCATCATACTCAGGATGAATGAATTTCAACCCCCCTCCAGAAAAATATTACTGTGTACAGGGCAACACCCTATTTTTTGCATGAAAAAGTGATAACAAAAACTTGCATCTATACAACAATATTCTGTCAGGGGCAATGTCAGATTATTTACATATATTGAATTGATGTATTGTTAAGAATAAATTATCCAATCTATATAATAAACTAGCAGCATGGCCCGGCATTGCCCGTGCTTGATTCAAAAATCGCACAACTCATAAAGCAATCGCTATCACTTGACTTAAAATATTTTTGCCCTTCCTTGCCTTTAGAGGAGTGCTCTTTGCCGTGCTGATGTTGCTACAGGCCTTACTTCTTGCCTATCTCACACTGCAAATTTTTTCTAAGCTCTATACTAAACATTAAATCTGTTATGAAAAAAGAACTAAACAAAATGAACACAAAACAATCAGCTTTAAAAAAAGACTCGTAACTGGAAAAACCGAATGAAAAAAGAATGTTAACAACAAATCCTTTTTCACATGCAACCCAGTTCTGCAGAATCAGAATCAACGTTGAGTTTAAGCAAGCGAATGAGCCAACTGGAATAAAGTGCCATGCAGATCTAAATTTTTACCACTTGTGACGAATGCAGCTATTGATTTTATTTTGCATGCTAGCATGCTAGTTAACATTCGTGTCAGTCAGCTGTTGGCTCTCACACTGGCCAGTAGAATCTTCCTGCCTATTCGTGGCAGCCAGCTATAGGCTCTCACTCTGGCCAGTAGAAAATGGCCGCAAACTACATGAAAACTGCCGTAGAAGCATGAAAAAATCAATTATTTCCACTATCAATGGGAGTTGGGAAATACAAAGTCAGTCTTGGCCTTCCTGCTAACTTGGACGATGTGCATGTAAATTTTGGTGCAAATCCGTCAAAAATTGCGGCCATGCATTCGTTACACACACACACACACACATCCTGCGTTTTATAGATAGAGATGCAAAAATCTCTGTCAAACTTTTTCAATTGCAGTGACACATCTCTCTAACTTTTAAATATCTCATCTTCTTCAAATGAGTATTTGCTCTTCCAGGATTTCAAATGAATCCTCAGATTATAAATTTGGCTCTCTGTGAAATTGAAGACAAAGTGACGAATTTGGCTCAAAGAGATCTCAGCAATTTTGGTCTGCCACATCCAAACAGAGAAACTGAACAAATCAACAGAGACATTTTTTTAGAGAAACAGGATAAAAGAACTGTGGCAATGTGTTCAAAATGTTGAGCCCCTGTTGAACCAAGACCAACAGAAAATGTATCAGAATGCCCTTGATTTCATCAGCAACAACAATGGAGGAATTTACTTCTTGTGTGTACCTGGAGGTACTGGTAAAATTTTTGTAATTAACCTTCTTTTATCTGCAGTGAGACTCCAAAGAAAAGTAATTCTAACAGTAGCATCATCTGGAATTGCTGTTACCCTCTTGCCTGCAGGATATACAACACACAGCACCTTCAAACTTCTATTGGATTTGAATGACAATGAAATGAAACCTTTATTTGCAGCATCAAAAGAGGAACCAACTTGACTAAACTACTGGATGGGACAAGCTTCCTTATCTGGGATGAATGTACCATGGCATACAATCAAGGACTTGTGGCCCTGGACAATATACCCAAAGACATTAGACAGAATCCACAAATCATGGGAGCTATCACTGTGCTACTCTCTGGTGATTTTAGACAAACATTACCAGTCATTACAAGAGGAATTCCAGCTGATGAAATCAATGCTGGCCTGAAAAATTCTTACATTTGGAGCATGAAGGTTAGAATCACAGGTGACCTTGAAGCAGGAAGATTTGCTGCTTTACTGTTACAGCTTGGCAATGGAACCATCAAAATGGACCGAAATGGAGATATTTTACTCCCAAATATTTGTGGAGTTTCAGTCTCAAGTATCCAAGACTTGATTAACCATTTTTATTCAAACATTAAACACCATTTCATTGATTCAAACTGGCTTTGTGAGAGGACCATATTAGCTTCCAAGAATCAAACTGTGGATAGCATCAACTGGAATCTTCTCTAAAAAATTCCAAAAGAAAGCATGAAGTACATTTCCATTGATACTGTGGTTGAACAAGAGCTGGCAGTGAATTATCTAATAGAATTCCTGAAATCATTGAATCCTTCTTGAATGTGATCACACAAGTTGGAAGTAAAAGAAAATATACCAATTATGCTATTGAAAAATCTGGATCCTCCAAAGTTTTGTAATGGAACAAGGTTAATTGTCAAGAAGATGCTTTCTCATCTTTTGGAAGCAGAGATCCTTACTGGTCCAGGAAAGGAGGAAAAAAGTTTTAATTCCAAGAATCCCCTTAATTCCTCCAGATCTTCCTTTTGAGTTCAAAAGACTTTAGTTTCCAGTGAGTGAGCTATGCAATAAGTCCCAAGGACAATCACTGAAAGTAACTGGACTTCATCTGATGGAACCTTGCTTTTCTCACAACCAGCTCTATGTTGGTTGTTTAAAGGTTCATTGTTTTAATGAAAACTGTTGTTTGAAAAATATTGTTCAAGTTTAATAAAATTTAATATGTACTCAATATTAAAAGCCCAATCAAGAGCCCTCTACAGGAGCTAGCTTAAATACAGCTAAAAGGGTAGTTCTTAAACTAGTTTTAAATAAATTCAAGTGAGAAATATGAAAGGTAACAACTTCCCAACAAATGGAATATTCCATTTTTCAGAAATACGAGATATGCAAGCTGAAATCTGCAGAGCAACCTGAAATTCAAAGATAGGTGTACCTCCTTGAAAATAATGTCTGATTTTAGAATCAACTTTTATTCCTGAATTAATGTATTTAAACAGTGTTTAAATCAGTCAAAATAGGAAGCCTGGACATCTATACAGTTCTGCCATCAAGTTAAAAGATTATTTATGCCTTTACAATAAAACTCTAAAAGGTTTGGGGCTTACAGCTACATCATGTTGAAACAACAGTTCCCATATCATATCCAAAGTTAAGCAACATCAAGCTTGATCAGTACATAGATGGGTTAACACTTGGCAATACCAGGTGCCGTAAGCTTGGATGTGCAAGTGGTGTAATGGATAATGGCTTGGAATTGTTAATCGCAGAGCTGAGTCACAATTCCAATTGCATTCATTATATTCACTTAACCTTGGGAAAGGTATAATCCATCTCTTCTACCACCAGCTATGGGTTAATTAGTAAGATTTGTATCACAAAACCATTATTATCTCCAAAAGGTAAAAGTCTTACAATGTAAAACTATTTTCTGGCTTTAAATAACCTCCAAACGGTTGATAAGTCATAGAAAAGGAATCAATCAATCAATAATGTTTTAGACTCAAAGAAATCTTTGAATGTTGCTACTGTATCTTCTTTGCAGTGGAATGTCTTTTGGCTTAAAAAATTGTCAAGATGATTGAAAAAAGGGATAATCAGTGGACAAAGAGTCATTGGAATAGGGCGGCTGTGGAAAAGTCACATATCTCAAATTGCTGAGTTCTTGCAGTATCATCCTGGCAACATGTGATTGAACATTGTCAGAAAGCAGAATTGGGCCTCATCAATTAAACAGTGTCGGTTGCATTTTACTTAACTGAATGTGCATTTCATCCAGTTTCTGACCATAAACTTCAGCAAAGCTCTGATTATTTTCCAGAAAGCTGTAGTGGATAATGCTAATGACAGACCACTAAACAGTGCAAAATTGCACCAGCAAAAGATTATTTTGGAAAGCATTGTGGTCCCTCGTAATGATCAAATCATTGAGTTGACCATTTACCATTGTCATTAAGGATCCATTTCTCATTACAATCATGGTTTGATCAAGATATGGAACATTCAAATTTTGCAGATGCATCATCGAACACACCTCAAAACTCTTTGACTTTCACTGAGTCAATGCAGAACACGTTTATAGAGTTTCCTCACTTTAGCAACTTTCTTGAGATGGTCCGATATTTTGAAATGCTGACATTCATTATCTGAGACATTTCTGTGAGAATTTGACATGGGTTTTATTCAACTAGTCTTTTCAGATATTGATTGTCAACTGCAGATGAGCGTCCTCTACCACCATAGTCTTTAAAACTTGTATCCCAATTGTAGAACCTCAGAAACTGGCACTGTAATGCCTGATTACAAGTGGATCCTTCACTCCATGCTCTGTTAATGTTGTCAGCAGTTTCAGCGGTATTATGGCCAACCTTGAACTCAAGCATAAAAAGCAAATGCATTTTTTCTTCATGTTCAAGATAAGCAGTATATAATGTTAAATTCTTAAAGGAATTGACAAAAATGAACAAAGTCGACACTGTAATTTGGAATGAGTAATATATTTTTGTGGAGCTATCATAATAAATATATTAAAACACATTTAAAAGGTTTATTCTAAAATCTGACATTATTTTGTGATCAAGCTAATTCTATTTTCCAGTGTAAACACAGGGTGTGTCACATAATTGAGAACACAATTCTGAAAAGACATTGATATAATAAAGGGGACAGTTTAATCATTAGGCATGAGTAACATACTTTTGTGAAACTCTTATAATAATATATTAGACCTCAAAAGGTTTATTCTAAAATCAGACATTATTTTCTGAACAACCTAACATTATGGGTCAGATGTATAGCATTATTAAGGATAGCCCCATGTACCTTATGGTCAGCAGGTTACATGAAATGTTACTGTAGACTAAATTGGGCCTGCAGACTGTAGTATTTTGAACCCCTGTACCCAATGATTGACTGCATAATAAAACTCCTCTAGTATGAAAAAGAAAAAAATATTTTCATGCATCCAGTATTTCTGAACTGAAACTGGTAATAAAATTTGCCTCCAGAAGCACCAGTCAGGGTTCAAATCCAAGCAAAGATTAGCTTTAAATATTGTTTTGACGCAATCACTGTAAGTGACATATTTCTCCAGTCAGCTGATTTAACAGAATGCTCCAGAAAACATAGCCACATACTGAATGTGGCAAAGCCAAGTAAATACCTACTTTCATGCATTAACAGCTTTGAAATTCCAGATGCAATTCCATGGACCTTTCTTTTTTTTTTTCTTTTTTTTTTTTTTTTTTTTTTTTGTGGTTCATGGATCCTCCCACTGATGCAGGTTAAGGATCTCTATTTTCTTTAGACAGAATCGAAGAATGGTAATTTCTGATGCCTACAGTAGCATGAAGTTCAATCAATTACCCTTTGGGAAGCCTGTCCGTAGATTTACGTGCAGGTTTTCTGAGGCAAAGCCGGCAGCTCGAGCTCCTCCATGACCATCGAAGACGCCGTACAACGCCATCCTGAAACTAAAGCACACTGGGCCGTCAACAACAGGCGATCACAACACAGCAGGTGAACTTAACACCTTTTATGCCTGAACGATTTCTTACACAGGGTGCGACAAAAGTAATGCTCTTTTTTATTTATTAACTTTTATCGATCAAAAATAATTTTGTTTTGATTGATTTAACATTATATCAACTTCTTTATGGATCATTTAATGCCAAAATTTAATTTTGGGGGGGAGCTTTGAAGTAAATAACATGATATGGTGATTTTCCAAGTGTAGCTTAGATGCGGCACAAGGCCAAAAGTAGGGGGCACCCAGTAAGGATTGAAATCACTACTCAGTCGTAATTGTTCAAGTGAGACAAGCTTGGTAACCATTACACCGTCTCGAGGTTCCAAAATGGTGACTTTTTAAGCATAGCTTAGATGTGGCACAAGGCCGAAAGTAAGGGGCACCCAGTGTGAATCAAACGCACTACTCAGTGGTAATTGTTCCAGCAAGTCAAGCTTGCTAATTATTACACTGTCTTGAGTTTCCGAAATGGCTTAGATGTGGCACAAAGCTGAAAGTAGGGGGCACCCAGTGAGGATTGAAATCACTACTCAGTCGTAATTGTTCTAGTGAGACAAGCTTGGTAACCATTACACCACATCAAGATGCCCAAATAATATGATATATGTTATTCTGCTTTCACAATTGGATACATGGTAGATGAAAGACATAATTACTAGAGGTGGTGATATGTGTGTTTTATGTTGTAGTTTTGTTGAAGTTATATTTTGGAATATCATTTGATTTAAGAAATTCTAGGATATATGGACTAATGCCATGAAGGAATTCTTTTATGCTGGTAGTTTTGTTGGTTGATTTTGTTTAGTGGCATATCAACCTTTATGGAGTATTTAAGCCCAAAATCTAAATACTTTGTATGTTTGGTTTGGTTTGTTTTATTTTATGGTACTCAATTAGTTATTTAATGCAGACAAGATTTTTATTGCTGGTTATATTTTTTTCAAAATGTATCGCTGCTAATATTTTTTCCAAAAATGCGTTGTTGGTAATATTTTTCTTCAAAAAAAAAAAAAAAAAAAAAAAAAATGTTTTGACCCCAGCTTGGGGGTTAACTATTTGTCCATAACTGAGACACTAACAGGTGCTACCACCTCGAGTCAGGGTGGACCTGGGAACATCAGCAATTAAGAGATGGTCCCACACGCCTCAAAACCTCCTGATCAGAGGCCTTGCTGTTGGATGTAGTTTATCGTCTTACCCAGGATGTAGACGTAGTTTATCATCTTACCCAGGACATTATTTTGTATGTAATTTTAGGTATATATATATATACATATATATATATACAGGTATATTTGTACATCATTCTATATTTTCAGAGTAAAGGTAGGTTTTTTAGATATATAGTTTGTAGATTATCACATGTTGATAATTTTACTATAAAAATGTATTTTTATATTTTTTCAGTTTTGCATTGTCATTTTATTATAAAGATGTATTGTTGATTTTTATTTGGGGTTCACTTTTTGCCCATATCTGGTTCCTTAACAGGTGCTACCACTCTGGGTCAGGGTGGACCTAGAGACGATAGCAATTAAGAGGTGGTTCCACATTCCTCAAAACCTCTAATCTCCCAATCAGAGGCCTTACTGCCAGATGTAGTTTATCATTATATACAGGTTGGTTGGTTGTTTTGTTTTATGGCATATCAACCTCAGTGGGTCATTTAATGCCAACAAAATTTTTGAAATAGATTCATAGCGATAGTTTGGAAAAAAAAGGTGTGTATATATATATATATATTTGAACCATTTTTCAATTACTCATTTTTGAGTACAATCCAACTTCTTAAGAATGTATAGCTGTTTGTATTACTGGTATTTTTTTTTTTTTTTAAAGTATTGCTGATAATAATTTTTCCTTCAAAAATTATTGCTAGCAATAATTTTTTTTTACTATAAAGTATTTCTGGTATTAAAACCTACTTTTACTCAAGTTTGGGTGTTAACTATTTGTCCATAGCTGGGACCCTAACAGGTGCTATCACCCCAGGTCAAGGTGGACTTGGGAACACCAGCAGCTAAGAGGTGGTTCCACACTCCTCAAAACTTCCTGATCAGAGGCCTTGTTGTTGGACATAGTTTATCGTCTTACCCAGGATGTGGATGTAGTTTATCATCATACCCAGGACGCGGTATACACAGGATGGAACAAAAATAAATTACAATAGTTTAAGTAACCTTAAAAAGATTGTCATGTCAAAATATGATTTGTTTTTATTAAAAAACTATTGACATGTCCAAAATGCTCCCCTTCATCTTCTATACAACTATCAGCAACAGTTTTACAAATCATTTGACACATTTCTATGTTATTTGAGGTAATTTATCAGAGAGTGCTGGTTTTAATTCAGAAATTCTTTCTAGTTTGAGCCTGTAAACAAGATATTTCAGTACACCCCACAAGAAAAAGTTTGATAGGGTTATGTTCTGGTGATCATGATAGACCCTCAATTGCTCCTCACTGTCCTCTCCCCCTTAATTTAAAAAAACAAAAAAACAAACGGGTGTTACTTTTACTGAGTCCTTTATGAAATATAATTATTAAGAGAGAATTGAAAAGATATCACTTTGACACAAACCATTTGACACGTTTCAAAGTTAATCTCCGAGAATTTATCAGAAATTGCTTATTTTAACTAAGGAATTATTTCCGGTTGGAGCACGTAAGCAAGATTTTTCAGTATACCCCACAAGAAAAAATCTAGTGGTGTTAAGTATAGTGATCATGATAATCATGTCATCCTAACGCCCTCAACTTGAAAAAAAAAGAAGAAAAAAAGGGGCATTACTTTTGCCACACACTGTATACAACATAATTCTTAGCAGAGAAATTAAAAAGAAAACTGGAAAAATTCAGCAAAGTTTAACATAAGACACCATATATAACATAAAAAATGTCAAAGGTTATTTTTTTTTTTTTTCTCTTGATGTTACAATTACTGTATACTCCCTCAGAAATGTTTATTGTCACTCCAGTGGGTGTAAATATGACCAAATGTTGAAAGAAAGGAAACTAAAGTGGTTGTTTCAATTAATTTGCACAAGGGTGTAATATCAGTGCAAGAGAAAAAGCTCCTTTTGACAGATCATTTACCCCAACCACTACCATTTTGCCTAGTCTTTCCAAAAGAATTTTGTTAGTGTAAAGGCAATTAAATCATTTCAAACAGTGTTCTTATTTGTTCCCAGATAGAATTCAGGCATAAAAGGAAGAAAAAAAATT
This sequence comes from Acanthosepion lycidas, assembly GCA_963932145.1. Taxonomy (NCBI): domain Eukaryota; kingdom Metazoa; phylum Mollusca; class Cephalopoda; order Sepiida; family Sepiidae; genus Acanthosepion; species Acanthosepion lycidas. The sequence goes on along the minus strand of OZ010592.1, from coordinate 83,177,646 downwards.
AATAATAAAACAAATCATAGACAAGACAGATATAAAATACAAAAGGTTAAAAATTTCATTTAGAGAACCAATTGACTTATGTAAATTGAGATAGGTGTTGTTATGAAAACATTTCAGTCACACTCTTTGACACTTTTCAGGTTTCTACAAACTATGAAAACAGAGTTGTTGTTTTTAACAGACAAAAAGGAGTCAGCCAACCGATGAGATATATTGAGTATCATTTTTCTTTCTCTCTCTCTCTCTCTATATATATATATAGAGAGAGAGAGAGAGATAGATATAGATAGATATAAATATATATATATGGATAGATAGATAGATAGAGATATAAAGAAATTTAACAATAAAACAAATGATAGACAATTTTTATAAATAAAAATATAATAATTCCAGCAATTGAAAATTGCTTTGCCATGAAATTCAGAGTTCTGCAATTAATGTAAGATAATATGTATATTTCTTAATACATATATTAAATAGCCCTGTTACTTAGCATTGAGCACTGTTTTTTCTTACACTATAGAGTATTTATATTTGTATACGATCAATTGGGCGATCGATCACTCACTCATATACCTACCTATATTTACCCATTCAGTTATATATATATATATATATATATATATATATACACACACACACACACACATGAATAAAGACTAAAGGAAAACTTATATTAACCGACATATTGCATCCTCTGTGCAACATTATCAAGCCAAATGCAAGAATTTTATTTTGGCACAAATATTTATATCCATAGCAAAAATGTTATTGGTTTTTCAAACTTTTAAGTTTTAGAATGCTCTTAAATATTCATTAGGTTAGCTGAAAAGTCAAGCAAACTATGGAGGACACAAAGTGACACAATTCAATGTCTAATAAATGAAAGTGAGTAAGTGATGTTCTCAAAAAAAATGGTTTTATGCAAATTAGTATTTATTTTAGTTTGGGATTAATTTATGTGAATAACATGTAGTTATGGATTTAACAATTTTTAAGAAATTTTAATTTCTTTTTATTTATTAAGTCGACATATTTTTATCAGTTTAAATATTATTTTTAGTGGATAGCAATAATAAATAAAAAATCCATTACTATTTTAGAAATTGCTTTCTTCATGTTTTGAATATGAAACTCAGCTGTTATGAACTTTCAAGAATCTAAACAAGAAGTGCCTAAAAGGCAGTATGCAAACTTACTTAATCATATATAGCCACACACACACATTATATATATATATATATATATATATATATATATAATTTAAATACATATTGTTAAATATTGAATTCCTACTGTTTGATCATGAGCAGTTCTAAGCTTCATATACAGGCTTTAGTTTCGCGAGAAAATAAAGACAAAAATTGTCCAATCTTTGGATATTTTTTTTTTTATTAAGCTGTTCCTTCTAAGCTTTTGAGTCACATGAGCCATCTTCAGAGTAGTTATGCGGACATTTAAACAAAGATATTCACCATCAAAGACGATATTCTGTTATGTTGACATAGAAGATTGCTATGCAACAATAACGGTCGCAGAATAGCAGACGCAAGTCATATATTCATGATGCCTTTCTATGACAACATACCATGTGAGAGACCAAAATATTAACAACAGAATCATATGTCTAGATGCAATGTAATGTGTTGTGACTAGTTTGAAATGTAATTTTGTTGAGTGTGAGTTGCTTTGTTTTAATGTAGATGGCCTCCAATACCTGAAGGTTCTTTTTACTGTGTGTATGTGTGAGTATTGTTGTGTTATCAACTAATATCTGTTTAATAGATATATAAAGAATTAATGGAGTTATTTTTGTAACATTTCTATATTTTTACTATAAAATAAAGCATCCAAATGCTTAGTAATGGAAAAAATTGCTCACTGTTGAAGACAGAACTGTTATGTATAAAATAATAATGAAATTACTGATACCTCTATCATAAGATAATGAACAAATAGGATTTATCAATCTAACATGTTTCACTTTTATTAAAGTTTCATCAGAGAATGAGATATAGATAAAAAGAAGAAATTTTGGTATTTTTACATTTGTGTTGTTTGATTTTCATTGGTTAATCATACAAGGTGTCTATAAAGTTCATGTGCACCTTAAAAAATTTATAACTTTATTTGTATTTGCGATAGAAATAATCTGTAAAAAATGTTATAAATTTTAATGTACCTAGTTTTAAGTATAGCTAAAATAACTAATGTGATTTCAAGCATTATTGTAAATCAGTTGGCAAATGTTTTCCGTGAACTGCAAAATCGTATTACCTTTTGTATTGCTAATGATGGAGGACATGTGGAAAATTAAATAAAATTTCATTAAAACCTTAAAAAATATAGATTTACTTCTTTCTAATCCTTTTTATTAATTATTTCTATTGCAAATACAAATAAAGTTATAAATTTTTTAAAGTGCATACAAACTTTATGGAGACCCAGTATTTCACACGCATTCGACTTGTTAAACAAATGTTAGCATAATTTGTGGTCTTTCAAATTCAAGGAGATCTCTTGGAGATTCCAAGCCTAACTGAAAAACCATAAATATTGCTTTATATATGTAAGTATATAATAATTCTAGTTTGTTGATGTGAGATTCAGATGATTATGTATATTCGTAAGTGTGTGTTTAGTAGACATAATGTTTGGTGGTTTTTCACATGTTGCTTTGGGAATGCTTTTCTGTACATAGTGTTTGATTTAGATAAACATACGTTAGATTCTTTAAGAACAAATTCAGTAAAGGTTGGAGATGTATTTATTTAAATATTTAATTAATGTGGATACATTAATTTGTGGCACAAGGCCAAAGGGGAAGTGAAGAAAAGGGTGGTCAGCATTGTCTATCCTACACTTAGCTAATCCAACTTATGATGAAATCAATTTAACAATTTCTTCCATCACTACAAAAAACCCATCCTTCTCCATCCAATCCAACATGTACCACAATACTACATCTTTGCAGGGATCCTAATAAAAAATTAATTATTTTAAAAATTCTTTCATATATACAAATATTTTCCCTCTTTTTTTTTTTTCAAATTTTATGTAAAAAAATTTATAAAAAAAAATTACACATGAAATGAAGGGGGAGTGATCTCCATAATAAAAATAAAAGAAACAAAACATTCAAACAGAGCTGTCTGATTGCTAGCAGAAAATCGTCGAGAATGATGGACTTTATTTTGAAGAATAAATGTTGGTGTTGCTCTATAAAATTTTGTTATTTTCTATCTGCTTCCTAAGTGAGTCAGGACTTTCTGGCCAATCTAAACATACATATATACATGTCTATATAATAATAATTCTAGTTTGTCAGTGTGAGATTCAGATGATAATGTATATTCGTAAAAGTGTGTGTCTAGTAGGCAGAATGTTTGGTGGTTTTTCACATGTTGATTTGGAGACATTTTTATGTACATACTGTTCGTTTTAGATAAACGCACATTACGAAGCTTTAATAAAAGTAAAACGTATTAGATTGATAAACATTTCCTATTTGTTTTTTATCTTATCATTCTGTCGGATTCTGATCCATATTTGATTTATACATCTATACATTACAAAATGTCAGATGGCGATAATTAATTAATGAAACAACATTCATTGGGTCATTTTATTTTCTGCCGATTCCATTGGTCTATTGGTATAAAAAAAAAACATATGCAGATGTCAATGACAATATAAAAAAAAAAAAAAATAAGTGCAGCCAACACTGTGACAGTCAAAGATCAATTTTATACTGTATCAATGTTATGGACAAGACCCTCCTTCTAAATTGATTTAAAAAAAAAAAAAATAGTGTGTCAAAAAGAATAGTTATTCTCTTGATACCACTTTTACTGCATACACAATTGACTCCCTCAGCAACATTTATTTTACAAGATTATAAAAATATGTGAACCAAGTTCAATGCAAGATTTATTCTATCTGTGATACCGGAAATGACATTGTTACAGCATCCTTGACGCTCAGTCAAAAGAGAAAAAAAAAAGAAGGAAAAAGAAATGGAGAGAGTCTGGCAAATGCGCATCAGTACAGATGCAAAAGAGGCTCCAAGTCACGTTCTTAAGTTTAAGTGGATTATTAACGGCATATCAATTCTTTAGAGTCATTTTATACCAAAACGGATCTATTTCAGTTTATGTTTAGGAAAAATGCATAATCATACACCTGTGAGCAAATTAATTGAAACAAAACAAATAATTCCGTTATTATTTACTTTTTTTTTCGGATTTTTCCAATGAAACATGACCCAGTGCACATGTTAGTACTTCATATTTCCATTCCACAAAGTCGTTCTTTGCAGATTGACCACAGATTCTTGGTTGGATTTAAATCAAGATAGTTTCCGAGCCAGTCTATAGTATTTTGATTTACTCACTGGTAAGGCTTGTGTTCATGCAGTGTTACAATTTTTGAATGCTTCCTTAGAGTAATGTCCATTGCAGACAATGGCCATAGGACAACTAATTGATAATTGAAACAATAGTTGAAATCTGATGCAATCACGGATGATGCAATATTTTTCATGGCCAAACAAATTTCATTATACATCCCAAAAATAGATTCATATTACTACACACCACTGCAAATAACCTAATCTGAGGAAAAATAGAAATCAATTACACCCAGTCACTCCAATGGGTCTAAAACTGATTATATGGTGAAGGAAAGGAAATTAAAGCAGTTGTTTCAATTAATTTGCATAATAGTGTAATTGGCAGAGGCAGTGATATATGTGTTTTATGTTGCAGTTTTGTTGAAGTTATATTTTGGAATACAGTTTAAGAAATCATACAATATTATATGGATTAATATCCTGAAAGTTATTTCTTTTTGATTGATGCATTGTTGGTAATTTTACTATAAATAGGTATTGTTGCTAATTTTTTTTTTTATATAAAAATGTATTGTTGGTATTTTTATACTTTCATAGTGTCTTGCTTTTGTTTGGGGGGTTAACTGTTTGCCCATAGCTTGGGACCCTAGTAAGTGCAACCACTGCTGGTTAGGGTGGAGCTGGGAACATCAGCAATTAAGAGGTAGTTCGGCACTCTTCTAAACCTTCTGATCAGAAGCCTCACTGCCAGATGTAGTTTACCATCATACCCAGAACTACTGAGTTACATGCAGACATGTTTGTTGAAGCTAGTTAGTCACATCCGGGTTTTCTCTGTTACCAGCAGGCTTCCTTGCATTTTGTCCTGATCTGTCTCTTATGTCAAAGAGAAAACCAGCAGTCAGATTTTGGCAAAACCTAATTTTATCATCAGAGATTTGGTGTCTTGTAAAGATATTTCTTCTGCTGTGCTGTGGATTCTGCAGAAGTGGACTCAGTTGACGTTACTCATATTTTTACTTTATTTCTTCCCATGTCTTTCTCTTCTCTACCTGGTCCATGACTGTGGATCTGGAACACAAAACCTCCAATTCCTCTGTTTTTGGCACCTCTGACTCCTCTTTATATAATTAAGTGATTTATGGCCTACAAATCTGATAAAGCCTATGCATATGCTCCTAATCTGAGTAGGCCTATATCATTATAACTTATTTATATCAAAGAATAAAGATATTGTGGCTTTTATATCATACCTATTCATTCCTCAATATTTTCTAACAGAATTAGAGACAAAATCTTTGAAAGGATATAGAAGAAATAAAAATAAAAATGCTATAATGTAAGACATGTAAGCATTTCCTTTGTTCCATTTAAACTTTATTTAAAAAAAACTATTTTGTAAATTTTTGTAACTTTGTATAATATTTATGCATTACACCCTAATCTTTATTCGGTAAAAATTTCATTGGTAATCATGCATTACTTTTTAAGTAATACACATATTTATGTCTTTGTTGTTTCTGTTCCTTATATTATGGCCGCTACTGTATATGTGTGTATATATATATATATATATATATATATATATATATATATTGTGACGCAGCCCCGATTTCATTAACCACATAGACGTTAGTTGAAAATTAGCTAGATATAAAAGAAAAATAAATAAATAAATAAAAATAGAAATTTAATCCAATGCTTTCGACTTGCGAGCGAATATATTCTATGATTGGCCATACCCTCCTCTTCTCTTCACAAATTCTTTCCCTCTTTATCTACACTTCCACACATGAGCCAAGGGCCCGTGAACTTTGAAGTGACCCAACGCGAGAATGACCGGGTTCCAAAATTTCGCAGCTATCAGGCATTTGACCATAAGTGAATTCCAGGCACCATCAGGATCTCCTGCTGCGATTCACGTGATCAGAACACACTAAACGTGGATTGAACTTTTGGCCATCACACAAACACTGCGTGATTTGCGCCCCATCCTCCTGCGTACCTGGTCAAGGACGAAGGGGAACCCACGTGACTGTCTTTGGGGACAGCAGAATCTAAGAAAGGATTTTCAGTTTCCCTCTGACCGGCAGCAGTTGAACGTCGCTGGGGTAAATCGTCAGACTGCCCACTGAGATGAAGAAGACAGCAAAGTCTGTCAACTAGGGGTGAAAGGACTGCTATGAAACGGAATCAACCCAATGAACCGCCTATACGAAATGCTGTGGAACCCCGAACACTTGTGAAGGAAAAGGAATTCAGGAAAATTGCCGGCCGGCCAAAATGCTGTTTTAGCATCAGAACTCTCGCTTTAGCGAATCAGAACTTTGTGTGAAAATATCAACTCGACTGAAAGATAAGTTGATTCTCTTGGTTTGATCTGCTTTTATATATGTATGTATTCGCTCGCACCCTCTGTTCTTTAATGAGCCCTTCCCCTTTGTTAAATGAATGTTCTTTTTTTTTCTTTCTTTATATATATTTATAAATAAATGTTATATTTTGAAATCCATCATCTTGTGTCTGTTCTTCGTTGATTTCCTTGTGTTGCTTCCATTTCTGAGTGAAGACCGAGAAAAGATCCCACGTTTTCCTTTTTTTTTTTAACCCGTGGTTCATCTATATGCTACAAGTTCGTAACAATATATATATATATATATATATCTTTGCAAATAAGGAATAAGTACAGAACAAAAATAAAACTACTTTATAACAGAAGTTGAAATATAATCTTTTACAGGACGTAAAAGACACAACAAAAATAAAAATTCTATAACGTTCAGATTTTTTTTTACATATATAGTTTTGCAAATACAAAATAACTATGAAAATATAAAATAAATTTTAAAAAGTTGAGATGAATTTCTTTAAAGGAAATATTAAATATACAGTAAAAGAAATAATAAAAATAAAAATTCTATAATGTAAGACTTTTACATGAAATATAAGTTCATCTGGAGTCAGAGTTGATATAGTTTTACCAACTCTGACTCCAGTGATCCCTTAACTACTTCAGACTAACTTCACAACTCCAACTCCTTAGTCTTGGCCTTTGCCCTTTAATTGTTAAGAGAACAATCTGTTAAGTGTTTTCCCTCCCAACCTCAACGCCCTGTCAGCTGGGGCTTCAAAATATGCTGACAGCACCTCTGCAGAGGGGTAAAACCCCTGCCTAAATGAGGTGTCCTGGGTAAGATGATAAACAAGGTCCAACAGCAAGGAGGTTTTGAGGAGCATGGAAGCACCACTTAATTGCTACTGTTCCCAGGATCACCCTAACCCGAGGTGGTAGCACCTGTTAGGGTCCCAGCTATGGGCAAATAGTTAACCTCCCACAAGGGGTGAAAATGCTGTGAAAGCGTAAAAATAGGTTTTAATACCAGCAATACATTTTTTGATGAGAAATTATTACCAGCAATACATATTTCAAAAAAAAAAAAAAAATAAAATATTACCAGCAATACATTTTTGAAAAAAAAAATATTCCCAGCAATACATTTTTGAATAGAAAATTTACCAGCAATACAATTTTGGAAAAAATATTATTATGGCATGTAAACAATCCTTTGGGTCACTGGTTCTATCACACTCCAATTTAACCTCTGGAACAGAGTTATTTTGTTTTATGGTTTTTGCACATCCATATGTTGAGAGTGCTTCTCTTGTCTGAGAAAAAAAAAACTGGTGTTATATAGCTCTCCCAGTCCAAGAACCATGCTGGCTATTGGCTACTACCTGCCCAGTATCGTTTATATGCAAATAGCTAGCGCTGCCTACTCTAAGTAGAAGGTCTTCTCTCAACAGCCCATTGTGGAAGGGAACACAACTCCTGGTGCTTACAGCACCACATATAACTAACTCGGAGTCTTTTAATGGGCTGACCCGATTCTCTGTTACACTCCCCACTGATCTCCTGATCACAGCACCAACATGCAGAGGCATCCATTTCCTTCTAATAACAGACTGTGTTTGTATCGTCTGGTATCCGCACATCCGCACATTGAGAGCAATCCTATCAACCGAGAAAAACACTGATGCTTATATAGCTCTCCCAGTCCCAGACCCACACTAACTATTGGTTAATATTTGCCCAGTATAGTTCATATGCAAATAGTCAGCACCACCTTCTAATGATGCAAAGATAAAATTTGTTTCTTTGTATGAAATCTCTGACTAAAGACAATGACAACTTCCAATAAATGTCCTGAAGTTACAGAGTAAAACAGAACTCTTGATATTTTGAACCTTATCTATTAAACAATTCTGAGAAGTAATGATGTTGATTAGACAGTGAGAAAAAGAGGCAAGGGGATATTTGTTTGGGAACTCAATCAGCTAAATGACCTCAGATTTACATCATTCATATTAGACACCTGTCATCACACGTTAACCATTTTCCTTTGTCTCAAACCTTTCTATAAACAAGTGTTAAACAGTCATTTTTTACTGGCAGTCAACCAAGTTGCTCGTCTAGACAACGATGTCCCTATTTTATTCGATAAAACAGGCTCACATTTCACTAAAGGTCTCGACATTTAGTCCCCAAAAACATCGAAGACATACTTTGTCTTGAAAAGGAACTTTTTCAGACTATATATGGTTTTATTCATGAAGTCAAATCTTTTTTTTTTTTTACAATGATGTTCACCCTGTACCAAGCCCAAGAGCCACTCAAGATAGAGGGTTACAGAGTAAGAGGCACAGTTTATGGGGATAATATCCAATAGGATATTAAAAAATAATGCTTAGTCATTTGCATCCAATAGTTTGGATATTTTTTAATATCCATTAAAAAAATAATGTTTAGTCATTTGTTCTGATTTTATGAATTGGATTTAGGGCCGAGGATTTTCCAACACCATGTCACATTATTAATTTTAATATTGTTATTATTAATGCCATGCCCACCAATAAGAATAAAGGGTTTTTGTCTTTTTCATATTTTACAATGATTTTCATCCTGTACAAGACCAAAGAGCCACTTGAGGTAAAAGGTTATAGAGTAAGAGGTTCAGCTCATGTGGAGAAGATAACAGTTAACCCTAGATTTGAAGAGATTAAGATTGTAATGATCGTATAACCATTTTCTTGGGAGTCAGTTCCACAAAACATCAGTTCAAGAGAAAAAAAATCCCCTCAAGTGGAACTTGCATCTCAATAGCATACGATAGAATAAATTATAATGAAAAAAACGATTAAACCTTTAAAAAAAAAAAAAAAAAAAATTAAAAAATAAAAGCAGCAACCAAATCAAAATGAAGGATGAAATATAGTGCACAACGCAGATTTCATTTTTAACATTACAAATTTGTTGTTAGTGTTTGAGGGAAGGAGAAAAAGTGAAACTCGGTGATTGCTTCAACTAACCATTACATTGATCCAACGGCACCCCTGGCGAATCTTTATTACCATCATTATAATGACTGAGTCCAGAAGGATATTAAAAAAAATAATCCTTAGTCATTTGTTCTGATTTTAAGATTTTTCAACACCTTACAATATTATTATTAATTTTAAATTGTTGCTATGCCCACCAATGAAAATAGAGGGCTTTTGTCTTTTTCATATTTTACAATGATGTTCAACCTGTACAAGACCAAGGAGACACTCAAGATAGAGCATAGTTTATGGGGGTAGATAATGGCTGACCCTGGACTTGAATAGGTTAAGAATGTAGCGATTGAGGAAACTACCTCCTGGAAATTTGTTCCAGAAAGCAGCAGTTTGTGGGAAGAAGCTGTTCAAGCAGAATAGGAAGAGAATGAGAGTGGCTGTCTACAATGGGCATGGCGTGGTGCGTCTTTGCCATGGAGGTTACAACTGTTGGAACTAAGGAATGTAGTTCATCTGAATACCTTCAATGGAAATAGCAATAGAGCAGCGAGAGACTTGAAACATTCATCTGTGAGAAAGGAGTTGTAAGGTGAAAAATAAGTTGTCATCTGAAAGGACAGAGAGATGCTTATTGGACTATGGAGACTAGAGAGTGAAGAGTGGGAAACTCCTGCCCGTATATGGTAGCAGTACTCCATTTTCAGCTTGATTTGGTCAGATAGAGGATAACAGAAGTCAGATACTTACCAGAATGGTACAGGGAACTAACCATTTTTCCAGCATCTTTAGCAATGAAGTGTATCTTCGAATTCCACTTGAGGTTTGGGTTGAGCTTAAGGCACATGGCCTTCTCAAGCGAACACCTTATGATAGGCAAAAATTCAAGGTCCGCTAAGTGATGATGAACATCACTAGTTTCGTTTTTTGAGGTATTGACTGTGACCAGCCAGTTTTTTCTCATCACTGATATTTTAGATCTAGGTAACAAAGTCTGGTTGGAATTTTATATATTAGGTTGGTGCAAAAATAATGACGTAATAATGTCGTTTTTTGACGTTAAAAAATACGTCAAAAAACGACATTATTACGTCATTATTTTTGCACCAACCTAATAAAAGATACAGAGAAATTTTTTTTTATGTAAAATCGGAATCAACATTTTTTGTATTTTCTCCCACTGAAGAAATATCCAAATGTTGGACAGTTTTTTGTCTTTATTTTCTCTTGAAACTAAAGCCATTATATGACGCTTGGAACGGCTTATGATAAAATATAATAGACATCTGTCATCTATTATATTTATCAATATATGTTTAAATAATGATCTACTGCCCCTATATGCTAAATATATATATATATATATATATATATATATATATATACAGGTATAGCTCACCCTACATCGTTAATTGGTTCCATAGGTGACGACTTAGGTCGAAAAATGACTAAAGTCAAAAAAACCACTCTATAAACTGCAAATAAGCACTCCTCATTGCTTATTACAGTATTTATGATATGTACATACAGTATTCTGAATAAAATAATTTTTACCTTATCTGCCAGGGATATAGCCTTACGCTTAGCATTAGCACTTGCACTGGGACTTTTCTTCAGAGCCATGTATTCTAAATCACAATTGAAATGTAACTGAAAGAATGTCAACAGCAGTAAACAAGTCTGAATTTAAAATTGGAAAACAGCTCACAAATGCCACTTGTTGGCAGGAATTTGAAATAAGAACATCTGTTGAACATACTTTTTTGTTTTTGATGATTTTAACTTTATTTCAATATGATTTTATATGTGTTTCTTGTGTTTTCAGTTTGTAATGTTTTTAACAGCCGACGTAAACTTGAGTGAAACAACTTAAGGTGAGTTTTATTTTTCCATATAATATTTAAGAAAAACCGACGTATCTTCAGAAATGACTTAACTCAAAAACGGATTTAGCTGAAGTATTACTGTATATTTTCTAAGGTAATGGATTTATTTATCACTTCGACAGATTTTTATCCCTTTAAACATTATTTTTAGTGGATACTTATATTCAAGTAGATGCCCCATTTATTTATTAAACAGTAGATTTATTTTCATCTAACGGCCTGAATGTTCGAGAAATCTTATTAAAGAAAAATTTATGCACTTTGACTTACTGTTTAATAAATAAATAGAGCATCTACTCAAATATGAGTATCCACTAAACAAAATGTTTAAAGTGCTTATGCACAGGGTATGAGGGATAAATTGTCATCTAAATTATGCAAAAATGAAAATAACACTGACATCTCATTTTAACAGATATATTTACACAAAAATATCTTGAAATATTTAAGAGGAAATTTATTCAATAAAATCACCACTGGCTTCAACCCCAGCCTCCAGATGACTTTGGAATCTCCTACAACTCTTCTGAACGGTCTTCATGTTTCAGTTAGTGAACACTGTCATAATCCTTGCCTTCAGTTCATCTTTGGTGTTACAAGGATTTTTCTTGGTCTTTCGATCAACTGCACCACACACCTAATAATCAAGAGGGGTGTAGTCTGGGGAGTTAGGTGGTGTAAGGGGTGATGTGATCACAAAAATTGTCTGATAGCCATGACTGGGTTCTCCTGCTTGTTTGACATGGTTCAGAGTCCTGTTGCCAGACATAGGGTCTTCCAACAGCCAGAACAGCACTACCTCCCCAGGGCACTTGATGTAGGGCTCTGTGTTGAGTCTGAGACCCTCACCAACAAATTCTGGAATTCTTTTCTTATCAGAATGATCAGAGTGAGTTTTCCGAGCTGCTATAGCTTCATAATTCCATTAGACACATCCAACCCATTTGAATCCTATGCAGTGTCCTCAGATTGACATGCAAACACACTGAAATGTTTGAATTGGAGCTTCTGGCACGAATGCCAAGGAAAACAGCATTCCGTTTCCAAACTTCTGGCAAAGAGAATTGTGTCATGGTGTTTTTTTCTCACAGATGGTGTCCAACTGACCTTACAATACTGTGCAGTCGACAAAATCAAAAATAAACATGTATATGCAAAATTAAAAATATAAAATGTTAACAATTTACCCATCGCACACCACACACACACGTGTGTGTATATATATATATATATATATATATATAAGAAATATACTCTTAAGGGGTGCTATATTTATGAGATAAAGTGCTCAATATCAGAAATAGAGTGTGTGTAAATATAAAAGTGGACATTGAAGTCAACACTTAGAGGTGACAGTCTGTTTCATGCTAGATGCAATCGTCAGGCCACGAGTGCTGTTTTTTTTCTCGGCTATTTATATATACAGGTCAATAGTGCATTGTGGGTAGTCTATTTTGGTGGTTATTTTGCTGGAAGTTGTTTATTTATTAATTGGATTTAATCTATTTCCTATATATATATATATATATATATATATATATATATATATATATATATTTAGGAAATGGATTAAATCCGACATATTGTTATTTTTAATTTATCTTCTTCAAACATTATTTTTGATGGATACTCATATTCAAGTAGAGGTTCCGTTTTTTTTTAATTAAACAGTATGTTTTATCCAATTACATCTAACAGTTTGAATATTCGAGAAATTGTTTACATTAGGTTATGATACAGAGCAGATATGGATATTTCAAGAATTGTCAGAGAATGTGTGCTCAAAAGAAGTATTAAGGCTTTGTTTGACTATAAGTCCTACGTGGCCAATCAGTTAGGCATGTCAGATACAATGACGGTTCTCCATAAGAGAAGCAAATTCAAATCCTGCTGGAGGACACATATTTTTCTGCCAAGATATCTCAAATATTCAGGCTCGTATACATAGTTGGATAAAAAATACTGTTTAACTAAAAAACAGGGCTTCTACTTGAATATGAGTAACTATCAAAAATAACATTTAAACAAAATAAATTAAAACTAACATTTTATATATCTATATATATATATATACACACACACAGGTTGTCCCCACAAAATTAACATCATTTAAAATGTGAATATCTAAGTAACCAAATATCCCAGGCAAACTAAATTAAATAGGCTTTATGTTGAACAATAAAAGATTTATTTTAAAAAATCTAAACAGGATATTCAAAAGGGATGTAGATTTTATAACCAATTTCACAAAGCTTCATAAATGCTCAATATGCACACCACCTGTGACACGACACATCAAGTCAGTAGTCCAGCTCCTGCCAAACACGTTGTAGCATGTCTTGCATAATATTCTCCAGCACCTTAGTTCCTCTAAGCTTGTAGGAAGAGTGGGGGATATAGACCTGTTCTTTTCACATAGTTCCATAGAAAAATATCATAAGGTGTCAAGTCAGGTGAACAGGGTGGCCATTTCAACAGAACATTGTCATTATCACTGGCATGCCCGATACATCTTACAGGTAGATTCTCAGTGAGGTAAGTCCACACAGTCAACTTAGCTAGTTTGTACACATTTTGTTAAATTTTGAGATCATTTGCACGAGAATTGTCTATATTATTAGACTACAAAATTATGCTCATTTTCTGGACACACCCTGCATATATATATATATATATATATATATATATATATATATATATAATAGATATATATAATAAATTAAAAAGAATATTTAATATATTTAAATATAAAAGATATATATAATAAATTAAAAATAATATTTAATATATTTAAATATATAAGATATATATAAGACCTATATGTATTTAAGACTGGGTTTCTTGAAGAGCTGGTATTGTTGATAGCGTCAAGATCTTCCATGAGGCATCACAAAAATATGCAGAGCTGAAGAGAGGGGTTCAAAATGGATCCCTGAATTGCCATGTGGTGCCAACCTGGCTATGTGCCCAATGTAATCGGCTATATCTGTCCAAGGCAGGTCTGCTCAGTCACCAGAAATCACACAAACACCAATAGTATATTGCATATGACGATTTCATAATAGCATGCTTTGAATGCCCAACCTGTACTGGAGTGTGCAAGTCCATGTTGGGCCTGACAAGGCATATAAAAAGACACGGAATGTCAACTTCCACCACCCAGAGATGATTTGACATGCCATATATGTAACAAGAAATGCAGATTGATGGCTGACTTTATGATCCAGAGCTGTTCACACAACAAATGAACGCAGTGTTGCAGGGGTGGGGGAGTTTAACTGATGGACTGGACATACTCGCTTTGTGAGCTGACAGCTACTATGTGTGTGTGTGTGTGTGTGTGTGTGTGTGTAATAATTCTGCTTTTTTCCTTATTAAGTTAAATTCTTCTATGTGTTATGTCCCTTCAGGATGTGGGCAATTCACAATTTCCTGTTCTTTGTAGTTCTTAATAAAGTCTGTCTTTGTTGCGATCTCTCCTAATCCCTGTTCTGCTAACCATTTACACAAGCTCGTTGGGTAGGTTGTGTTGCTTTCTTCTTTCTCACCTGTGAGTGTCAAATTTTCTAAGCCCCATTGTTTTTTCAATAACCCTCTCTTTCTATTTCCAACTATAAATGTCCTTTTCGTTTCAATTTTCTTTAAAACTTTGTTGTTGCTTACCTGTTTATACCATGGAAAAATATCAGAAGACATATCAGAGATTTCTTTTTTTTTTTTTTTTTTAACAACTTTACCTAAATAGACCTTTTTATATATATATATATATATATATATAGTGTATTGGGGCAGCAGATCATTATTCAAACATATATTGTAAAATATTACAGACAACGAATGTCTATTATGTTTGATTATGAGTGGTTCTAAGCTTCATATAGTGGCTTTAATTTCAGGAGAAAATAAAGACAAAAACTGTCCAACATTTGAATAATTTTTTTTATTATGCTGTTCCTTGATCTAAGCTTTTGGCTCCTAAAACTAAAGCCACTGTACAAAGCTTAGGACAGCTCATGAGCAAACATAATAGACATTCATTTTCTGTTTTATATATATCATGACATTCCAATCAAGGCAATAAAGCCTCTAAGACAAGGGGTTTCCAAGTGAAAAATAAGAAAAGA
>OZ010592.1:82951951-83156951 GCA_963932145.1 Acanthosepion lycidas | reverse complement strand
ATATACATGTTTGTATAAACACAAGTAATAGTGGTGGTGATATGTGCATTTTATGTTGTAGCTTTGTTGAAGTTATATTTTGGAATACAGTTTGATTTAAGAAAATTGTAGGATATTATATGAAAGAATTAAATATTAAAATATTAAATATTAAAAGAGTTCTTTCATGTTGTTTTCTTAGTTTCGTTTAGTGACATATGAGTTATTTAATGCCAAAATTTAAATATTTTGAACACAATTGTATGCCTTTAATTACAGTTAAAATGTACTGTTGGTCATTTTACTATAAATAGCTATTGTTGGTAATTTTTTATAGAAAAATGTATTGCTGGTATTTTTACTATAAAAATGTATTTTTATACTCTCATAGTGCTTTTCACTATTTGCTCATAGCTGGTACCCTAATAGGTGCTACCATGCTGGGTCTGGGTGGACCTGGGAACAACAGCAATTAAGAGGTTGTTCCATGCTCCTCAAACCTCCAATCTCCCAATCAGAAGCCTTGCTGCCAGATGTAGTTCATTGTCATACCCAGGATTATTTTTTTTATTCAGGTGTGCATTTGCAAAAAAAACTGTGGTGTCTATCCCATTCAAACAAGATGATGTTAAAAAGTGATCCATAAGCAATTTAACACATTGAAATTATATTTAAATTAATGTTATCAAAGATATCAAGCATTGTCAGTAACTTTTGTGGTGTAATTGACCATACTTAAGTGTCACTGGCAAAAAATAGTGATACAAGTCTTACTAATTAATCCATAGCTGGAGGAGAAGGATTCAAGCAATTATGTAATTTTCCTGAGAAACAGAAATTTCAAATCAGTTATATATCACCGAAATCGTTCAAATATACACATCAAAATCATGCCCAGATATGAGGGATTCTACTATATAACAAACCCAACAGGAATTGAAATTCAGCTCTCTGATTAACAATTCTGAAGCAATATTCATTACACCACCCACACATCCAAACTTACAACACCTGGTATTCCCAAATGGTCACCTATCTTGGTACTGACCATATTTGAAAATAATTCCAAGCAAAAAATATATATGCAAGACAAAACTACAACAGCAATAAGAGAAAATGTTCACAAAGAATGGTGCAGTGTTCTGACTAAAAGACAAGAAAGGTCAAAAATTTGAAAGAAGAGACCAAAAAGTGGCTCATTTTTTATTGGTTAACAAGATATCCCAGCATGCCTCTGTACAATATGTCTCAAAATTTATGGAAGGGATGCATTTTAGCAATCATTCCTATCAGATTGGAACCAACAATTTTAATAACAGAAGAAATATAAAATACATTTCATCTATGTCTGAATCAAAAGCGATTATTACATATGGTTGCAGGCAGTACATTATTGAAACAAAAATGGCAACCATGGGACGTGTGGGAAAATTAAATAAAATAAATAAATAAAATGATAATAATGAATTGTAAACAAAAAAAAGAAAGAATATCGCGGATGGGACGACAAACGAGGAAATAATGTCGCAGATGGGACGACAAACAAGAATGTCGTGGATGGGACAACAAACAAAAATGTTGCGGAGGGGATGACAAACAAGGAAAGAATGTCATGTCCAGGACAACAAACAAGGAAAGAATGTCATGTCCAGGACAACAAACAAGGAAAGAATGTCATGTCCAGGACAACAAACAAGGAAAGAATGTCATGTCCAGGACAACAAACAAGGAAAGAATGTCATGTCCAGGACAACAAACAAGGAAAGAATGTCATGTCCAGGACAACAAACAAGGAAAGAATGTCATGTCCAAGACAACAAACAAGGAAAGAATGTCATGTACAGGACAATAAACAAGGAAAGAATGTCATGTACAGGACAACAAACAAGGAAAGAATGTCATGTCCAGGACAACAAACAAGGAAAGAATGTCGTGGATGGGACGACAAACCAGAATGTCGCAGATGGGACGACAAACAAGAATTGCGGATGGGAAAAAATAAACAAGAATGTCGTGGATAGGACGACAAACAAGGAAAGAATGTCACGTACGGGACGACAAACAAGTAAAGAAAGTTGTGGATGGGACGACAAACAAGAATGTTGAGGATGAAACTACAAACAAGGAAAGAATGTTGCAGATGGGACGACAAACAAGGAAAGAATGTTGTGGATGGGAAGACAAACAAGAATGTCACGGATGGGACGACAAACGAGGAAATAATGTCGTGGATGGGACGACAAACAAGAATGTCGTGGATGGGACGACAAACAAGAATGTCGTGGATGGGACGACAAACAAGAATGTCGTGGATGGGACGACAAACAAGAATGTCGTGGATGGGACGACAAACAAGAATGTCGCCGATGGGACGACAAACTAGTAAAGAATGTTGCAGATTGGATGACAAACAAGAATATTGCAGATGGGACGACAAACAAGGAAAGAATGTCGCAGATGGGACGACAAATAAGAATGTCGCGGATTGGATGACAAACAAGAATGTTGCAGATGGGAAAAATAAACAAGAATGTCGCGGATGGGATGACAAACAAGAATGACACTGATGGGACGACAAACAAAGAAATAATGTCGCAGATGCGACAACAAACAAGAATGTCGCGAATGGGATGACAAACAAGGAAAGAATGTCGCGGATGGGATGACAAACAAGTAAAGAATATCGCAGGTGGGACGACAAACAAGGAAAGAATGTCGCAGATGGGACGACAAATAAGAATGTCGCGGATTGGATGACAAACAAGAATGTTGCAGATAGGACGACAAACAAGAATGTTGCAGATGGGAAAAATAAACAAGAATGTCGCCGATGGGATGACAAACAAGAATGACACTGATGGGACGACAAACAAAGAAATAATGTCGCAGATGCGACAACAAACAAGAATGTCGTGAATGGGATGACAAACAAGGAAAGAATGTCGCGGATGGGATGACAAACAAGTAAAGAATATCGCAGGTGGGACGACAAACAAGGAAAGAATGTCGCAGATGGGACGACAAATAAGAATGTCGCGGATTGGATGACAAACAAGAATGTTGCGGATAGGACGACAAACAAGAATGTTGCAGATGGGAAAAATAAACAAGAATGTCGCCGATGGGATGACAAACAAGAATGACACTGATGGGACGACAAACAAAGAAATAATGTCGCAGATGCGACAACAAACAAGAATGTCGTGAATGGGATGACAAACAAGGAAAGAATGTCGCGGATGGGATGACAAACAAGTAAAGAATATCGCAGGTGGGACGACAAACAAGGAAAGAATGTCGCAGATGGGACGACAAATAAGAATGTCGCGGATTGGATGACAAACAAGAATGTTGCGGATAGGACGACAAACAAGAATGTTGCAGATGGGAAAAATAAACAAGAATGTCGCCGATGGGATGACAAACAAGAATGACACTGATGGGACGACAAACAAAGAAATAATGTCGCAGATGCGACAACAAACAAGAATGTCGTGAATGGGATGACAAACAAGGAAAGAATGTCGCGGATGGGATGACAAACAAGTAAAGAATATCGCAGGTGGGACGACAAACAAGGAAAGAATGTCGCAGATGGGACGACAAAGAAAAAATTCCGTAGATGGTATGACAATGAAAGAATATTCTTTCTTTCTCATAAGATCCAGAATATTCTTGGTGGTATAAGAAAGACAGAATATTGTGACTGGTACGAGAAGGAAAGAAAGAACATTGTGGATGTATAAGAAGGAAAGTAAGACATTTTCCCATGGTGCTAGCAATAAATCAACCTGAAATTTTATTGTCCCACTTGACCTCAACAAATACCTATCTGCTTTATTCCACATTAATGTGTTTTGGGGACAATTAATGTCCCGCAGGATGTGTTGAAAACATCTGTGGGACACATATGTCCCAGGGTACTCAAATGAGTTAAAATAATTTAAAAATTCTTCCTCTCCAGTAAAATCTGAGTTTTATTTTCAAGATAATAACATAAAGTTAGCCCATATGAAAAGAAAAATAAATTTTTGTCTATAAATAAAGTTTTTAGACATTTTTAAAATATTCACACTCACTTGTTATTCATCGACTAACAAAGCTGCCATTATACACACAAAATGTAAACAAATTTAAAAATCCAATATTTGTCCTTAAGATGTGTTTCAAAGTAAATTAGAAAATTAAATATACTTGATTTTATGGAATTATTTTTTGCTTAAAACACCATGAAAATAATGCCTCTTTACACATGTTAACTTGTGATGTCATAGGAAAAGAACAGTAGATTTCTACTGCCATCTCAAACTAAAAAATAAAAACATATGAAAAAGTTAAAAAATAGAAACAAGAGCACCAGTAATGCAGTAATCAAGAAATTGGTATTGTTTATGCTTAAAATAAGTTATCGTTAACATTATATAAACAATAGCTTAAAAATATTTTTGCCTATACACTTTTATGAAGCTTAGTAGAATTAATTAGAAGTATTAAAAAATCAAATTAAAAACTAGTTAAATGACACTTCTCAGTTTAATTCATTGCTTTTACTTTTTGATTATTTTCTTAACCTGTTTGAGGACATAAATATTTAATTGCATCTAATGCGGTCTTTATAATTATTCTGATTTTAAAGTAAAGGCGAGGAACTGATAAGGCCCAATACTGATTCCCAAGAGGAAAGTGATTCAGAACTTTTCCCCATTTGATCTGTCATACTTTAAAAAAAAAAAAAAAAAACAGTTGTGAAAGTAATATTATAAATAAAATTAAGTTGTTTTAAAAATATTTCTTCTGCAAAAATGGCATCAAACTTTATATTATTTGATCATTCAAAGACGTGTTTTTATTTAATAAAAATCACTTTTGTCATCAACAACCAGAAGAATTTCAAAATCACACAATAATGTATTTCATTAAATTATGGAAGTACCAAACTCTAAAAAAAGATTTATTTGGGAAATTTTATTGAATTATTTTTGTAAGGACAGACTTTTTAGACTTTCTGATTTGAAATTACAAAATATATTTTTTCTTTCTTTTTTTTTACTGAAATTATATATCTTCAGGAATTTTTCTTAATAAAATTATTAAAAAATATTTGTTATCACACCAGCCAATTTTAAAAGTATACAGGATGTAGTGAAATGGTGGGAGGGGGTAACCAACCCACCAAAAAAATATTTCTACAAAGTTTTCAAAAGAACCTATTCAGTATGTATACTATTCAGTTTTTGAGGTTTTTTTTTAATGTTTACTCACTACAAGGCCCAAGTGCCACTCAATGTAGAGGGTTACTGCATAGAGTTGTATTACTGTCAGAAAGGTCAACAGGAAATATAGACAGCTGAAGAGGTCAAGATTTAACTAGCAAATAAAATTTCAGAGTTCAGGCGGAGAGGGGTATAGAGTGGAAGTAGACTTTTTAAAAGGAACTGGAAACCTAATCCTAAACAGGAAACCAGGAATGAACCTCTCTAGTCCTGTTCAAAAACTGGGGAGAAGTGTGAACCGGACGATAGGCAAACCCCATAACTCCTAATGAGGGAGAAAAAAAAATAATTACAGAATAAAATTTCAGAGTTCAAGCAGAGACATCAGAAGTACA
Organism: Acanthosepion lycidas; assembly: GCA_963932145.1. Taxonomy (NCBI): domain Eukaryota; kingdom Metazoa; phylum Mollusca; class Cephalopoda; order Sepiida; family Sepiidae; genus Acanthosepion; species Acanthosepion lycidas. Next base: position 83,151,364 of record OZ010592.1, on the reverse strand, counting down.
GATGCTGAAAATTTCATTTAATCAGATAATTAAAATTCCATGCATTGGTAAAAAAAATGGCAAAGCAAACGGTTTGTTTTAAATTCTTTTGCTTTCATTTCGAAAAAAAAAAAAAAAAAAAAAAAAAAAAAAAACACATCCATTTTTCGCTGTACCTTTTTATTTTTTTTTTTTAAGTAATAAAAATAATAAAAATTCTTACTTAGAATTTTAATAAATGAATTTAACAATTGGACTTTAATGCAGTTATTGGTTTGCTGCAAAAATTATTGCTACCTTTCATTGTTTCTGATAGAACATTGGTATGGTCTTTGTTACCCTTAAGGTCAGTTTAAGGTTTTCTTACAAATTCTTAAAATATTTTTCGATTTTGACAAGTGTCGCAGCCTAAAAAAAAATTGTATAATGCTCCAGTACACATTGTACAAAAATTATGCCCCCCCACCACATTTTTTTCCTTATTTTATGAGTGGACCAGTCTATTTAAGTAGTGTTGATTTGTATTTTTTCATTACTGCGATTGGCGACTACTACTGTAAATTTTCCATGTTTCTGTAACGTTTTACACGCATTTCAGTACAGACCACAGTACTTGATGCATATAAAACAATACTGAGTTTCTGGCACTGTACGCACGTATGTGTAGGGGTGAGGGAGTGGGGTCTACGTTAACTGCGAACTAGAATTAAAGACAATCGTAGGGGATATATGAAGCAAATAGCAGCACATTCCTCTTTGGACGATGAACAACAAGGATTTATTTAACAATTAATGTCAATATTTTGTTTTGTTTTTTTTACACTTTTTATTGGCCATAGACAACTGAAAACAAAAAAAGCTGACAAGCAAACGGTGTGTGTGAAAACTAAAGCAAATATGCAGCTCAGTTTTTCTAGAAAGCTTATTTTTTAAATAACAATACATGATGAAAGAACCTTTTTTTTAAAAGTTGTACAAAAATCAAATCAATCGAATTTAATAAGACTCCTCCACACTGACCGAGAGATAAATTTTTTTTTTTTTTTTTTTTTTTTTTACAAATATTATCTATTTTCGTTTGCTTCTAAATTTATTTCCCGTCATTAGCATAAATGATTATATATTTGAACAACAAAACAAAAATAATCATTTTTTTTAAATTATTTTACCAAAAATAAACCAGTTTTATTTCCGCTCGTTTTTTTTTTTTTTTTTGTTTTTTTTTAAAAAAAAAGAAAAACCAACCAGAATAAATCGATCTTTTTAAAAATTCTAGCTCTAGAATGATAAAAAGTTGAAGATTCGAATAACCTGGCAGTATTTGCTTCTATATAAATATTAGATTTTAAAATAAATGATACAACGATGAGGACAATTGCAATCAATTATAATTACCAGGTTCGGGTAAATCTCCGAACAAATCCATCGACATTAGATAAGAAGCGGAAGTCGGGAACCGATAAACAGGAAATTTAATGACTCCGGTGTCTACAGAAATAAATCTCCTCTAAAATAACATCCAGAAATTAATAGTAATTTACTAAGCGTAGCTTAGATGTGGCACAAAGTGTAAAAGTATGGAGCACCTAGTGAGAATCGAGCTTTTGGGCACCTCGGTATATGGTGTAATGGTTAGCAGGCTTGTCTCGCTAAAGCAGTTACGACTAAATAATGAGTTCGATCCTCACTGAGTGCCCCTATACATTCGGTCTTCTTGTGCCACATCTAAGCCTCGCTTAGAAAATCACTTTTAAATTAGACCCCTCCATGGAGGAGTTTGTAACACATATCATCTCTCAGTTGCGTCTCTGTCTTTGGGCAGAGTGCAGTCAGGGGAGACTCCGTCAAAGAACAGAGTCGAAACTTAGGAAAATTATACTGCCCATCTCTGGGGAACAGCTGCCCGATGCCGCGCCCCTCTCATTGCACCAGAGAGAGGGATCAGTGCTCGCACCGAGGCCAGCGCAACCGACGGTTGCGGGGGCTGCGTGCAATTTTTGTTCTTGGTCCGGGTGTACGCGCCCCGGTCACCACCTTAAAAAAGACTTTGTGTCACAACTCGTCTTAGTGGGAAGACAGAGTACCTAGTGAGAATCGAGCTCATAGCTCAGTCGTAATTTATTTGACTGGTGCTTTTTTAGCTGTCCGCTACCACTTTTTCATCAATGTCGATTTTCGTGCAAAAAAGCGGATCACGTCTCCATACATGTTTCTGAAAACCCGAACTTCTCATTGGACAATAAATATTAAAATTATCTCGTATATCTTCACGTGCATTCTTCTCAATAAGCAACACAAAACATATCAGGCTTCAGACTGAGTTTTGTAAGGCGCTTTCTGAGTGGTTTAGAGATATTAAAAAAAAAACAATTTACAATACATGCTCACCACTACGTCCGAATAACGTCAACCTAGTTTTTGACCTGACGAAAAAACAATGCTTATTGGAGCCTGTCACGTAATTAAAAAACATAAATTGAAGGTACGAGCGAACCCAGTTAGTGAGAATTTACGACGACTAGAATTTGCTAAACGAGTTCACGACGCTCGAATCATTACTGCAGCGAAGTACAAAGTTAGAACCTCAAGTTCTTTAACATAAAATAACTTCACTGAAATTCAAGCTACAATTTCAACGAAACAACTCACTCACCAACTTCTCCAACTTCCTTTAAAGCTAAAAGTTTATCAACATATTTTCAGCTTTACAAGATTTTTAAACTCTCTTTCAGTGAACATTTTGAACAAGATAATTCAGCTTTTTGTGAGCTCCGATAAAAAAATGTTTTATTAGTGAAAAAAAACTTTAGCCCAGTCAAAGGGAAGTAACTTATATTAATAGTTAAAACTGTTGTCATTTATAATAAATATTGTACCTGTTATGAAAAGTTATTTTCTTGTGTTCTTTCTCTTGTTTGCTTTTTGTTTTCTTACACATTCGTAAAGTAAAAAAATGTGTGGGTTGATTTATGCCGTCAATGCCACTACACTTTCTTCTTTGATAAGAATAAACAAATGGGCGGATTTATGTTGAAGTGAAAGTAAAAAAAAATGCTTCTTATTTGTTTCTCTATGTAAAAATTATAAGCAAGTACAAAGTACATGGATATTGGAACACAATAACACCGAGAGAGAGAGAGAGAGAGAGAATCTTTTCACTTTTCATATTCTAACATTGACATATCAGCTGAGCATTTTCACTGGCAATAATCAAAAAACCTTCCATTTCGTTTGTCTCATCACAGTACAGGACTGCTCGTGACGTGGCTTATCATGATGAAGTATTGTATTGATTGAGGGATAATGACGAGGAAACACGCGTGTTATATTTTAAACGAAACAAGATAAGGAATTTATTTACAAATTTATACATTTGAACTTTGAAGTTATCAGTGGCTTGTTTCAGGAAAAGGAATCAAATATTTAAAATTCGTAGTTTCGATGAACTGACAAGAAGAGAAAATGTTTATATTAAATCATCGGACACAAAGTCATTCAGAGAGTTTGTTTTTTACATAGAACTTATACGGTTGTATTCAAGATGAATGAAAAGATAAGGTACTTAACTTTGGAATTGAATACAGTTCTTTGAAATTGCCCTGCTCTCATTAGAGTCTGATAATGCATCAGCGTGTAATTTGAAACTGATGTTAGACGCGTGGAACTCTGTCTTTCTGCCTCCTGCTTCTTTCTGCTCTCTCTCTCTCTCTCTCTCTCTCTCTTAATTCAACATTTTTTGTCTATACCAAAAAGTGATTTCACATCGGCTCATTACTTTTTTCTCAGTTTGTAAATCGTTCCCTTTTCCATTGGTCAAAATAAATGTTCGCATAGACTCGCGAATTTGAAAACTGGAGAAAAGAGAGTTATTTTTATTTCGTATTCACCACATGTATATTGCTTTACAATACATTCATTAATTCCTCCTTTTGGGCACCTCAATATGGTGTAAAATAGTTAGCAAGCTTGTCTCGCGTAGAACAGTTACAACTGATTGTGAGTTTGATCCGCGTTGGGTGCCCTATACTTTCGGCTTTATGTCACATCTAATATACGCTTAGAAACTCACCATAAGTGCCCCCTTTTAATCATAATTTTTCGGCTATTCTACCATCGAGTATTCAGGAAGGTCAAATAGTGTGTAGGGATAGAAAAATAAAAAGTTCACTATTTTAAAAATAAAAAAAATTAGAATCTGTCTATATTTCTGAGATGAGGTATTATGTACACTATTTACATTATTCGGACTATTGTCCTCACCTTTGCCGCCATATTTATTACAACGTTTCGGCCGTTGTACACTCCGGCTTTCTTCAGGTGGTTGGATAGTCGAACTGAACCCTTTATTTCGCTCGCTGGGGTAGACCATGTATATTGCTTTACAATACATTTATTAATTAACCGGGTATTGAACTCACACTCTTTGGGTCCTGTCACTGGATCTAACTAACGCCTTTATCCACTGTGCCATGTGTCCTTGAGGACATCTGTGTATGAATTTCTGGGTATTATAAACCTAATGTCTTCAGCATTTTTACCAGTGCTCATATTGCAATTTTTGTTGTTATTATCGCTTTTCTTTGGCACACCTTATTACTGCTCCCATATTGTATTTATTTCTATGATTGGTCGGCTCAGAAGATTTTTGTGGCCTAGCATATATGCTGATTCCTTGTACGCTATCCCGTGCAGTTGCGGAAAGAAATATAATGGGGAGACAAGCCGCCCCCTTAAGGTAAGGCTTCAAGCACACCAGAAAGCTGTAACACGAGGGGAAGTGGAAAAATCACATATGGAGAGAAAAGGGAAATCACCGCCCTTTTTGAGATCAGGTTGAGACCATAGACAAAGAACACCATTGGAAAATTCGTAAACTTAAGGAATCAATGAGTTCAATACCCGGTTAAGGCAGTGGAGAACTTGCAGGGGGGAATTAAGAGGAGATAACTGATAACTGATATCCATTAAACATGGCACGTGGAATTAGAACAGTCTACCCCAGTGAGCGAAATAAAGGGTTCAGTTTAACATTCCAACCACCTGAAGAAGGCCGGAGTGTACAACGGCCGAAACGTTGTAATAAATATGGCGATAAAGATGAGGACAATAGTCCGAATAATGTAGTGTAAAAAAATAGAAAGCTAAAAATTCGCAAACCATTTTGGTGTGCCATAAATAAAAAAAAAATGAAAAACTAAAGCAATAAATAAAAGAGACCAAAAGGTTATCATTCCTAAATGTAGGAGAAGAAAAAGGGATTGTCTAATGAGTCATTTCTGTGAAACAATCAAAATCAAAAAGCAAGAGAGGAATAAATTCCTTTGTCTAAAGAAAAATAAAGGACCAGCACCTGAAAGAATTTCATCCACTGTCCCATTATCCTAAATCTTCGGAAACATAAATATCCCACACAGAGAGTCGAAAGAATACTAGTATCAAGAAAAACTTATTTTACAAGGACGGACGGACACACACACACACACACACACACACACACACACACACACACACACACACACACACACACACACACACTCCCTCTCTCTCCCTCTCTCTCTCTCAAGGACTTCTAAACTTTCAACATGAGAACCTTCTGATAGGAACTTATGAACTTGTGGCGGACGTAACCACATTAATTTAACTATAGATTAGGAAACAAGGCTCACACATAAAAAGATAACCAAAAGACATTGTTACACATAAAATATGTATTTAACAAGATGTACCATCATCAAACAACGATGTGAAGGAAAGCATGCATTTAAGTAAGAAAAGGTTGAATACACCAAGAGTTATCTCACTTTATCTGTATTTTAGTGTTCCAAAGTTCACTGGAAGAATGTTCATGAGAGTCTCTTGTAATGACTGTTCTTGAAAGATTTTGCCATGTAAGAAAAGATTATGTGGGTATATAAGGTATGTTCAGCATGTGAGTGGTGTGTGTGTGTGTGTGTGAGTGGGAAGGTTGGTGCATAGTTTCAAGTGTCATAGATTCGTTTGGCGGCTGAAATCTCACTAATTAGGATTAGAAAAAATAAGTGACTGTAGGCTCCAAATCGCTGCGCGGGAAGAATTATTCTTCACGTGCAGACGATCTTATTAGTCGGCATTGACCAATCAGCTTTGGGGAGACTTAAGAAAGCTTCTGTGATTCAATTTCTCCCAAAAGTGCACAAAATTGACTACTTGAAAATAGTGCGATTTCAAAATTGTCGCATTGCTGCGATTTGTATATTGCCTGTCATAACGTAGTGGTGATCAATTAACCAATGAATGCTTGGCGTTGTATGTGATTTGTATTTTTGTATGTATGTATGTTCGTGCGTAACAGATCCGCACAAACTCTTTGAATATTGTATATTTTATTTTTATTTTAAGAAATGTAAATTTTTATCAGTACATGCATCAACTACCATTTCATGCATTTTTTAAATTAACGATAAATCATACTTATTATAAAACCCAGGTTGTGTGTGTATGTGTGTGTCTGTACGTTTATATATTGGATCAGATTTCCTACATTTTTCAACCGATTTCAACAAAACTTCACAGGACTACGTAAAATTACCTTGCGGTGGTTCTGACAGCGCCAAAAATTGGAAAAACACAATTGTTTTTGTATGAAATCAATTTGAAAACACGATTAAGAGGCATCGCGGAATGAAAGGGGAACAACTCATATCGAGTTATACTCATTATAAAACCCAGGTTGTGTGTGTGTGTGTGTGTGTGTGTGTGTGTGTGTGGAATCGGATTTCCTACATTTTTCAACCGATTTCAACAAAACTTTACTTTTTTTGGCAGTTAGTTTTTCTTATTGTCTTGCACACTTTTTTCTTTATTTTTACATTCAGAATGCTTTAAAAATTCCATTTAAAAGACAATTGTTTATAATAAAATTCTATTCAATCGGTAGACTCATAGTCATAACGATTGAAAACAATGTTTTTGTTTGAGTTTGGATTTGACCAATTCGTAAAAAAAAACAAAAACAAAACAAAACTAATTACATGTGTGTCCGTCAACCTTAAACAATAATCTTTGTCAATTTTATTTTTCAGTCTTTATGATGGTCGATACTTGATCTATCTCTTACTGTTACATCTCCGGGCTCTACTGCTAGTAGTTGGTGTATATTTGGATTAAGAACGTTATAAGATATCCAACTGTAAACCCCTACTTGGTGACTTCCACAAAAGCGTAACGGCAGAAATGGTGTGTGTGTGTGTGTGAGAGAGAGAGAGAGACAGACAGACAGACAGACAGGCAGACAGAGAGAGAAATTAACTTAAATTACTAACACATCTAAGAGACATGGCTGGGTAGATAAAGGCGTTGGATCCAGTGACTTGATCCAACCAAAGAGTTGTGAGTTCAATAAGTGCGTACTGCAGAAGTAAAAACAAAAACTTCGTCCTGGTGGACGAAATAAAGGATTCGGTTCGAAATTCCAATCAGCTGAAGAAGGCCGAAACGTCGTGAATATGGAAACAGAGATGAGGACAATATAAAAATAATTTACAATACCACATCTCAGAAATATAGACAAAAAATTAAATTACTACCACTTCTCGCGTAAAAAAAAAAAAGAAAACATAAGAGCACTTTGCCAGATTTAAAATTTACTTTATGACGAAGAATAAATTTGAATTTATCGCTTTTTTTTCTTTCTTTTTTAATTTTTAATTATTTTTTTTTTTTTTTTTAACTCATATTGTCCTGAAACATTTTCGGAAAAAGAAATAAACTAAAAAAAAAAAAAAAACTAACGGAATGTTTTCGCTTGAAGCAATATATGTTCAAAATAATATGCACATTTTATGTTTATTTAATTTTTTTCATCATTAATTAAATAAAAAGCTTAACCCGAACCGTATTACCTTGTTTGTCGTTTTTAATGAAACATGCATAAAGGAAGGATTGCTGCCTAAATATACAATCATCAAATTACACGACCCGGCAGCAAACAAGGAATATATGCACGCTATTTTTAATTTATTTATGCTCGGTATTTATTGGACAGCACTCACAGTGATAGACCTTATTTAGCTTACAACTATATATATATATATATATATATATATATATATATATATATATATATATATATATATATATATATATATATCAATGTTTGTTTATTATTAATATTATTTAATATTCTTTTTTAAATAGTTGTGGTTTCGTTTCAGCTAATCAATTTAATTCCGACTTTTTGTAACACCCTTTATTGCTCATTTCATTTTATACACAATGGAGATTCATTGAAAGCTTTCTATTTTTCTTTAATCTCTTAATTCCGTTGTATTGTAGAGACGTCCACGTTGACGAGTTGTTGTTAAAGATTCAACTTGTGTTTGGTATACAAAAGTCTACGTATCGTTGCGGTATTTTCTCAATAATTTATGATTTTACACGAAAAATAATCATCCAAAAAAGGGTAAGAAGATAAAATTCAAGTTATTTTTTTTTCTCGTAACAAAACGTCGTTTGAAATCACCGAAAATTTGTTATTCGCTTTTTTTTATATTAATTCTTGAATAATATTTTATTAAAAATATATTAAATGTGAAAAATAATCGTTTCAGTATAAAATTTAAAAAATAATGTCTTCCTGACAACTTGTAAAATTTTTTCTCAGTTTTTTAAACTTCACTAATTAACAAAAACAAATTAAAACATATGGAAAAACAACAAATAAAAAGTGAATCTGTCTTTTCAATTTAAATCTGTTTAAGCTTAATATTAATTTTAAAAAAATCTTTAATTAATAATTACTTATATTGAAATCTAGTCTGTATATATATTTATATTTTTGTTGTAGATCAGACTGAAATGTAAAAATTTAAAGTTAACTTTCTTAAAAAAAAAAAAGTTTTTTCCCGGCAAGTACTCGCTTTTCTTCTTTTTTTTTTTTTTTTTTTTTTTTTTTTTATCTTGAAATTGTTTACATATTCCAAAATATTATTATTATTTATATACATTTAAGTTGTTTTATTTCCCAAAATTACTGTTAAATAAAATAAAAAGTAACTGGTTAAAAAAAAACTCCCGTAACTTTTTTTTTTTTTTATTCTAATTTTTTAAAATTCATTTTTTATAGTATTTTTATTAACAATCTCAAAATATCTTTTCGTATTTCATACATTTATTTCTAATTCAACTCCTGTGTTTAATCCAGCGTAAATTAAAAATTTGTTTAAAAAAAATTCTTGTTTTGATGTTTTTTTGACAGTATATTTAGTTTCTTACGGAGAAAAATGGATTTTAAAAAAATATAAAATAATTATTTATTACTCAAAGACAAAATATAATAATTTTACTAGCTTTATTTTTTTTATTTTTTAACCATAAAAAAGACATGATGCCGGTAACTGTTTTACCGGGTAACATCTTATTTCGGTGGACTGCAACTAGAAATAAATTTTTTTAACCATTAATTTAAATCAACCATTAACAAAATAGTATTGTATTTTCTGCTTATTAAAAAATAAATTGAAACGTTTAACTGCCTCATGAAACTCTCCGTTCGTGACCATCCGACTCAGCGATATGACCCAAGGAAAGCAATGACCAAGTGATGGAGTCGTGGCTACACGGCATGGAGACAATAATAGATTTAAAAATATATACATTTATTTCTTAAATATTTAATGATTTTTTAGTAAAATTATAAGTAGCAAAGTTTAAAAAAAAAAAAATGTTATTTCGGGACGATAGTGAAAAACAAAAAAAAAATCATTCATCTAGAGACTGGAACCCTGGCCACCTCTGGACCCTCACCATGCGACCAGGACAGTCGAATAATAATATGGAGGAAGATGAAAGTGATATTTATTGTTGTGAAATCAATAAGAACGTAACAGAATGTTCTTTGTTAGCGAGTAGAAAATGCGAGAAAAAGTTTATGGTTGCAAATCTTCTAACAATAATAAATTTAGAAAGGTTAACAAAATGCAAGCTTTTTTGATTCTTTGGAATTGGACTTGCCACTTGCTTCTGTGGTCTTAACAACTATTTTCGGAAATGGATAAGCCATCATAATCAGTTTTATTACTTTCTGTCTCTGTATTTGAGATCTTCCGCAAGTTCCATAAAAAACAAATCAAAATCTGATCAGCCCATCTAATGGTCAATTAAAAAAAGATAAAAATAACGAAAGAAAAACAAAGTACGGTCAGTTAAAGTACAGATAATTTAAAATTGGACATATTGCTACTGCTCTTGTTGCGCGGCCTGTGTATGCGTTAAGAAAAGATAAACACGTTTCTCCAGAAATGCCCACAACAAATATGGCAGACTCGGGATGTGAGTCCACCTAAAGAAATGTAAAGAAACAACAAGAAGCGATATATATGTACAAACAAATGATAATGTATGTATTAACAACAAGAGGTTACAACTAACAAAGACGATAATGTGTGTAAGAAATGAATATGGAAACTTTGGTCCAAAGTATGTGAAGTGAGTGAATGTGTGTGTAGTCACTGTGAGTGTACTGTACATATTGTTCGTGCGAACGCGTTTTTCTGTGAGGGACTTACATGTTGACAAATAAAATCAGAACCCACGAGGGTTACATATGGCACAAGGCCGAGTTTAACGTGGGATTTCTGAGCCCGTAGGCTCCTCCAAAAATATTCCCTCTTTGAACCCGCATAATTGGGTTCACAGGCAGTCAACCACCTCGAACGAGACTCTGCCCTTTGGCGGAGCCTCGTCCGGGTTCCTCTCCACCCGAAAGCAGAGAGTTAGACTGTTACTTACCCCGGTGGCAAATAAAATCAGAAATGAGTGCTAAAAAATTATCACAGACTATTCATAGTGCCAGAGAGCATTCTCTAGTAACAGTTTTGAATAATTTTATTAGCAGTGTGTTTATTTTGTCCCAGTTGATTAAATCAAATTTATTTATATTCAGACTGTTGTCCTCATCTTTATCACGTTTCAGCTGTTGTGTCATCCAGCCTTCGTCAGGTATATATCAATCTGGGTAACTTACAGGGAATTCTAAACTGAACCCTTTTAAGTTTTATTTAATCCACAAGGGCAGACTGTTCTTGTTCCACTGCCCACATCTAGGAATATCTTGTCTAGTTCTCAGCCAAAACATTGTGATGTGGACATCATGTAATGATAGCTCCTCGTCCCAGAAATTCAGAGATTAAAAAAAATTCATGGCAGAATGTTTGTTTAAAGCAGTAAATCATCATTATCAGTCCCATGGCATAAAAACAAAACAAATAGTGATCTTTTAAATATAGTATAATAATACTAAGATTCTAACCTTTATGTATGTATGTTCCCAAGATATAATCTAAACTCACGAGTGGGGCATGCGTCCCATGTTGGGAATCATTGCTTTAAACTGACCTTGTGTCATATTCGGTTGTGACATGAGTGTACTGATAAATAGCTCATTTAAGTTCCTGACCTCTAACTCTTATCTTGCTGGAAGCACTTTCTCATTCATCATGAGTGGGGTTTTTTTTTTTTTTGGGTTTTTTTTTTTTTCTATCTCTTTGCCATATCTGGAGGATGTTTCATCCACATTCTTCACCAATCTGTCAAATTCCTCTCCTTTGCCAGCTAGACAACATCATGTGTTTGGTAAAAAAATTATCTCTGCCTGTGTCAAACTGCATGACCATCTAGGCTTAAGGATTTCAGTCAGTGTACATTATTTTATCAGGCCAGCACATCTCCCAGTGTAAACCAGGCCTGCTGGAAGATTGGGTGTTTAGCAAACCAACCAGTTTTGAATTCAGTGTTATCTTCCTAGACTGGTTTACAATCAAGGCTAGAGAACTCTCTGCCTTGCTATTTGTTGTGGAGGGAAGAGATAGATTTATACCTTTTCCAAGTTTTTTTTTTTATTATTATTTCATCCTAGACAAGGCAATGAAGCCACTAAGACACAAAAGGTTATCGAGTCTGAGACAATATGAGAAAAAAGGAAAAAACTCTTAAGGAAAGCGAACAATAAAAAAGCAAACTAAGAAGACAGAAGATAACGATTGACATTGCATTTAAATTTTTGAAGATCAAAGTTGCCTGGAAAGCAAGAGACTATGAGAAGGGACACAGATGAGAAGTGTGATAGAAGAAACTGTCAGCAAAAAACTTACGGTTACATTGAGCCAATTCATATGTAAATTGATGAGATCATATTGCCAATCATGTACTGCACTTAAATTCATAAAGTCTAGATAACATAGTGAAAAGTTCATCAGAACAATTACCATGAATATATTTATATAAAAGGCATATGTGGTAGGAAAGGGACTGAAGCCAGGTCAGGACCAATAACATTGAAGATTCTTCTTTAGATTGTATCAAGAATCTCTAAATATATAGCAGACACACCAGACCATATATGGCAGCAAAATTCAAAACATGGATGAATGGTAGTCTTATTTGAGATAGGTTCTGGAGAAAAAATTGTCTGGCATGATACAGTGATCCAATTTACTTAGCAGTTGAGTATGTAAAAGTAAATTCAATGAACTTAACCAGAATTTGAACTCAGCTTGCAGATTTCTCTACCCAAACCACTACACGTAACACTATTTTGGTATAAACCATTTTTAATCATTCAGTCCACTCATCAGGAGGTTTCAGCAACTGACTGCAGATTTTTCTCATTTTCGTTATTTTTATACTAAGTTAAAAATTAATCTACACATTAATTATTGGTATTAGGTTGATTTTCTTTCTTTTTGTGTGTGTGTTTGTAATCAAGAGAGTGATTCTTTTTTTAAATGTTTTCCAAATTTTTGCTCAAAATTGATTTTTTGGCAACCCAAGGTCCAATTCCCATTCAGTTTGTTATATTGATTTATGCACAGTATGAATCTACCTCTTCTCCCCCAACTATGGGTTAATTAGTAAGAACTGTATCATTAAATCATTATCTCGAAAAAAAAAATTCTTACAATCTAAAAATATTTTCTGGCTTTAAATAACCTGCAAAGGGTTGATAACTCATAGAAAACAAATCAATCCATCAAAATTGATTTTTTATTTGAAATTTTGCTTTGTGTATACTTGTCCATCTTTTAATTTTATTTGCAAAAATTAAAAGAAGTTCTTCTTTTAGCAGGCAAGATATGTGAGGATGACACTGTTATCAGTTAAACTTTGATCTGAAATTTTCACTGTATAATGTTTGGTCTGGATATGTATGCAGCATAATGCTTATTATTGGTATCAAAAATGAAATTGTTGGGCTGAGTTCAAATTTTGACCAAAGCTGTTGCATTCATTTCACACTAATGCAATTGAGAAAGTCATGAACCTGAATTCATCTCTTCTCCTTCGGTAATTGGGGAAATATTATGGCAGACTGGGCTCTTTAGTTTTGATAGGGTAACCAGTTTAGAAGGACAAAACTGGAGAAGGCAACAGGAAACAATTTTATTTTTCTCAAGAACAGACAAGTTAATACACTGTTTGCATATTAAAGAAATGGAAGCTGTGGAGAGTTATGATCAGCTATGTATGTTCTATGTGATCTGCGGATTGGTTTGGTTGTTTTTGTTTAGTGTTATATGAACACCTCTATGGATTGTTTAATGCCAAAATCTAAATATTTTGTACATAATTTTTTTTATTATATATAATAATTAACCCATATCTATGGGGAGAAGAAATTAATTCATAGCTTTCCCAAGGGTATTTTCATGTAAGGGAATATAACAAACCCAACCAGAATTGGAATTCGGCTTTTCGATTAATAATTCCAAGCCATTATTACTAATAGTAACCAAGAAAATTTAACAGTTTTACTATTTGAATTTTCTGATTAATTGTAATTTTTAAGTTAATGATTGAATAAGCAAAATCCTCAACTATAAAATACCCATGAAAATTCCCCTATTGCATTGTTGAATATCCAAGCTTACAGCAACTTGTATTCCCAAGCAGTCACCCATCTAAGTACTGACCAGGTTTGTGTGAACTGTGGAGATGCATTATATTAAGTGCCTTGACAAAGAATAAAATAGTTGAAAAGTATTTGTTGTATAACAATGGCTCCATCTCAGCTTTATTAGGCTTCAAACTAATCAGTTTATCTACATGTGAATGATTTTTGTTTTAGTTTTTTTATTCTCTAATGTTTTTAATATTTTTTTTTCTTTTCTCTCTCCAGATACGCCACCTTTTGAAATCATCATGGCTCAGAAAATGAACTATGAAGACCTTCCTATTGATATCCATTATAATAAACTAACTGGTATGTCTTTTGAACTTCATATTTTAGAAACATTGCATTTTCTAAATTGTAACATTACTGTAGGCTTCTTTCTTATTTATTTATTTTTCAAATGTTTAATCTTTAGCCCCCGGCATTATTAATATTACTTTTCTTTCTACTGCCTTCAATGACTCTCAATTACTGTATCCTTATTGTTAATTTCCCTATAAATTATTTCCTGTTGCCATAGCAGGATATGACAACACATCTATGAAATTCAAACACACTATTGTTCATTGATCAGAACCACCTTCAGTGCCAGAATAAATTGTACAGCATATGAAGTGACATACAGAGTGATAAAGGTTAATGGACAAATGCTTAATTTGACTACTTTTTTTTTTTATTTAAAATATCTATTACACATGGAAAGCAATCTGTACATTGTGATATTTGAATTTGATACGCCTTTCTGCCTTTTCATAGATGGGCAGTTGGCATCTAAAGTAGCTCCTTCCTCCCCCACTGCCTGGGAAGAGACTGGCATGTCACCTTCACAGGACAAAGAACAAGACTTGTTAAAAGGCCGATGAACTTCTTATAGGGGACTGTGTGTGTATGTGTGTAAATGCATGTATATGTGCTTTTGAAACAGAAATACGAAGTCTTGAGTCCTTTCTTACATATTAGGAAATTCCTCTTAAGCACATATGAGACTGAATAAAAAAAAGAAAAAATGCATTTCACTTGCCCCCTCCCCACCACCACCACTGATACATTTATAATACTCTTGATTATCTTCTCTTCCCCCTTCTTCTTCACAGCCTCCTCCTCCCTTTCTATTACACCCAATGCTGTGCGTTTGTTTATTTTTTTTAAAAAAAAATAACGTTCATTAGTTTTTTTTAGAAATAAAGTGTCAAGAGGTTATTTGATAAAAATCACCTGAAGATACTGTAAGATTGAAATCAAAGTAGCGGATTCAACTGACCTTCTGATTTTTTAAGTTAAAAGCTCTACATATTATTTTTACTTTTACTTTTTCACATGTCTATTGAGCATTTTTTAATACTACTGTTTTCTGGTCTGATTCAAATCTGACCATTAACCTTTTATATATATATATATATATATATATATATATATATATATATATATATTATAAGTTAATAGACTTAAAATATGGTTTTTTGCTACATCGTTCCAACCATGTTTCAAAAATGGAAGCTAAAAGCCCCTAATTTAATTTTGTACTTAAATTAAAGACATCACTTCCATTTCATCCTCAAGCGAATTTTGGAGTAACTTTAAAAATTACAGGGTTTTAAATACACAGCTAAAACAAAATTCATGTTTCCAAGGTTACAGATAAATCTATTTTGCTAGACTAGGGGTGTCAGTATGTTCAATATGTTTATATTTTAATGTATCAGTTATTGTTACGTTTTGGTAGCGGGTAGGGATGTATTTTTCAATGAAATCTAACATCCGTTAAAAGCGTGTCGTCTGGATTTTTTTTATTAACGGCTAAAATTCTAACGGCATTTTTTCGTTCAATATTTAAAGATTTTTGGGAGGTGTCTACGTCAGATTAATACTTTTTTTTAACTATGATTTGAAATATTTTTACTTTTAATTTTTAATATACTATATTTCTATCAAGAACAATTAAATATAATTAGAATCCATTACAGTTTGTAGAATTATTATCACATCAAGTTTTTTAAAAATTTTATTCTTGAATATTATTCAAGTAAAATTTCCATTTCTCTGATTAAGTAAACTTTAGTTATTTATTTAATTACGAATTAAAAGGAATTTTAGGTTATATATATATATATATATATATATATATATATATATATATATATATGTATAAGTTGGTTTCTGAGTCAGTGATTGGGCTACATTTGGCAAACAACCCGGGTTGTGCTTTGAAATATTATGAAGAAGCTTTTAAGCTACTGCACAAAGCTCTGTTGGCTGGACATTTATGTTTTTTACAAGGTGTTTATTCAAGTTTCATTGACCGATTTTATTCAGGTAGCAGGAAAACTTTCTTCATTATCTGTGTCTCACGGATGGGTTGTGAAATACATTGATTTTTTTGTTTTATGCTCACTTGAAACTTATTTACATTGATTTATTGTTTTAGTAATAAATTTAGTTTTTAGTCGTGGCTCTTTATACGCCCTCCCTCAAACACTGTTCAGTTTTGCCATTTAAGTTTTTTTTTTTTTTTTTTTTTGTATGTTTGGATTTGGGTTGTTTCCAGTGAATCTTTCGGAAGCAGTGTTCCTTTTAAAGAATGTGCTCCGTCATTTTTAAAACAATATGGTCTCAAGCCTTGATATTACCATCTGTATCTGAGTTTGGTCACAGGAAGAGCATCTGACATTGTAAAACCTGCCTCAAATGTTTATGACAAGAAATTGTTGCATTCTGTGTCATCTCGAGTCCCCTACACTATTAATAAAAACTGTATCAACAAAATGGGTCATTTATTTTTGGTATTCATTTTAACAATGGCAGCTTGGATTATAAGAGGCAGTAGTAGGATTGACATAACAGGAATGCATATTTCACATGTACTTAGCATCCCTCTGTGAGTGGTATAAGCCAGTTGCAAACCTGGGTGTGTGAGACATATCAGCGTGTCAGAATTTTTGAGACCCTCTGTTGAATTTGCGCCATTTTGGAGTTATATTCAAAACCCAGACTATCAATCACTATCAGAATGCCCCACACAAGTCACTTGCTGGCAATTTTGGTCCTGCCCTTTGCATTCCATAACAAAATTCTTATTTGGGCATGACCCACCTTGCTTTGTTGTGAGATTTATTCTGGTCCTGCCTCCACCAAAAAGAAAATATGCCTATGTTTGTACATATGTTGTTCCTTTGTTCTTTAGTGTGTACATTACACCCTGCCAATACTTCATAAATAATGTCCTATTCCATTTTGATCATAGAGAAAGACAGAAAAGACATATCAGAAATGCTGTTTGGTTTCAGTAAACATCGGTACTCAATGTTCAAGCCACCATAACCCACCCCATGTATACTCTACCATAATATCTGATGACATCATTGCAAATAAAGGAAATCACATAAACAGTGAGACTTTGAGAGATTATGTTTATGCGGTAGATTTGAGCTTGTTGAATGCAGTTCAGTTTCTTTAATCCAGTTGTGACAGCTTATACACACTAGGAACATTTTAAAAAAAAAAAAATAAATAAATCTAAAACCTTTCCAGAATGGGGGCGGGGGTTATGTACATGTAGACTATTATCTTCATCTTTATTGTTGTTATCACTGTTTCAGCCATTGTCATCAGGATAACCTACAGAGAATTTCAAACAGTACCCTTTATTTAATCTATGTAAATGTCTAGGGATATCTCCTAATCTTAGTACTGCTCAGTTATTGCTTGTCCATTTCCACTGAATTCAGATACACACTACCTGGTCCAGGGATTGAACTCATAATTACTATATCACCAAATTCATGAACCAATGTTTTAATCCACTAAGCTACCTAATTGTATTACTTGACGCTTGTTTACCAACACTAACTCATTCTGAGTGTAACTGTATTACATTTAAAAATTATTAAAAAAAAATGCATATTAACTTTAGAAGTATTTTACAGCCCGACTTTTTAAAAGCTTTGTACATACATAACTTAAAGCCTTTGATGTTTCTGTTCTTTTTTTTTTTTCCTGTAATTTTCAGAATGGCTAATAAGCCGGCGCCATTGCCAACAAAATTGGCCTGCCTCTGCTTTGGCTGTCCGAGATAAAATTAATGGGGCAATTAAAAAATTGCCTGACCATGAAGAAGTTACTAAAATCATTCAAGGTTCAAGTAGGTATTCAGCTAATTTTTACAGTTTTATGTAGTTTATTAATTGCAATTTAAAAAAAAAAAAATAATTTTATTTTTATTTATTTTTCATTTATTTATTTTTTGTTATTCTTTAATGCACTACATTATCAATATTACTTCTCATTGCATTTCCTTCTTTTTTCAAGGGCTCTCAATTGCAGTATCCTTATTGTTAGTTTTGCTCAAACTTGTTTTCTGCTGACATAGCAGGATATGACAACACAACTATGAAATTCAAAAAATTTAAATTCAGTGATTAGAGTCACCTTTAGTGGCAAAATAAACCTTTCACACAACAAATGAAGTCACTAACAGATTGATAAAGGTTAAAAACTACTAAAATTGCTAAATTGCTAACCGCCACATCAAGCAGAATACCCCCCCCCTGTGTTTATTGCTATAACTATTGATTAACCATGGAGATAAGAAAAAAAAAATAAGTGTAGGCAGACAGCATTTTCCATTTTATGTCAGGAAGTTGTGGAGAGCCATCATCATCTATATCCTGAAGGGACACAGCGCAGATCTGTTACCTGAGAGCCATATTACAGGCACCTCTACTAATTTGCTATAAAGTTTAAAATGAATTTTAAAAAGCTTTAATTTTAGCTTTAATTGAAAGCTAAAGGATTAAATTTTCTATCTCCAGTATGCAAAATACTCTGTCATGTATTTCAAACGAAAATTCTATCGATTGAAGTCTTTTCAGCTAAAAATAGCTGATTAGTGCCCTATTTTAGCCATCTGTCATTGCAATGAATTTTTCTTTATTGAAAAAATCTTCCAAAAATAAAGTATACTCTTATAAAACTTTATTTGAGGAATATTAGCCGATTTAAAGTATAATTAATCTGATTTGGAAAAAATGTTGTTTACTTTAAGATGAAAATGACATAAAAATGTTTTTTTAAAGCAAACAGTTTGTGGTTTACGTGCTTTTATTGCCTGTCAATCACTTAACAAGCACTGATAAGGTGTTGACAGTTTTATTGTTGTTCTATGGAGACTTTATCTGTTAAAACATAATTTAAAATGATGGGTGAACGCTTTTTCATATAATTTTTAAGTACTCAGTAATCTTAAAAATGTTGGAAATATTCTCTGTAATTTAATTTTAGAAATGTTGACTTTAAATTTTTAATATCGTCATTGATCTTATTTTCTGATATTGTTGTGTATAGTCATCCATACTTTCAAAATGAGCATGTTTATACACATAAAAAAATTAAAAATTATTTTAAAAATCTTAGTACATGATGATTTGTATTAAGCTTTTCAGTTTTTGCTTCACTTAAAAACTTAATGAGCTCAAAAATTTTGAAAAAATGAAAAATTCATTCTTCATAAAAAAAGTTTTTCTTCAGACTACAATGACTTTAATATTATAAATTAACTGATTTAAAATATGTTTTTTTTTTCGCTACACAGTTCTAACCATGTTTCAAAAATGGAAGCTAAAAGCTTTGAATTTAATTTTGTAATTAAATTAAAGACATTAGTTCCATTTCATCATCAAGCAAATTTTGGAGTAACTTATTTTAAATTTACTGGGTTTTAAAGGCACAGCAAAAATCATAATTTACATTTTCCAAGGATACAGAGAAATCCATTCATCCAGACAAGGGGTGGTTGCATGTTCATTTTAACTTTTGTTGTATCAGTTATTAGTTACATTTGAAAAAGGGGTTATGTTTAGGTAGGGGTAGGGATGTATTTTTAAACGAATTCTAACATCCGTTAAATGCATATCGTCTGGATTTTTTTAATAAAATCTTATTGTTAACGGCAAAAATTCTTCCAGCATTTTTTCTATTTGTATACTTAAAGATTTTTTGGGGATGTTTAGGTTGGAATACGTTTTAAAATATTTTCACTTTTAATTTTTAAATATTTTAAAATGTTTTCACTTAATTTTTGAATGACTATATTTCTTTTTAAAACAAGTAATTGTATTAGAATTACTTACAGTATGTAAAATTATTTTTTCATATCAAGTATAAGTATGTATATTACCAGGTCACTTTTCTTTTCTTTTTTTTTTTTTTAATTTTATATTTAAATGTTATTTAAGTAAAATTTATGATAATGATGGCAAAAATAGCTAATTCATTTCTCTGATTTAGTACACTTTTATTTTTTATAAACTTAGTAATATATAGTTTCTCATATATATACAAAGGATATGGGTCATTTAATGGCCTACATATTCTAGCTTTTCATATTAATTTCATTTTACTGTAGGTGTTTTATTGGATTCTTTTAAGTACTTGTAGTACTTTGAGAGAGGTGTTTAGGTTAGAATACGTTTTATTTAACTACAATTTTAAAAGATGTTTAGGTTAGAATTTGTTTTATTTAACTACAATTTTAAAAACAATTTTAAAGTATTTTCACTGTTAATTTTAATAGACTATTTTTTTTTATATATATATAAAACAAGTAAATGTAATAGAATTTCTTACAGTATATAAAATTATTTTTTCACATCTAAGTATGTATATTACCAGGTCGCACTTTTTAATTTTATTTTTAAATATTTAAGGAAAATTTTTGACAATGACAGCACAAAATAGATATTTCATTTCTCTGATTCAGTAAATTTTTATTTTTTATAAACTTAATAATATATAGTTTCTCATGTATGCACAAAGGACATGGGTCATTCAATGACCTACATATTCTAGCTTTTCTTATTAACTTCCATTTTACTTGTTTTATTTGATTCTTTTAGCTGCCAGAAGTGTGTGTGTGTATATATATATATATATATATATATATATATATATATATATATATATATATATATATACCGGATAATATATATCTATAAGAACACCAGATTATATATCTTACTATTCTTTCTTTTTATTTATTTATATATACATACAATGTCTTTAATATATATTATTTATAGAAGCAATTAAAAGCTTATCTGATTAAATAATTGGATAGTTTTATTTCAGTTCTAATTTTACTTTCCAGAGCAGATTTTCAGGAAAGCAATCACTGTTTGAAAAAAAAAAAAAAAGAATAGATTTAAATTCTCCAAGAGTTGGAGGATGGAATTTAATTTCTAGAAATTTTATGAAATTAATTTGGTGGTGGTGGGGTAACAGATGTTTTAAAAAAAAATAATTTTACCAAGGTTTTCTAAAAATAATAATTTCAAAAATAAAGACCTGAAAGTTTTTATTAAAATCTAATAATCATTTGATTTTTTTGGCAAGAAAAAAGGGTGCTAAAATTTGTTACACCATTCCTGCATAAAAGACCAAGATTTTTAACCAGTTTTTTCTAATACGTCAGCCCATATGACGGTCAACCCTTAGTAATGCTCTTCATATGGATTTGTTTGCAAATCCCTTGCAGGGTTGTTGTCTTATGCAAAACATAAACATAAAAACTGAACTGAAAGACACGTTGAAAACGACATTATATATATATATATATATATATATATATATAATTACAAACTATACCTTAGGAAAGTGAAATTTTCACTGAAATATTTTGGAAATTTTCAAAGATTTTATCTGAGATGAAGAAAATACAAAAAAAAATGGCATCAGTTTAAATTGAGACCACAAAGATATGAATTAATATCGACTGTAAAATGTGGTACTAATTCTAAAAATAAAAACTTTAGTACTAATCATAGGTTTCAACCCATAATCCATTAATGCCAACAGTCTCATTTTTGGGACAGTCAACATTAACAATTTAACTTGATAGAATTTGTCTCTATCTTCTATTACAAAATTGTTCTACCAAAATTCTACTAAAGTAAGTAAAAATTTGCATATCTTAAAGATGTAATTCTTCATTATTTCGCTTTGAATTCTGCTTATTGATCAACCAAAGCAATTTGGAGATGGACAACTGAGCCATTTTATTTTTTAATCCTTTCACCATAAGCAAGGCAATAAAGCCACTAAGACGCCAGGAGTTACTGACTGTTAGACAATATGAAAATTAAAACACTATTAAGGAGAGAGGACAGGAATTAAGAAGACAGAAGATAATTGACAGTGCATTTAAATTTCTAAAGATCAAAGTTGACTGGGAAGCAAGAAGCTGAAAGAGTTCCACATGCGAGAAGTGCGATAAAAGAAACTATTAGCATAGAACATATGGTTAGATCTAGCCAGTTCAGCTGTAAAACGATGAGACCTTTCTGCCAATTTAATACTATGCTTAAAGTCATAAGATCTTGTTACCATAAAGGAAAAGTTCATTAGAACAATTACCATGAAAGCATTTATAGAAATAGCACAGACATGACTAAATCTGAGGTGCATGTTCTTTGGATTTTATGAAGAATCTCTATGGCAGAAACACAACATCTGATTTGGCAACAATATTCACAGCAAGGTAGAATGATAGACTTATAAATATGTCAGATAGATTCTAGAGAGGAAAATTGTCTAGCACTATGTTTCAACTTTCCTAGCAGCAGACTTATCAATTGATTCAATATAATCTTTCCATTTCGTGTCAGCAGAGAACATTAATCCCAGAAGGTGCACAGAAGTTACAATACAAAAATAGTATAGTGTTACAATTATGGAAAATATTATCATACTGTTGAAAAAAAATACCATAGCAGGCAATCTCCGTTATAATATCAAGACTTGAAGGCACAATGAGTAGCACACCTGGAGATTAACATTTAGATAACACTTTCTGTTTTGATCTTACTTAACCTTGCAATAGTCTCCTTGGATTTTGGAAAATAGATAGCCCCCTGCGGTGTTTACAAACCCCAATACAAAAATGCTTAGAGTTTTATAATTTTGTAAAATATTGTCGTACTGCTGAAAAAATAATGTAACAGATTAATCTCCATTCAACTATACATTAAATGAAAACTTAAACTGAAGGCATAATTATTCACTGAAATGAAAATTATAATAAATTTGTTGCATGAACATGTGTTGTAAATTGCAGGTGAAACACGTCAAAAGTACTATAATACATTATTTAAGCGTTTACACATACATTTCTTTCGTTTTGGGATCTGATGAAGCCTAGAAAGGCAAAATGTATAATCAAATCTAGTTTCAATGAAACATTTTCCATTTGTCAAATTTCTTTAAAATAATACATGGTGTTCATAAAGTTCGTGTGCACTTTAAAAAATTGATAACTTTATTTGTATTTGTAATAGAAATAATTTGTAAAAAGGATTAGAAAGAAGTAAATCTATGTTTTTTAAGGTTTTATTGAAATTTTATTTAAGTTTCCACATGTCCTCCATGATTAGCAATACAAAAGGTAATACAATTTTGCAGTTCACGGAAAACATTTGCCAAATGATTTACAGTAATGCCTGAAAACACATTAGTCATTTTAGCTATACTTAAAACTAGGTACATTAAACTTTATAACATTTTTTACAGATTATTTCTATCGCAAATACAAATAAAGTTATAAATTTTTTGAAGTGCACACGAACTTTATGGACACCCTGTGTGTGTGTGTGTATGTATATATATATATATATATATATATATATATATATATATATATATATATATATATAATAAAAATATCAAATCCGTAAGTAGTAAGGATAATCCAAGTAGGTCTTTTTAATATCAAATATTAAAAAGATCCATGAAATGAGCTCAATGTATTTATATACAGAGCAATATGATGTAAATGAAGAATGAAAAAACTTGACACCTCAAAGAATTCAGTAATAAATTTTTTAATATCTGTCTCATCAGACCAAAATTACAGAATAGTTTGAATTTATCCAGACAATTTATTAAAAATTATTTTAAAATTAAATCACAAAAGAAAAGCAAGTAAATGCCTAAATTACTTGAACTAGAAAAGTTTTCCTGGGGAGTTACATTATTGAAGAGAGGAGTGGGGGAAGAAAAGGAAGAAGCAAGTTGTCAGCACAAGGAGCAGCAATAGGTGGGGGAAGTACAAGTGACAGCTAGTGAAATAAATTGAAATTAAATCAAAATTTATATTGTCATCATCTAATCTACAGCAATATAATAATAATAATAATCGTCATATATATATATATATATATATATATATATATATATATATATATAATATACAATAATAAAAAGGCTTAAACACTAATATTCCATGGTCATAATTTATTCCATTGGAATCGTAAATACGATCCAATTCATCAGACCTACAAATTTAAAAAGAAAACTGAAAAAAACCTACTCCGGAAATAAAAATAGAATTTAGAGAGAGTGTAAGTATGAGAGTGTGGGACGAATGTTAGTTCATAAGAGAGGGGTAATATAGGAGTGAATTTAACAGGGTTTTTTTATAAAACTAGGTGTGAGTGGAAGGGGGAAAAATTATTGTTGTCGGATGTCTAATACAATAAAGATACATTTCGTGGTGACAACTCCTATATATGTGTGTATATGCACCTGTGGATTTCGCATATATATATGTATATTTACCACTAATATTATCTATCTATATATATATATATATATATATATATATATATATATATATATATATATATATATAATGATAAATTTATTATATGTAATTTATCTTCATTATTATAGAATATAAATCCTCTCTTCAATAATGTAAATTATTCAATGGAAATTTAGAAATTCAAGCACTTTCTATACATTTTGTTCTTAGTAAATTGTTTTCTCCTTCAATTGAAGTAGCATTTTTTAAATTGAAATTATAATTAGTCATTACAGTGCGGAACTAATGTGTTGTTTTGTAGAAGATCCCTTTTCTGTTCATGAAATATTTTGTTTAAATTCCTTGAGGTTTCTCCTACGTCTTCCTTATGGAAAATTTTAGTAATAAAAATGAACATTAAAGAAAAAAGAGCCAAGAAAACCCAAGTACTATGGTTAGTACAAAAATAGGAATGCATAAAAAAATAAAATTCATCCCCACCACTCAAAAAAAAAAAAAAAAAAAGAATGAGCTAGCCAGTTATCGCTCCTCATTCATTAGAGCTTGATTGAGGTAAATAAATAAAATGACTATGTACACCTGGTTAAAAAGAATGTGAAAACCTGAAGAAAACATACCCATGTTTTCCATCTTGAGCAGATCACATTTTAACTACAGTCTAAAAGCTATAGAAACTATTTTCATTAAATCGAGACTACCATTCCTTTTTAAGCAGAAGGATTGCTTGTGTGGACCTAATGTAATCTGCTTATGAAAAAATATTCTTGTCTCAAAATGTTATTAATGTAGGAGCTTAATATCAAATTTGACTACTTCTCTTAAAAATTCTTCAGAAGTCCATGTGTAGAATTTTGATATGAATTTGTATTGTATTTTGGAATAGGTGAATAATGGAGAAGAAAAAATAACTCCACATCTCTCTGTTGTATTGTTTCAGAAGTGAATTACGTCCATGTAAAGAAAATTGTTGAATTTCTCTCCAAGGATACTGAGTCTGGAAAAAAAAATTTATTTGGCCAATATGCAAATGAAATGACAAAGGTAAGTTTATTTTCCAAAAATAACACCGTCGCAATGATTCTATTATTGGTGAACATCAAAAAGGTTACGTTGGTTTATTTCGGAAGTTCCTTGTCTAGGATGGAATCAGTCTTATTGGCCTCGCCATATTGATCAAACAATTGTTAAACGGAAGTGTATTTTGTGGGCTGGGCGGGAAGAATGAATCCAATCTTTTAATCGAAGGGAGAAAATTTAGTTTTTAAATGAGTTACTTCCCTTGAATAGTTTCATATTTGAAGCTAATTTTTTAAAATATATTTTGAAGAATATATTTACTCTTCTTAGACAGTTTTGCTATAAATACCAAGACAAGAAGAATTATTATCTTGATCATGAAAAACAAAAAAAACTTATTTTTGCAAATTTCCCTTTTATTAATGAATGATTTGTTTTGAATTTCCGAGTTCATTAAAATATTTTGTCTCGCATCCCCAGAAAATCTACAAATAGAAATCAGCATTGTTGGAGGCACGGTATAGTAATGGATAGCGGCTCCGATTGTGGAATCGGAGAGCCGAGTTCGAATTCCACTTGAATCCATTACATTCACTTGCATGCTAATAACCTTGGAAAAAGTATGAATCATTTTTCTCCCTCCCAGTTGTGCGTAAATAGCAGAACAGACTGGGTTCTATAGCCTTGGATGGCAACTGGTCTACCGCAGAAAGAAATGGTAACCTACTGTGGGGAAAAAATCTGCCTCTTCAGTCATGTATCGAAAGATACGTGATCGCCTAAGCGTGTATCATGTATAGTATTAGGTTGGTGCAAAAATAATGTCGTTTTGTCACATAAGTTACTATGTGAGAAAACGACATTATTTTTGCACCAACCTAATACATAACTGAGTCTTGGGTAGGGGTTGTCTCCCTTTTCTTTTTTTCCCTTTTCTTTTTTTCCCTTTTCTTTTTTTCCCTTTTCTTTTTTTCCCTTTTCTTTTTTTCCCTTTTTCTTTTTTTCCTTTTTCTTTTACTTTCTTTTTTTCCTTTTTCTTTTACTTTTTCTTTCTTTTTTCTTTTTTTTTCCTTTCACCTGCAAAAAAAGAAAATATATAAAAATCTAAATATTTAGTATTCAATATAAAAAATAAAAAACTTTGATAATGGCTAACAGAATAGCCAAATTCACTCAGATATATAGAACATTTGGATAGTTTTTATACACTTTATGTTAGGAAAGAAAACACTTGTATTAATACAAGAAAAATTGAATAAAAAGCATAATCATAGTACCTTGTCATCTGCCTTTAATGAAAGTTGTATAAAAGAAGGTTTGCTACCCAGATACACAATTACTATTAATATGTACAGGGTGGTCAGAAAGTCTTGTCACAAAACTGTAGGAGCTTGTGTCAGCCATCTGAAATATTAGGTTGGTGCAAAAATAATTTCGTTTTCTAACATATGTTACTATGTGAGAAAACGAAATTATTTTTGCACCAACCTAATATAAGATTATATTATGTAGGGCGGCAAGACTTTCGGATCACCCTGTAGATTTAACTCTTTCATGTAACGGATTTGGACAATATTTTTATTTTCTAGCGATAAATTTATTACTTCCAGCATTCCATTATCATTTCGAAACTCATTGCTGAAGTAACCAAGCAAGGATACTTTCTCATTTTTTTTGCTATAATAAGTGAAAAATGATGTTCTGTCCTGGGTATGACAATAAACTACATCCGGCAAGAAAGCCTTTGATTGGGAGGTTTTGAGGAACGATGAACCATCTCTTAATCGCTGTTGTTCCCAGGTCCATCCTGATCTAGGATATTACTGGATTACTTTAATCAACACTTTTATCTACTATTTATCTTTGGGGATAAGTGGCCCAGTGGATAAAAGCATTGGTTGAAGTAATCCAGTGATTTGACCCAAACAGTTGTGAGTTCAATACTTCATTACAGCAGAGGTGAACAAAAACTTGGAGAGTTGAGGTTACTGAAACTAAGATATCCAGAAAAGGCATGGCATGTGGAACTAGAACAATCTAACCTGGTGGACAAAATATGGGTTCAGTTTGAAATTTAAACATATATCACCTGAAGAAGGCCAGAGTGTACAATGGCTGAAACGTTGTGAATATAACAAGATGAGGATAACAATGCAAACAAGGTAAATAATGTAAATAGAATACCTCATCTCAGAAATATAGACATGTCCTGAGGAAAGCCAGAGCGTACAATGGCTGAAACGTCATGAATATGATGAGGACATTGCAAACAATGTAAATAATTACAAATACCTCGTCTCAGAAATATAGACTTTGTAGATTAGCATACATTTGATCTTCTGCAAACCAGAGCATTTGAATAATTGAAATTAGAATAAAAAAAAATATTAATTTTTTTTTTTCTTCTTTCTTTTATCATTTTAGAAGGAGAATCCTTGTTCAGACTATCGTCCTCATCTTTGTTGCCATGTTTATCACTACGTTTTGAGCATTGTTCGTTGTCACTGGAACTAACTAACGCTTTTATCCACAATGTGTTAGTTAGATCCAGTGACAGAACCCAAAAAGTGTGAGTTCAATACCTGGTTAAGGTGGTGGAGAACTTTCAGAGGGGAATTAACAGGAGATAACTGACATCCATTAGACATGGCATGTGGAACTAGAGCAGTCTACCCCAGTGAGCGAAATAAAGGGTTCAGTTTGACATTCCAACCACCTGAAGAAGGCTGGAGCATACAATGGCCGAAATGTTGTGATAAATATGGCAACAAAGATGGGGACGATAGTCCGAATAATGTACATAATACCTCATCTCAGCAATATACACAGATACCAAAGGAGAATCCTGTTCATAATGGAAATACAGTCTCATATCAATCCATGACTTTGTTTTTATTTACAAATGTCAAGTTTAAAACTGTGTTTATGTCATTGGTAACTGTGTGGTATTATGAACTAGGGGAGGACAACATCAGTAGTACACAGTTTCAGTCTTGACAATAACAAAGTACAGATAACTCTGTAAAATGGTCATGGAACAACTTGAGACTGTATTTACATTTTGAACAGGATTTCGCTTCATTTGTGAATAAAAATTAAGTACAGATGACTCTTTAAGAAGTCAGGGATTGATATGACACTGTATTTATATTATGGACAGGACCCCCACTTCTAAAATGATAAAAATGTTTTTATTGTAATAAATATTGTGATTGTACTATACTAGGGGATAAACCAGAATATTATTTTTGCACTCCCCTGAAAAAACTTAACTTCGATATAATTATTTGTATATTGGTTCTCGGTGAGTAAACTTTTTTTTTCTTTTTCAGGAATGGTCAGATATTTTGAAATTGTATGAAAAGGATAATGTTTATCTAAGTAAGTAAATGAAAAAAAAAAATGAAATGTTTTAATTTTATGATTATTAAAAGGAAAAACATGGTATCCACAAAGTCTTTAGACAATTTCAAAAAGTCATTACAAAAATCTTAGAGATGGCAACTAAATTTGTTCAGTATCGTTTATCCAAAATTCCCAAATCTGAAAGTTTTTCAGGTGCTGGCATGACTTGCCACAAATGGAAAGCACTGGAAAGGTTCCTCGGTGATATGCAGCTGTTGTAAGTGACCTCATCTGCCTTGGGTGGGGACTCCCCAGCCCAGATATGTAGCCTATGTTGCCGTCTGTTTTTTGTTAGCAATCGTCACAGCAACAGCTTCATTCATGGATTACTAACCAGATGTTTCATGCTCAGTAAAGATATTATTCAAAATGTCAAAAAGTCCTGTAGATACCCATATTGGTAGTGAAAAGGAAAAAAAAAAAGAAATCATCTATTTTTATCACTATTTTGTACATGTACAGAAAGTACAAACCTTTTTTTTTTTTTTTTTTTTTCATGTAATCATAATTTCACCACTTATAAATCTGTTTGAGCATTACATGACTAGCATCATTATCTGTATGTACACAAAATTTATTAAATTTCATATAAAACTATCTTCAGGGTATATGTATAAGCTGTGTTATAAAAATGTAAAGGGATATCATGTTCATGCCTAGATTCCTTTCTCATGCTGCCCCATTTTATATTTTGTAAAATACATCTATTGGATGCTTTGGTAAACATCATCATGTTTCTAGTTGAGGTTCATTAGGGATTTCAGGTGTTTCAACATCATACCCCCCTCTCTGGGGTGACCCAGCTGATACTAATCGGGTATATACAAATTAAATAGTCTGTATTCCAAAATAAAATAAAAAATCTGAAAACTGAAACATTTCCAGACCCAAGAATTTCAGATGAGATTCTCAGCCTGTATCAAAATTCTTTTAATGATATTAAGAGTTTTATTAATGTTATGATTTTATGTTATAATCTCCCATTAAAGAATTACATGGACGGAAATTGAATATTGCTTAGATGTCCTTTGAGCAATGAATATGGTCTTCTATCGGAATTTATTAACTATTTGTAGTACTAAAATCACTCTACTTTATTTTATGTAAACATTTCATTAGTATCTAGTTTCTATTACAGTGGTTGATATGCCATAAAACCCAACCAACCAACCAACTAGTTTCTATTGTAATTTTAATAAATTTTTCTATTTGTTTAATGACTTTGTGGACAGCCTGTATGTTAATTTTATCATTTGGTAATTTCTGCAAAATCTCATGTCATGGAAGTGTTGAGGCCCATGACAACCACTTTGTCCCTCCAGCTCTAATGGTCTTGGCAGTGTGTCAGAACCGCACCGCACCCCCCAACACCAGATTAAATGACTGGATATCCTGACAGACCGTCTTTCTAGCTCTTATGTTGTCATCACCAATTTCTGAGAAGTACTTATTTTTTTTCTCCTTGTCATTGCTTACAGCATCATTTTATGACTATTCATAAACAGCATGGATCAGAAATATAATCATTTTTGTTGGACTTGAAGTTGCATCCTTTTTTTACATAGAAGGTCTGCATTTGGACAAAAAGCTGTGCTCACTTACTTGAGCTATGAGAGCCAATAGGGATTATAATTGGATTAGGCTGAAAGAAATCATAGTCAAAAATGAATGATGATTGACAATGCTTCATCCAATAAAAATTCAAAATAATATTACTACTACTAAAACTACAGGTGGAAATAAAGCAACTGAAATGAAGATGAAAAAAATACTAAAAAAATGAATTATAGTTGACAGTGATCCATCTGATAAAAATTCAAGATGGTTATAAATTTAAGACATTTTTAACCAATATCTTCATCTTTATTTCCATCATAATCTCACCTGTTTTTCTTTTCTCTTACCACAGTTTTATCATATATATGTGTGTGTGTGTCAAAAATGTACTCATTTTTTGACTTTCTATAACATCTTGAATTTTTTTCTTTTTCTAGATTTAATGCATTTAGTTACGTTCAATATTTATTTTAAACCATGAATCATCTTTGTAAATCAATAAACAATGCATTTATTGTCCTTTGAAGAGCAAGTATATTTTGGGGGTGAAGGTTTGGGGTGGAGACACCCTGTGTGTGAGATAGATATATATATATATATATATATATATATATATATATAATAATATAATATAGCATACCAAATTTCCAGTATCTGGTTCTATAGAAACAGGTAATTTTTAGGAACCTATTCTGCTTATTTTCTTTTCAAACTGAGAATGGAAACAAATCACTTTATAGTGTCAAAAAGAATTAAACCATTTTGTTATTTTAATAGAAAATATTTAAGATATTTCCAGATTTAAATTCTGTTCTCATCATCTTTCTATTCAGAAGTATGATGCTTTTTGACTCTAGTGTCATCAACTGTGTTAGGGTTTCTCAGACATATTCATACTGAATTGCTGCAATCCCAAAGATCCAATAGAAGACATATCAAATTTATGACTAGAAGATTTGTCACATTTTTACCTTCAAGTCTATTTCTTTTGTCAGAATAAATTATATTCATCACAGAAAACCCTCCACAGAACTTACAAGCATGCTATTAGTTATTAGATATCGGCTATTAATATATAAGATTATTTTGGGATAATCCAACAACTGGTTTGCTAATCTTTTATGCTTTCAAGAATCAGTTTGCACAAACATGTAGCATACCACCCCTGATCTGTTTATCTATCTATCCATCCATATATATATATATATATATATATATATATATTGTGTGTGTGTGCTTGATGTCTGCAGCTTATAAATGATAGTGATTTTTTGACATACAAAAGGCTTGTGTTACCAAGTTTATGAAATTCCTTGTCTTTAAAAACAAATTTGACATTTCTTTCAGTTGAATCAGCACAGATCATGGGTCGCAATGTTAACTATGAAATTCCAGCTTTGAAACGGCAAATAACTCGATGTCAACAAATTGAAAAGGTTTGTACTTTGCCACTGATACAGAATAATTTGGTTATATTCAAAGGCAATTTTATTTTCAAAATTCATGACATTACAAATCTTAAGTTGCCCTTATTAATTTTTAACTATTTTATTTATTTTTTTTTTATTATGTTAGTCACTTTTTGTGTCTGTGTGCATGTGCGTTTCACTGCTTGGAATCCATCTTAAATTCAATTGTTTTAGTTTAAACCTTTCTAAAGCAGTTTTATAGAAACTTGAATATGCAGAACACTGCTCAACAGTTTGGGAAATTAAATCATAAAAATAGATTGCCCTGTATAAGTCAACACACATTGAGCTGTAGGAATATTCAGCAGTTTATGTAGACACCACAACTGGTTAGATCAAAATTTGCATACCCTGCCAGTTTCTTTATCAGAGGGCTAGAGACATGGCTTATGTTTTTATTTATGGAAGGGAATACAAGCAGCATGTGTGTATCTTGTGCAGTGAGGATTTTCATCTTAGTAAATTGTTTTCTCTTTTAATTAGAATAGCATTTTTTTTTTTTAAATAAAAATTGTTACAGTAACTAATGCATTTAATGTGTTTTATAAAAGATCCCTTTTGTGTTCATATAATCTTTTATTTAAATTCCTTGAGGTTTCTCTGATATATTCCTTGTGGCAATTATTACAGGTAATAGAGTAAATTTCTCCTCCAAATTATAGCTTATGAATTTGTTTGGTGCTAATTAAGCCTTTTATTGTTTTAGAAGTGGTTGACAAATTTTAGGCTGAGTTTAGCGAAATTCTTTCCAGTTGTATTTGTGATAGTGGGTAGAACTTTTACCACTCTGTTATATCGGAGTGCGATGGCTAAATTGTCGTCTAATTTGTCGTCTTCCAGCAGCCACCCTCTTTACCCAGGGCAGCACTACATCCTCAAGGCACTTGATAGAGGCTTCCATGTTGAGCGTGAGGCCCTCGCCAACAAATTTGGGGTTCTTTTTTTAATCAGAATGCTCAGAGTTTATTTTCCAAGTTAGTGTACCTTCATAATCTCCATTAGACTCATCCAACTCTTTCTGTATCCTCTGCACTGTCCTCAAATTGACATTGAAACACTGAAATGTACATATTTCCAAATTTCTGGCAGAGTGTATTGCGTCATGATGTTCTTTTACTCACAGATGGGGGGGGGCAATTGATGCAACTATATTGTGCAATTGACAAAATCAAAAACAGTGTGCATGCGCGAAATTAAAAATATAAAATAGCAACAATTTACCCCCATTGCATCCTGTACTATGCGGAGGAGCTAAAATACTTTCTGACCAGCCAAATGCCCAAATATCAAAGTTTGTCAACCTGAGAACTTTTTACTGTTTGCTCATATTAGGATATAAACATTTACTTTGTACTGTAAAAACATTTTAATTTTTAAAGAAATTCTCCCTATTCATTTCTAAATTCTTTGCATTTACGGCATTTCCTCAATTTACCTGAACAGGATTGTCAGAAGAGAGAGGAAGATTATGTAACCAAAGCGGCAGATCTTCGACGTAAATATGAGAACGCCTGCAAAAGGCTTGGGATTGAGGTAAGCAGAGTTAATTTTGTACTCACCTTTTTATAAAATGCAAACTGAAAAACGATTTAGTATTTAAAAAAAAACAGTTATGGCAAATTTTGAAAAATACATTTCATTAATTTACCTTATATATATATATATATATATAATTCTTCACCAGTAGTGTGACATGCTGTTTCGTGTGTAATGCAATCTGCAGGTGTTGAGTAGAGGCTGACCATTACATAATTTAAATTTTAATAAAAATGTTCGGTTAACGCAATGTTGGTAGAGTCTATATATTATAAGGGGATTACAGGTTTTTATTTTTCAAACACTATTTTATTAACACCTGCAATCAATGTGTGAGATATAGTGTGTTTTTGATGTGCCTGTATGTCTTCCATATATCTATATGTTGCTAATGAAATCATTTAAAGTTAAACAAAAAAAACCAGGTGGATGGATTACTTACCTGGTGAAAATCTATCTACTATACAAATGTTTCTAAATCTAAACAGCCATATCTGTCAGCCCCTACCTACACACACACCAAAAAAAACCCAGAAAAATTGGAAAAACCTATTGAAATCTAATCAATACCAGAATAACAATAAATTTGATTTTCTTGTTTACATTATTAACAATTCATTTAATGTTCTCATCGTTGTTATTATTATCATCGTCACATTTCGACTGTTGTACCCTCCAGCCTTCTTCAGTTGTCTGTTGATCTACATAATCTTCAGGGAATTTTGAACTAATCCTCTTATTTAATGTATAGGAATAGATTGTTCTTGTTCTGTTATCCTCGGAGATTAAATTAAAGGGTCCAGTTAGAAATATCGTGAAATTTACTGGATCAATAGATACCTCAAGAAGGCCGAAGAGCACAATGGCTGAAACATGATAACAAAGATGAGGACAAATGTGAATTCTGATAACTCTTCACCCCAGAAATTCAGATGCAAACTGTTTTACTTGGGTTTTTTTTTAATGTTCATTTGCAACCATAATTGGAACATCATAACGTTAATTACTTGTACTTCTGTTAAAAGAACAATTGAAGCAAAAAATTTCTGCTGTAAAGAAGCAGAAAAATAGAATCTGTTCAGACCTGGGGAAAAGTAAGTTTTGGACAAAATAGTTTCAGACAGTGAAACAAAAAGACTTTATTACAAGGTTACAAAATATTTTTAAAATACCTTATATGTTTGCAACTCCTGCAACCTTTGAAGACCTAATTTTCAAGCTAATTTGGCTACAGTAAATGGATATATAAGTTTGGTCAACGGTGTAGTCAGGGCCAACAATACATATGCTAATTTCATCACTCATGTATGATTGCAACCCTGTTAAAATTAGCTTCAAAATTAATTCTTCAAAAGTCGCATGATGTGTGAGTCTAGACAATACTTATTTAAATATTGAACCTGAAAAGGTTAGCAGATTCATTTACTTATATGCTTTCAACAGTCGAAAAATCTTTTGAGAAGGTACAATACAAAAAAGGTCAGCTTAACATATTTACTCACATGTCATGCAACCTTTGAAGACCTAATTTTGAAGCTAATTTGACTGTAGTAAATGGATATACAAGTTTGGTCAATGGTGTAGTTAGAGCCAACAATACATATGCTAATTTCATATCTCATGTATGATGTGACCCTCTTAAAAAAAAAAGAAAAAAATTAGATATTGTCAGTAAATACTACAATATACAAAATAAAACTATTTAAAGTATTTTTTTTTATTTTATTGGGCCTTACGGGCATATCATGTTAACACACTAGTTCTCAACAGATTACCGAAGTTAGACAATGTTGAGTCTGGTCAGTACTTTGAGTGACTGTAATCTTGGATGTGCAATGTGCAGGTGGTGTAATGGATGACTGCTTGGAATGAGAAATCAGAGAGCCAAGTTCAAATTCCAGTCAGGTTTGTTACATTCACTTGCGTGCAAATGCTCTTGGGTGACCATGAATTGAAAATAGGCCTGAACACACAAGCATGCCATATCTGCCCCTACCAATGGACAATTCCTCCCCTTGATCTTCCCAGGTTGAGATGTTTTATTGGAAAGAATTTTAGTATGTAAGTAGTATTTTAGTATTTCTTAATGTTACACTTTTCTTTATTATTCATGTACAATCACTGAAGTTGAGCAATGTCAATCCTGGTCATTACTTAGATGGGTGACCACACATGAATAACAGGTGCCGTAAGCTTGGGTGTATGGGTAGTGTAATGGATAATGGTTTGGAACTGGAAAACTGAGTTCCAGTTGGGTTTGTTATATTTACTTATGCCCAAATACCCTTGGTAAACGTTTGAAGCCACCTCTTCTCCCCCAGCTATGGGTTAATTAGTAAGAAATATATCACTAAATCATTATCTCAAAAAAGAATTCTTACAATCTAAAAATATTTCCTGGCTTTAAATAACCTGCAATTGGTTGATAATCCATAGAAAATGAATGAATCAATTTCTAAAATAACATTGTCTTGTTCGATCTATTATCTGTATAATATTAAATATTTGATCCTATATTTTTTGCCTGTAACTCTTAATTTGTTGAAACAATGAATTCAAGATTCCCACCAAACTCAACTATGAGTTAATTAGTAGAACTTGTAGCGGTAAATCATTATTATTTACAAAAAAAAATTTCTTACAATCTAAAGATATTTTCTGGCTTTAAATACGCCATAAGTTTTTAGATAAGCCATAAAAGCAAATCGTTGAATCAATTTATTAATTTTATTTTTCCTCTTTTGCAGGGTAAAAAGGTGAAAGCAGAATTGTATGCCCAGGTTCATGAATTACCAGAACTTCTGGATTCTCTTTGTAGACATGTCCTTGCGGTTGAAGAAGCCAGTATCTATTATGGCGACTTCGTCAACTTTCTCATGCAAAAGTAAGGAGACTGCTTAGAGTAGAAATTTTTTTCTTTATGTATGTTTTTGGTTTTCTTTTTTCTTTCTTTCTTTCTTTTTTTTTTTTTTTTTTTTTTTTTTTTTTTTAACTTTCAAATCAGAAGATCATTTTTTTCTATAGATTTTCAAAGGGAAATTATCTTAGCTTTTTATTTAAAAGCGGGGGAAAAATAATCCTTATGCCTATATCACATTGGATGACTGGTACCCATACGATCACCAAAGTTAAGCAATGTCAAGCCTGGTCAGTACCTAGCTGAGTGACCGCTTTAGAATACCAAGTGCTGTAAGTTTGGATGAGCAGTTTGTATAATGGGCTTACAGCTATATCACATATAAACACTGATTCTCATACGATCTCTGAAGTTAAGGAATGTCAAGCTTTGTCAGTATCTAGATGGGCAACAACTTGGAAATACCAGGTGTAGTAAGCTTGGATGTGCTGGTTGTGTATTGGGCTTATGGCCATATAACGTATAAACACTAATTCTTGTATAATCACTGAGGTTATGCAACATTCAGATTGGTCAGCACCTAGATGGGTGACCATTTGGCAATACGAGGTGCTATGATCTTAGATTGGATAATGGCTTGGAATTGTTAATTGGAGAGCCAAGTTCCAATTCCAGTTGGGTTCATTATGTTCCCAAATGTGTAAATGCCCTTGGGGGGAAGAGTATGAATTCAACTCTTTTCCCCCCAGCTATCGTTTAATTCGTAAGACGTGTATCACTAAATTATTACCTCAAAGTATTGATAAACCATAGAAAATGAATCAATGTTTTAAAAAACTTGTTTCTTTGTAGCTGCTGTAACACAAAAGGTAAAAAGCTTTTGTTTTCTCTTTGTTATTTATACACTGGCGTTTTATGTGAAAAGTGACACATTTTTGTCACAATCTCTTAAGTTTATTCTATGTCTTAAAAGGCAGCAATTATTCTTTCAAACATGTATTGTTAAAGAGTGTAGAAATTTTGTGTCCATTGTGTTTGTTGATGTTCCTCTCCAAATTACGAATGATCCTTCACCAAAACAGCAGTTGTTGATGGATGAAATTTCCAAAAGTTTTATAATATCCAAGATTTCAACTCTTGTGTGTTCTCCTTGGTAGTATGTAGCTGGGTATTGAACTCACAACTCTTTGAGTCAAGTCACATTTTGGATTAATCAACCAATGCTTGAGGACACATTGCCCAGTTTATAAAAGCATTTGATCCAGTGATTTGACCCAAAGAGTTGCGAGTTCAATACCTGGCTACTGTAGTGGTGAACAAAAACTAAAAAGAGTTGAGTTAAAGAGAAATAACTGATACATCCGGAAGAGGCATGCCACATGGAACTAGAACAATCTACACCAGTAGATGAAATAAAAGGTTCGGTTCGAAATTCCAATTACCTGAAGAAGGCTGGAGTGTACAATGGCTGAAACGTGGTTAATATGGCAGTAAAGATGAGGACAACAGTCCAAACAATGTAAATAACGTAAATAATTACAATTCCTCATTTTAGAAATAAATAATGAATTATCTTTATATTTAAAAAAAATCTTTATTTTTAAAAGGCTAGCAACATGAAGCACATGGCTTCCATATCTAAGTCAAGTCTTTGTCATTTGATATTTAAATTGGATGCTAAATTTCTTAATCTTTGAGAAGTGGATAATACTTTCCTCTTTGCCTTCTTCAAGGCATAACATATAACGCCTAACACTCCAAAAATTACCAGAATCTCATCAAGTACAGGTTTCACACATGCATACTTAAATATACAATTATATCTCAAAAATAAATGCTTATTTCAGGAAACTTATTATTTTCCTGTTGTCATATTTCATGACTAATTTTTCCCTATCAGTATTTAAATTGAACCCCAAAGTTTTAGGGGGCCATAGAGTAAAAAAAAAAAAAAAAAAAAAATGGTTGAGAAACACTGGTCTCTGAGAAGAGCAACTGTGAAACCATCATAAAGAATATGTGCTTTATCATGCTATCTTGCCTTAGATAGAGCCACTGCCTCTTATGGCTGCAGTACATGTGGTGCTCCTATGAACCTAATGGGTTATGGAAGTTGTGATTGTAATAGAGCCATATTAGATGTAGAGTAGCTTCCCATACTAGCAGACATTGTTTGAACAGAGCAATAGCGTAGTATTAACAATGTGAATTAATCTAATTTTAAACAACTTTTATATGGAAAGTTTTGTGCTAATATTGCTTTGCAAATGAAACATTCAAATCTGAATATTTGGGCTTTATAATTTTTTTTTCCTCCTTATTTCACTCCAAGCAAGGTGATAAAGTCTCTAAGATGCAAGGGATTACAGAGTGTGAAAGAATCTGAGAAGAAGAAAAGACATTAAGGAGAGAGGCTAATAAAAGAATATGATTAAGAAGAGAGATGATGACGATTAAGATTGCATTTAAATTTTTGAAGATCCAAGTTGACTGGAAAGCAAGAAGCCAAGAGAAAGTTCAACAAGCAAGAAGCCAAGAAATAAGAAAGAGCCATAGAACTCATCCGAACAATTATGAAAATATTTACAGAAAAGGCATACGGTATCTGTGTTACAGTGGTGGGAAAGTTAGTGAAATGGAGATACTAGGACTGAGATGGAATCAGTTTTAGTATCTTCACTGTTCAATCAAATGATTGGAAAATGAGTGAATTTTGTGAGCTTGGTAGGAAGAGCGAATTCAATCTTTTATTTAAAAGGAGAAAATTTACTTAAATGAATTACCTCCCTTGAATAGTTTCATATTTGCATCTGATTTTTCTTATATCTTTGATAGTTATGCTTTATATACTAAGACAAGACCAGTTCTTGATCATGCAAACAAAAAAAAAATCTTTATGTATATTGCCTTCTTATTAACAAATAATTTGTTTAGAATTTCTGAGATCATTAAAATATATCTCGCATTCCAAACAAATCTATGAATAGAAAGCAGAATTCTTTTTTTTTTTTTTTTTTTTTTTTGTGGTGGTGGTGGTGGGAGGGAATAAATCCTTTCACCTCGAGCAAGGCAATAAAGCCTCAAGTCGTTACTGAGTGTAAGCCAACGAGAAAAAGCAAAACATTAAAGGGAAAGAGCAATAAAAGAACAGGAATTAAGAAAACAGAAAATGATATATAAATTTTTGAAATCAAAGTTTACTGGAAAGCAAGAAGCCGGAAGAGAGTTCTACATGCAAGAGAGGAAATGATTAGCCTATAACTTATGGTTGCATTTAGCAATTTCAATGGTAAAGTGATGAGACCTAACTGCCAATTTAGTACTATGCTTAAATTCATAAAAGTCCAGGTACCCTGAAAATATTTCTAGAAAAGTCAGGGAAGCTATGATATGGCTAAGAAGTGTGATCTTGAGAGACTATGCAGAAAAGTTATGGTAGTGAGAAAGTGACTGAAGCTTAGATGCCAGGTCAGGGCTACTAACATTGCACTTGCATTCTGTAGTGAAAGAGATAATCGGGTACCCTGGAAAAAAGTTTGTGTTTTGTGTGCGATCTGCCAAAGAAGGAAAATTCGGGCATTTTTGGCTTCGGCGTTTGTTAGAGAGTGAGTTATTTTCCTGGCTGGTTACACGCATTGTGATTCAAGATAGTACCGGCGAATTGAGTTTTCAGCATTTCTTTCTGCCCCCGATATTCGAGTCTGTACTTACGGTGATTTTTCTTTGTGTTGTGGAAGTAATCTGCGACAGATACTTCCTTTGCTTTCAGAACGCTTACACTTACAAGCTATTTCGGCAGCACCGGACTGAGTCCCCCTGCGATCGCGGTGAGTGGTCCCACCCGTTTACCCCTGGGCAGTTTCACGTTCTCTTGAACTCTCTCTCCAAAGTTCTTTTCAACTTTCCCTTACGGTACTTGTTGACTATCAGACTCGTCCCGGTATTTAGCCTTGGATGGAGCTTACCACCCGATTTGGGCTACGTTCCCAAGCAACCTGAATCTCTAAATAAATACATAACAGAAGCAATGTATTTAGAGATTTCTGGCCATGAAGAATTTGTAATTGAGAAATTATACATTAATTTTTTTATTTATTTATTTTTTCTTTTAAACACCTTTAATCTGAAATGATAATTATAAAACTGATAACTCTGTAAGTTGTACATATTTTTTTCTTTTCTCCAAGTGAGAATTTGGATAAAGACTGTGTGCCATTGATTAAATACATCATAAAGAATGGAAACACAACTGTGTATGAATGGAGGAGTGGAAAGAAACCCATCAGTATAATAGACACTGACCTAATCAGAAATGAAGAAGCAGCTAATGAAAATAACACAACAGAGGATCAAAGTGTGAGTGGTTTATTGATCTACTGATTAAGACCAAATATTATTTGAACAAATCTTAAGAAGAGTGAAACATCATTGGACAAATAATCAATTATTTGAATACAGCACTATGTACATGCAGCATTTGGATGACTATCTGAACATAATTTGAAGAGGAATAAATTTCTTTCATTTTGATAACAGTTTCATTATTCTATCTGGTCTCAAAATTGTTTTATAGGATTGGAGACCTTACTTATCAATCAACCCTCGTAATTTTGAAGAGAAATAAATTTCCTTCATTTTGATACCAGTTTCATTATTCTATCTGGTCTCAAAATTGTTTTATAGGATTTGAGACCTTACTTATCAATCAACCCTCTTAATTTTGAAGAGAAATAAATTTCCTTCATTTTGATACCAGTTTCATTATTCTATCTGGTCTCAAAATTGTTTTATAGGATTGGAGACCTTACTTATCAATCAACCCTCGTAATTTTGAAGAGAAATAAATTTCCTTCATTTTGATACCAGTTTCATTATTCTATCTGGTCTCAAAATTGTTTCATAGGATTGGAGATCTTATTTATCAATCAATAATCATATTTCTTAAATAGAAAAAGAAACTCTTTAAACTTGACATATCTTATAACTCTTTGACAAGATTGGGAAGCAAGTGAAAATTGTTAAAGCAAATCATTGTTATTTAGATTGGTGCAATATCTTATTTGCTCATCAACTGCTTAAAATTTTCAGGAATTAAAAAACAAATTTTTTTTTTTTTCAAATTCAGATCAATTGGGATGCTGCAGAGGAAATAGATTTTGGTGATGTTGAATTTGACATGTCCCAGATAACCTTGGAGTCTGCAGGTGGCAAGGTGACTTTCTCTTATGTTTTTTGTTTTCTATTTGACAACACCTGAACATCATTTCTGATTTTCCAACACTTTTCTTTTAATTGTTCTCATTATGTAAGATATTGGCGGCTCTGTCTTGATTTTTCTAGTATCTGATTCATATCAGTAAATTCCAGTCGTCTGATTTGAATTTAAAGTCAATAAGGGACCCTTATTCTAAGCGAAGTTGATCTGTGGGTACTCCCGTACGTAGTTGGCTCACCTACCCATTTTTTTTTTTTTTTTTCACTAATGTTCACTCAATCCAAGAGCCACTCAAGGTAGAAGGTTACTGTTTGGTATTGTTTGAGGGTAAGAAAGGGCAAAAAGTGAAGCTATGCAGGAAAGATAATGGCTAACATTAGACTTGAAGAAGTCAAGATTTAATTACTTAATAACATTTCCAAGTTCAGTTGATGTTAGAAGCATAGTGCAGAAGTAGACTTTAGAAGGAACTGGAAATCCGATCCTAAACAAGAAACAAGGGATACACCTCTATTCCTGTTCAAAAGACTGCGGAGAAGTGTAGACCAGATGACAGACAAACATAACTACTTTTTTGGGTGAAAAAAGACAATATAGAAGAAATATGGTGAGATATGTACAGATAGGCCCAAATTTTGGTCAGACTGTTTAGGCTAGCAAAAACAATTATTACAGGTCAGAATATACAGGGTAGCTTCAAAGTCAACAATTTAAAAAAAAAAAAATTACAAAAGCAAATGTACAGAGAAATATGTGGAAATTACTACAAAATGAGGAGTACATATTGAATTTTTAAAAGCTAATTTAATACCCCTCCATATGTAAATTTTCAAGAAGGAAAAAAAAAATGTATAAGTTCACTTTCATCATATATTTTTCATTTTATTACAATTTTAATGCTTGCATTTTAAAACCATAAGCATTGCCAAGGAGTGAAGGTAGTTAAAATGAAAAAGCCAGGTTTCATACATTTCGGTGTAGCTTGTTTGGCATCGCTCATTCAGTGTGACTGATTCAGCATCAAATAAATAATTGGACTATTCAGCACAGCTGTTTAGGCATCAGACTGTTTCAAGGTTGCTGTCTTTGACTGGAGGCAAAAAACCCACAAAGTGATAAAAAGCATTGAAAACCAACTTTCAATATGACTTTTTATTCATTTAGGGAATTAAGGATCCTTTTAAAATACAAATGAAATAATGTAAATTAAAAGTAAATTAAAA
Organism: Acanthosepion lycidas; assembly: GCA_963932145.1. Classification (NCBI taxonomy): domain Eukaryota; kingdom Metazoa; phylum Mollusca; class Cephalopoda; order Sepiida; family Sepiidae; genus Acanthosepion; species Acanthosepion lycidas. The sequence continues at coordinate 83,108,588 of OZ010592.1, read as the reverse complement.
ATATTGTATTTCCAAAAAAAAATTAAGGAACTTAGTAAAATTCAATCTTTGTATCCTACCCTTTTTCTTAAATATAAAAATGCCTCCAACTACTGTTTTTCTTAAATTGGACTATTCGAGCAAATTTGAGTATAACGACGAAGTACTAATTTGACTACTAAACAAGGTAGAGAGCAAATTTGACTATAACAGTAATCTGATGCCTAATTGACCCTCTGCCAAAAAATTCCTATGCCAAATCAGTAATGCCAAACGGGTTATGCCAGAACACACCATTCCTGAAAAAGCCATCCGTTTGACCCTGTTTTGTTGTTTTATTTTTTGCAGGTACAAAAGTCCAATTTTGCTTTATAGTATATACTCGTACATGGGATACAGAAATGAATAAACAATAAGTTTACATATGAAAGATTCGTCTTTACAACAAGTAACGTTACACTTTGAAATGATGACCTTTTATTTGAATCAGTTTGATCTCGCAAAATTCTTTTTATTAGCTTCAGGGGAGCCTAGAAACTTATTGCATTCATTGTCACCTTGCAATATATGACAAAACAAAATAAGCATGTCTATTGCTCATCAGTAATGTAAGTCAAAGACTGAATCCATGAAGTTTACTGTGGCTGTTGCTGTTAAACATTGCACATGTTAATAAGAAGTGATAAACAACATGCTATGAATTGAATCAATGCATCATGTGACTGTGAACCGACTAATAAATTTGTCAACATATAAAAAACACATCTTCCAGTCTATGAATTAGTATAGTGACCAAGACAAAAATTCTGATCTTTACTATTCATTACAGACTGACAACCTGAGAAAACTTCAGGTTGAAAAGAATCTAAAAAGATTATGAGGAGAATAAATAATAATAATACTAATACTACTACTAATAATAATAGTCATTGTTTCCTTTGTCATTTTTGTTGTTGTCTTTGTAGCGACCCCTTTATTTACTTGGCCATGCTAATATTTAGTTTGGGATTGTATACGAGCTGAGTAAATCTTTCACTGCCAGACTTTTACAGATTTTAGAAAGTCACTTATTACCCCACCCCACCTTTTTTTTTCTTTTTTAAATCAATTCACCTCTAGCAAGGCAATAATGCCACTAAGATGCAAGGGGCTACTGAGAGTAAAAGAGAATGAGAAGACTTCAGAAGGAACCAGAAAGCCAGTCCTAAACAGGAAACAAGAGATAAATCTCTACTTCTGTTCAAAAGACCAAGGAGGAGTGTGAACCAGGCAATAGGAAAACCTATATATGACAATTGGTTTTTTATTTAATTCGTACTCTTTGATGACAATCATTTTCTTTTTAAATTTACAAAGAAATTTTTTAATTCTTTTTGTATTATTTATCGTAGGATGATGAAGCTGCAATTGATTGGGGTGATGGGGAAGAAAACAAACCATCTGAGGAGACAAGTGATGAAGGTGAAGGCAACTTCCATTTTCTCTCTCTCCTCTTTCTCTTTTCTCTCTCTCTCTCCTCTTTCTCTTTTCTCTCTCTCTCTCTCCTCTTTCTCTTTTCTCTCTCTCTCTCTCCTCTTTCTCTTTTCTCTCTCTCTCTCCTCTTTCTCTTTTCTCTCTCTCTCTCCTCTTTCTCTTTTCTCTCTCTCTCTCCTCTTTCTCTTTTCTCTCTCTCTCTCCTCTTTCTCTTTTCTCTCTCTCTCTCCTCTTTCTCTTTTCTCTCTCTCTCTCCTCTTTCTCTTTTCTCTCTCTCTCTCCTCTTTCTCTTTTCTCTCTCTCTCTCTCCTCTTTCTCTTTTCTCTCTCTCTCTCTCCTCTTTCTCTTTTCTCTCTCTCTCTCTCCTCTTTCTCTTTTCTCTCTCTCTCTCTCCTCTTTCTCTTTTCTCTCTCTCTCTCTCCTCTTTCTCTTTTCTCTCTCTCTCTCTCCTCTTTCTCTTTTCTCTCTCTCTCTCTCCTCTTTCTCTTTTCTCTCTCTCTCTCCTCTTTCTCTTTTCTCTCTCTCTCTCTCCTCTTTCTCTTTTCTCTCTCTCTCTCCTCTTTCTCTCTCTCCTCTTTCTCTTTCTCTCTCCTCTTTCTCTTTTCTCTCTCCTCTTTCTCTTTTCTCTCTCCTCTTTCTCTTTTCTCTCTCCTCTTTCTCTTTTCTCTCTCCTCTTTCTCTTTTCTCTCTCCTCTTTCTCTTTTCTCTCTCCTCTTTCTCTTTTCTCTCTCCTCTTTCTCTTTTCTCTCTCCTCTTTCTCTTTTCTCTCTCCTCTTTCTCTTTTCTCTCTCCTCTTTCTCTTTTCTCTCTCTCTCTCCTCTTTCTCTTTTCTCTCTCCTCTTTCTCTTTTCTCTCTCCTCTTTCTCTTTTCTCTCTCCTCTTTCTCTTTTCTCTTTTCTCTTTTCTCTTTTCTCTCTCCTCTTTCTCTTTTCTCTCTCTCTCTCCTCATTTTTAGTAAAAGAACTTTACAGTTTTAGTTACTATAAACCTCAAATTTTATATATATAGATAAGTCTTGATTATTTTAATACAGGGAGAACAAGCATATTTAAAAATTGCTATTAAATTTTCATGAATAAAAGCACACACACTCACACGAAGAAAATTAGTTGAAATGGCTTTTCTCCTTTAGAACTTCCTGGGACTAAAGTGATCTTCATATTGATGTGACTACAAATGCACACACAACACGTGACAGGGGGATGCTGAAATTTTAAACATTTAAATTTTTTTTCTTTTTTAAGCTTTTTGGGTATATACTCTACCCAATTTTATTTATATGATATATGTGTGTGTGTGTGTACGCATACAGTACCCTTTCAGTATTTAGACAATCATGGCTCTCCACAGACCCCTTTTTTTATTTATGACTTGTCATAACTTGCAAATGATAGTAGAATCTTCTCCTGTTACCATCATGGCTGCCACTTAAGACTGTCTTGCTACTTATTAGGTTGGTTCAAAAATAATGTCGTTTTCTCGCATAAAGTTGAACGTCAAAAAAACGATATTATTTTTGCACCAACCTAATAACACCTATCTGGTTTAACCACCAGTATTTGCATGATCACAAGTAGGACTAGAGGGGCACAACACGTACTGCAGCCAAGAGAGCCTTGCAGAGGTCATTCCTCTTCAAGATAGCCTTGATTTTAGTTGTCCTTCTCATGGACTGGTTACCACCATCAAGGCTATAGTGATAAGTCTACCCTGATATTTAAGCCATAGCTTGAGGAAAAGGGATTCAATCTTTTCCAAGGGCGTTAGTGCAAAACTAATTTGAAATTGACACCTGGATTCATTTGTCTACGTCAATAACCAAGTAACCGTCAAATTTTAAAAGGATGTTGGGCTGACAAATTCTTCAGCATCCCTTGTAAAAGGTATAAATATGCATTCTTTCTTTTTCTTTTTTTCCTTTTTTTTTTTTTTTTTTTTTTTTTTTTTTTTTTTTTTTTTTTCTTCTTAAGATATACTTTATATTATAAGAATTTCATTGTACCAAATGTTTGTATTTACAGATGATGGAATTGCTAGAGGAGATGATGCTCTGACTTTGTTAGAATCGGTACAGACAAGGAATTTGCTGATGGAAGATTTAATGGAGGTACATTTCTGTCCCGTTTTGTTAAATTGGTTTTAATGGAGGTACATTTCTGTCCCAAATCTCAAACCGTTCATGAAGAAAATCTACAGTTACAGTGGAAGTAGGTATTCTACACTTAAATATTTCAGGCCATTTTGAAAAAATGTCGACAACAATCAAGTAATACGCACCATTCCCACATAACCAACATGCAACCTAGACCATGGTTTATCAGTTTTAGACCAGGGTTGAAAATTTACAGGTAGAGTACAGCCTCTTCATAATTTGACCAAATTTTGGATATCCTGGTTCATTTTAGGCCAATGGAAGAGAAAAGATTAATCCAGTACTTTTTTTGTTTTTAATTTTTTTTTATTTTGTATTTGTTTTAATCAATGAAAAAAAAAAAAAAAAAAATTAGAATACCAGAATTTATTTTCCTCTCCATATTTCATTTTCTGATGAAGCTTAAATAAAAGTGAAACCTATTTAATTTATAAACATTTCCTATTTGCTGCTTATCCTATGCTATCCAATTGTATATTTGGGCAGCAATCCTTCTTTTATACAAGTTTTCTTAAAAACAACTAACAAGGAATTACAGTTGAGTTTTTGTTATTTAATTTTCCCTGTCTTATAATTTTCTGAACATGAATTATGTAGGACGATTTTACTTTTTTAACGACATTTTTTTTCTATGTATGTATCTAGAGGAATGTTTTATTTTCCAAACATGGTCAGTACATTGTGGCCATGTTGATATTTGATGCTATGAAGTGTTGGCATTTTCTTTTTTATTAATAATTCTTCCATTACTTTTATCCTTTTTTACATGTGGATGAGACTATTTGTATTAGGTTGGTGCAAAAATAATGTCGTTTTCTCACATAGTAACATGTGAAAAGATGATATTATTTTTGCACCAACCTGATATTAACGAGTACATTTGACTTAATCACAGTACCTTGTCAGTCATTTTTAATGAAACATGTGAGTTTTATATATATATATATATATAATTTCTTCATATGAGGTAATTTTGCATTTTATTGTGTACTATATATATATATATATATATATATATATATAATGATGCTTCAAATTTTACTTTACATTGTGTATCTTGTAATATTTACTTTGTTTTATTTTTAAAGCTGGAGTTTTTCCTGACGCAACGTCTGTTTGAGATTGAGGCACCTTCTAATTCCCTCAGCACCTATCAATTCCATAATGCTCCTGATAGCATTCTGCGTACATCTTCAGAAGTCTGTTCTTTGGCTAACACTGTACAGGCAGCATGGCAGCTGCTCAACTCTGAAAGAATGAAACATTTGTTACAGCTTAAACGTTCACCAAAGTGAGTCATTTCTTTAGTTTCAATGGTCAAAAACATTCTTGCCCACACCAAAAAACACACCTTTTTTTTTCTTTTTCTTTTTTTTTCTTTTTCTTTTTTTTTTCTTTTTCTTTTTTTTTTTCTTTTTCTTTTTTTTTTTCTTTTTCTTTTTTTTTTTCTTTTTCTTTTTTTTTCTTTTTCTTTTTTTTTCTTTTTCTTTCTTTTTCTTTTTTTTTCTTTTTTTCTTTTTTCTTTTTTTTTTCTTTTTCTTTTTTTCTTTTTTTTTCTTTTTCTTTTTTTCTTTTTTTTTTCTTTTTTTCTTTTTTTTTTTTCTTTTTTTTTCTTTTTTTCTTTTTTTTTTCTTTTTTTTCTTCATTTTTTTTTTCTTTTTTTTATCTTTTTTTTTTTTTCTTCCCCTAACAGAAGTATTCTACGTTATTCAAGTTTGCAAATAACTGACCTGAATTTAATCACATGGAGGTTTTATACTTTGTCAGAATCTTTTTAATACAATTGATACAATCTTCAGATGATCCAGGATTGTTGATCCTTTCAATAGTGTTGCTTTCAGGTAATTAAGAAAATAACTTTATTTTCACAAAGGAAGGCAAACACATAACCTGCATAATGACATAGGGACATCACATATACTGCACCCATAACAGCAGTGGTGTGTCTTGGGCAAGCTAATCTGATGGAGCCCAATACTTCCCAGGTTGGTTTTAAATTCAGTTTTCTTTCTCCTAGACTGGTTGCCAACTAGGGTTCTAGAACCTGCTATTACCTATTGCTGGTAGGGATAAAAGATAGATTCAAGGTTATTTGAGTGTAAGTGAATGTAATGATCGTGCCTGAAATTTGAAATCACCTCTGTTTTGTCCCCCATTCCAAGCCACATCCATTACACCACCACACATCTACAACTTGATAAAAAAAAAAGAATGTCGTGTTCACTTTGCCATTTTACTGAGACACTTTTTCTTTCTTTCTTTTTTTTTTTTTTTTTTTTTTCTTTTTTCTTTTCAGATATGTTGATCGCTTAGAGGACAGTCTGCGTCAGAACCTGACTCAGGCTGACAAAATGGTTTTTCGAGAGAAAGAGATGATTTTAAGAAAGCAGCAAGCTTTCACAGAAGAGGAAGAAATAGCTCCCAAATTGGAGGTGTTCAAACAAGATACATTAGCTCTGAAAAAACAGGTACACAATTTTTGCATGGTTGTTTTGCTTCTGTTCACTTTCCATCTTTCTTTTGTCTGCTTGTATTCTCTCTTTATTGTTCCCCATTTCTTTTACCTGCTCTCTTTCTCATTCTTTCTGCCTTTCATTTGCTCTCTCTCTCTATCTCCTGTTCTCTCACTCTTCTTTTCACCCTACCTTTCACCAACCCTCTTTCTTGCCCATGAAATGAAATTATGTCTATTACAATTGTAATATTGTAAATGATCAACTGATTTAAAAAAAAAAAAAAAAAAAAAAACTAGCATACAGATGTATGTATGATATTAATTGGATCATTTTTTTTCTTAATAATAATGCCTTGAAAACTCCTCCCCAGTGAAATTCATGGAGTGTCAGGTATAGTCTTACTCATTTAACTACTGAAGTATTTAAAAAATAAAAAGTAAAAAAAAATAATTTATTAGTTTACTAGCAGTAAAGTCCAATGTTGCCTGGGGATGTAACAGTAAGAGATAGATCAAGTATCGACCATCATAAAGGCTGAAAAATAAAATTGACAAAGATTTATTGTTTAAGGTTGACAGACACGCATGTCTTAATTAGTTTTATTTTTTGTTTTTTCGGTTTTTTTACGAATTGGTCAAACCCAAACTGAAACAAAAACATTGTTTTCAATTGTTATGAGTCTACCGATTGAATAGAATTTTATTATAAACAATTGTCTTGTAAATGGAATTTTTAAAGCATTCTGAATGTAAAAATAAAGAAAAAAGTGTGCAAGACAATAAGAAACACTACCTGCCAAAAAAAAGTGAAGTTTTGTTGAAATCGATTGAAAAATGTAGGAAATTCGATCCAATATATAAACATACAGACACACACAATCTGCGTTTTATAATAAGTAAGATGATGGATTCCTTTTCTATTTTAATTTTCAGGTGGAAAGTGAAATCTCACAAAAGTACAACAACAGAATCGTAAACATTATGGGGGAAATCAATACCATCTGATGATGAATGCTGTTCGGTTCTTTCATGAAAAAGACAGAAAAATTTATTTGGTAATAAATTTTTAAAACCTTGGGGAAAAAAACAAAAAAAAAAATTTGAGATTCAACAAAAATGTTGTTTTGTTTTGTTTTGTTTTGTTTCATCAAACCGATTGTCATTACTTGGTTTTACTACCTAACTCCTCACAACATCTGTTTAAATGTTAGTTTGTTTATTGACGCTATATATTATATGATTTATTGGGATGACTGGCAAAACATCGGCTAATTACCAATTGATTCAAACTTTATAAAATGGTAAATAATAAGGATTTACTTATAGTCAGTTCACATATTTTAATATTTTAGTAAATGTTTATAAATTTATGAATATAGGCACCTCAAAGTGGTGTAATGGCTAGCAAGTTTGTCTCACTAAAATCATTTACAACTGAGTAGTGAGTCTGATTTTCACTGGTGTCCCATACTTTTGGCCTTATGCCACATCTAAGCTAAGCTACACTTGGAAAAGCATAAATTTATGAATAAAAAATTTTCATATTATAAATTGGTAAATGATAAATATTGCATTGTACTTGGTTTTAATGGTATTGGTTTTAATGGTATTGGTTTTAATGGTATTGGTTTTAATGGTATTAGTTTTAATGGTATTAGTTTTAATGGTATTAGTTTTAATGGTATTAGTTTTAATGGTATTAGTTTTTAGAATGTTGAAAATATAAAATTATTCTTTTAAATAAACAATCTAATAAATAAATAGTGTTTGATATTTTTGCAGTAAATTCTCAAGAACAAATAAAAATGTATGTTTTAAGTTTTATTACAATTCTAATTATCACTTCTTAAAACAATAAATATTGCCAAATAGATAAAATAAAAGTGATCGGGGACATTTCATCACTACCGACTCACCAGTTTTGGCTGTCATATTGTGCACATCCCTTAAATCGTTTTTTCAGTTGTAGAGAATTTGAAAGTTAAGCTGTTGTAACTAACAAATCACTATTTGGAAGAGTGATGTTTAGTTTTCAAATATTTCATCATGCCAAAAATGGAAATTCTTAGTCAAAGAGGGAAATAAAATTTGCCCATATATGCCATTTATTTGTATTTGATAAGTTTAGTAAAAGAGACAGCAACATCAAACGTTTGCATTGTGACCAAGGTTCTAGGTGTAATGCAAGGATTCATATGAAGTTTGGAGCAGTTATCAAGGAAATAAATAAGTATTCACATAATTTGTCCCCGGTTAGTTTAAAAATGATCCTTAAGAAATTGCTTTCATTTGTTTTTAAAAAGTCAATGAAAATATTTCATAGTTTGCATGTCGTTGAGTTGTCACGGAGATGAGTCAACAGTGATAAGTCATCCTGCACCAACACACATATATATATATATATATATGAGAGAGAGATTGATTAAAAACAATATACAAGGAATTTGTGAAATATTTTGTTAGACTTTTTTGTTTACATACATAAGACATCCAACCATTTTTCAATATGTTTAACAAAAAGAGCTATTTTTATGTCTTATTTTTGTATTAATCATGGATATGTATTCTTTCTTAAAAATAATCAACACCTTGCTCACTAAGACCTTCCTTGAGAACAAGGATTTTAATTACATTTATTTTAATCAATTCAACTCAAGTGAGGTAAAAGCCTCTCAGATGCAAGTAGCTTACTGAGAGAAGAAAAAACAGGAAAGACAGTAGTAGAGAAGGATTCAACAAGGCAGAAGATTATGATTGACATATTTAATTTTTGAAGATCATAGTTAACAAGAAAGCAAGAAGCTGGAAGATGTTTGGCTGTTTGTCTTGTAACTAATAAATCACTATTTGGCTGACTAGTGTTTAATTTTCAAACTTTTCATCACATTGAAAATGGAAATTATTAGTCAAAAAGGGAAATAAAAAAACTGCACACAAAGGCCATTTATTTGTATTTGATAAGTTTAGTAAAAGAGACAGCAACATCAAATGTTGGCGTTGTGACTAAGGCTCTTTTGGATGCAATTCAAGGAATTGTACAAAGTTTAGAGCAGTTATCAAGGAAGTAAAAAAAGCATTCCCACAATGTGTCCAATGTAGAAGTAAGTAAAGTGCACATCTTGCATACAGAGCTGGGGGATAGAGCACCCCCTACAATATGGAGATTCATTACGGAGATGCTAGGTAACAGAAATGTATTTTTTAAGCAATTATTTGGAGGTCATCCCCTTCCCTTTAAATTGAAGACATCAACGAAGGCAGATGAAAAGAATTTTGTAAGTTGTCTCTTCTATTTTACACTGGGATCCATTATTAGAAGCTTTAGCCACTAAGAAAATGATTAAACGCAAAAGGAAAGCAGTAAGCTCTCTCCGTCCATATCCTGTGGATCTTCAAGAGTTGCCCCACCAATAAAAAATTTACATTCCAGAAGGAGGAAATTTCATCATCAGCAATAGTGTCTTTGGATTTCGCAGCAATTAATTGGAAATTATCCCCCCCTCCCCTTAAATTGAAGCATTATATGAAGGTAGATAAATAAATTTTCTTACAATGATCTCCAACTGAATATTTGAGAGGAATTGTATATAATTTTCAATAAATTTTAAAATTAAAGATAAAAGTCCTGTATTAAAAAATGATCCTTAATAAATTATTTTTGTTTTTAAAAAAAAAAATTAATGAAAACAAGTCATTGTTTGCATGTGATGAATCATCCTGCACCCAATATAAAAGCTGTATTACAGGAAAAACTCTTTTTTTTGTAGGCACAGTAGTCTGTTTGCCAGTTTTTTTTTCTTTTCTTTTCCATGCCTATGAACAGTAGCTGGTCGCTTTGAAACTTTCACATCTGGATTTTGCTGGCAATGCAGTTGGTAGTCATAAAGTTATTTTACAGTCCACTTGACTATGTTGGGTGTGTCCAAACCAAACAAGTAGACCCCATTGCACTAGAATATTGTTACTTTGCTTTGGCCATCATGATACATTCTGATCATCAATGGTCAAATTGCACTGAAAACACCAGTTTTAGTTCAGCACTGAGTCTGTTAAGTACTTAGATGGGGAAATACTGGACATTGTAAGTAAGCTCCTACAATCCAAAATGTTATCAACCCACAAAAGCTTGATAAGCCTTAAAAGACAAAAACAAAACAAATCAATCAGAACATACATTCTATAAGTCAACAGGCCAGATTCCAGAGCCTACATCAAGGCAAATTGCTCAATAGATCTTGCACATGATGAGCTTGATATCTCTCTGGTTTGACAGTTGGCTTCTCAGGGCACCAGAGGCGACATTGTTTGCCTGACTTCATTGCTGATAGTGATTTCTATTGATTGCATATCTGAGATAAAAACAAAACAACCCAAGAATCTTCATGGTTGGAGGGGAGGGGAAGTAAGTTAAAAGGGAAAGCGTTGAATGGTGTCTTGTTTCCTGATGTATATTTTTTTTCTTTTTTTTTTTTTTGCTCATTTTTAATTGGTCCGAGGATAAAAAATTATTAAGCAGATTATTATTATATGAATGAAGACTTTAATGGTGAATTTATGGAGAAAATTTAGTTTGTATTGTTTGTTGACAATAAACAATAAAATCTTTAAATATCTGTCTATATCTCTGAGATGAGGTATTATGATTGTTAGCATTATTTGCATTACTCTGATTGTTATCCTCATCTTCATTGACATAGTCACATTTCGGCCATTGTACACTCCGGCCTTATTGAGATGATTGGAATGTTTCTTCAATATCTGTCTGTATCTCTGACATTAGGTGTTATGATTGCTGGCATTATTTACATTTATATTTGGACTGTTATCCTCATCTTCACTGACATATTCACAACGTTTCAGCCATTGTATTCTCAGACCTACTTCAGGTGATTGATTTTTGAACTGAACCCTTTATTTCGTCAAGTGGGTTGGTTTGTCCTAGTTCCACATGCCATGCCACTTCAAAATGTCTCAGTTATTTCCCTTTAACTGAACTCTCCAAATTTTGGCCTGATATTGAACACACAACTCTTTGGGTCTAGTCACTGGATCTAACCAACACCTTTATCCAGTGGGCTATCTGAGTTCAATACCAGGCCACAACAGTGGTGAACCAAAACTTGGAGAGATGAGTTTAAGGAAAATAACTGAGACATTTAGAAGAGGCCTTGAACATAGAGCTGTAATAATCTATCCCGGTGGACGAAATAAAAGGTTCGGTTCAAAATTCCAATCATCTGAAGAAGGCCGGAGTGTACACCAGCCGAAACATGAATATGGCAATGAAGATAAGATTTTTTTTTTTTTTTTTTTTCTTCACCTCCTCCGTGAAATGAACCATTTGACAAAAGTGATCTTTGAACTCAACAGCTTCTGGGAAGACTCTTTTCACACAAATGACATTCACTGGCATCATTGCCTAACCTGAAATACAAGAGATTGTGTTAAGGAATAGAGCTCACATTGCTTCGGACACTTTGATTTGGTGTTGTGGTTAGCAAACTCATCTCACAAGAACAGTCATGGCTGATTAGTGAGTTTGTTCCTTACTTGGGGGCCCCCAACTTTCAGTGTCGCATCTAATCTACCCTTAGAAAAATAACCATAAAACAGCTCCCTTATTTTATAAAATCATTTCACCCTGAGCAAGGCAATAAAGTCACTAAGATGCAAAGGGTTACTGAGTGTGAAAGAATATGAGGAAATGTTAGAGGCAAGAAGGGCCAAAAGAACAAGATTTTCAAAAAGTCAGAAGATGGTGATTGTATTTAAATTTTTGAGGATTTTAGTTTACAGGAAAGCAAGAAGCTAGAAGAAAATTCCACCAGTGTTAGGAGAAATCATAAGAATTTTACTATTTCAATACTAAAATGATGAGACCTAACTGCCAATCTAGTACTGTGCTTAAATTTGTGAAGTCAAAGTATCAAAGAGAAGAGCACATCAGAAAAATTGCCATGAAAATATTTATAGAAAAAGCACAGGGAAGCTACGTTATGATGGTGGGAAAAAGGATTGAAGCTGAGATGCCAGGTCAGGAACGATGATTGTAAATTCTTCAGTAGACAACTCATTGATTCTCTCAGCCGCCCCCCCCCCTGCTTTCAGGATGTCTTGTGAGGCTGTAATTCTTCAAGCCAATTTTCTTCACTATGTGATTGTGAAATGTCTTAAGATATTTGCTGTTTTTTAAGTGGTGTAGGGTTACTTGCTGATTGTTTTGTTTGCATTGTGCTGACCACTTTTGACCCTGTTTATGTATTTGCTCGTGTAATTGCTTTATGTAGGATTGACCTTTTTTTACCATGTTCAGCTGACCTTTTTTTAACGTGTCAGTGTATATGGCTGCTTGATTTTTTTTTTTTTCTGACTTAGTTTTAGGTGTTAGTAGTTGATAGTCTTCAAGAAAGGACAATAAAAGAATAGGTTTTAAAAAAACAGATGGAAATTGATGTTGCATTTAAGTTTTTGAAGATCATAGTTGAAAGAAAAGCAAGAAGCCAGAAGAAAGTTCCACAAATGAGAGGAGAAATAAAAATGTTACTATTTCAATACTAAAATGATGAGACCTAACTGCCAATCTAGTACTATGCTTAAATTTATGAAGTCAAAGTATCAAAGAGGAGAGCACATCAGAACAATTGTCATGAAAATATTTATAGAAAAAAGCACAGGGCAGCTAAGTTACAGTGATGGGAAAAGGATTAAAGCCGAGATGCCAGGTTAGGATTAATAACATTGCAGATTCTATGGATTTTGACAAGAATTGAGATATGTAGCACATCAACATGGTTTATCTCACTAAATCATGTAAAGACTGAGTAATGAGTTTGATCCTCACTGGGTGGTCCATACTTTCGGCCTTGTGTCACATTTAAGATTTGCTTAGTGAATCACTATAGCAACAGTAGCAGATATGTATTAGGTTGGTGCAAAAATAATATCGTTTTTTGACATATTTTTTAACGTCAAAAAAACGATATTATTTTTGCACCAACCTAATAGCAGCAATAACAGCTTTATGGTCACTTGGTAGACTTAAAATTTGATGAATAATGATGAAATAAAGAACGAGTAAATTGTTTAGTCTTTTTCGTTTTTTATACATGTGTGTAATTAGTGTGCAGATAATTTAGTTGGAAAATAAAAAGAAATGGCTGGATTTTTTTTTTTTTTTTTTTTTTTTGACCTCAAGTTGAGGATTAAGAAATGAATGTTACCATCGTGGCCTGAAAAGGAGCCGAAATGGCGTACATATGGCAATAAAGATGAGGACAACAGTCCATGAAGTAAATGGTGTATCTCTATATTTCTGAGATGAGGTATTATGTACACTATTTACATTATTCGGCCTATTGTCCTCATCTTTGTCGCCATATTTGTCACAACGTTTCAGCCTTTCCGTATCTGTATATTTCTGAGTTGAAGTATTATGTACACTATTTACATTATTCGGACTATTGTCCCCATATTTGACGCCATATTTATAACAACGTTTCGGCCTTTCAGTATCTGTCTATATTTCTGAGATGAGGTATTATGTACACTATTTACATTATTCGGACTATTGTCCTCATCTTTGTTACCATATTTATTACAACGTTTCGGCCTTTCAGTATCTGTCTATATTTCTGAGATGAGGTATTATGTACACTATTTACATTATTCGGACTATTGTCCTCATCTTTGTTACCATATTTATTACAACGTTTCGGCCTTTCAGTATCTGTCTATATTTCTGAGATGAGGTATTATGTACACTATTTACATTATTCGGACTATTGTCCCCATATTTGACGCCATATTTATAACAACGTTTCGGCCTTTCAGTATCTGTCTATATTTCTGAGATGAGGTATTATGTACACTATTTACATTATTCGGACTATTGTCCTCATCATTTTTTTTTTTATACTATTTATAGATGAAGAATGAAGAGTCCTAGCGGTAAAGGTATAAATTGGGGAAACTAAAGCATGAAGCTTATCTGAACATTTGCCACGGATTAATAATTTTTTACATTTAACAAAGACAAAAAATTGAAATATAACTTCCGTTCAGTTCACTGATTATATATTCACATCTATTACAATGGGAACCCGAGCATATACACTCGGGCCAAGAACAGAAATTACCCTAGCCCATATGTCCTTGGGGTCTAACGGATAAAGGTGTTTGTTAGTGACAAACCCAAAGAGTTGTAAGTTCAAAACCAGGATACAACAGTGGTGAACCAAAACTTGGAGAGTTGAGGCAATGAGAAATATCTGAGACATGCTGAAGATGCACGGCACGTGGAACTAGAAAAATCTACCCCGGTGGACGAAATAAAGGGTTCGGTTCGAAATTGCATTCACCTGAAGAAGGCCGGAGCGTATAACGGCCGAAACGTTGTGAATATGGCAACGAAGATGAGGATAAGTCCGAATAATGTAAATAATGCAAGTTTTTTTTCCTTAATTACATTTGCGAGATAGTAAGTAGAAAAAAAAAGTGTCAGTGAAACAGTACTTAACTGGTGTCGCTAAAATGGGGTGTTCTCAGTTCTTAAACATGGCAATGTCGTGAATCAGTTCGTTCGTTCTTTGGCCGCGGTCGTTGAAGGAGTGACTGCTTTCCTTCCATCTGCCGACATGAAGTTCAGTAGCTGGCGGATTTCTCTCTGCTGAACTGAAAATTTCTGCGCTATTTATATGTTTACAACGGCTGTCAATGACGTAGGGTGCGGACGTAGACCTAAGCCAAAATTCGCACCTACTTGAGATAAATGCTCGCGGCGAAGAAAATGAATGGAGGAAAAATGTATAGTCCAACCAATCGTTTTTTTTTTTTTTTTTAGGTCCGCTACCCTCCAGTCTCAAATTGCAAATCCGTCAGAGCTGACAAAGTTAACCTAGCTGTTTCTCTTGGAAAGGATCTCCAATCAGTGGTTAACTGGGGTAGGAAGTGACTTGTAAATTTCAATAACTCCAAAACGAAACTGCTCTCATTTAACCACCATAGAGAAACTTCATTGCCCGCCATCAGTATAGTTGAGGTTCAGCTCCTGGAGAGCATCACACTGCGCCTTCTTGGCCACGTTTTCAAATGACTTGAAGTTGAACGACCACATTGAATCAATAACTGCATCTACTGCAAGGAAAGTCGGTTCACTGTTGTGCCAGAAGGTTTTTTCTCGTCCATCTTGGACATTTACAAATCAGCCGTGCATTGAATACTCTTGCCATATGTTCTGGTGATCCTGCTATTCATCTCAAATGCCTTAACAAAATCCAAGGAAGGTTCTGCAATATAATCGATTCTGGCTTGGCATCTCGACTTCAGTCACTTTCTTACCGGCGTGACGTGGATTCCTTCTGCCTTTTCTACAAATATATTCATGGCTGCTGCCCTGGTGAGCTTTTTTCCCTGGTGTCCCAACTACATCAATTTAAGCGTGCTACTAGATTGTCCTCTAGGTCCCACTCCTTTTACTACTGAAATAGTTAAATGTAATCACCGCTTCTACTCCAACAGCTTCTTTTCTCGCACTTCCCGCCCGTGAAACTTACTTTATTTGCTTCCCCGAAAATTATAATCTTCAAAAATTTAAATGCAACCTCAATCGCCATATTCTATCATCTTGAATCCCGATTATCTTTTGTCCTTTCCTCACCCCCCCTATACCCAGTCTGTACTCTCACTTTCACGTGTAGTTTGTTAGCTCACTTTCCGTAGAATTGATAGAGCAGCGTGAGGCTTGCGACACCTTGTCTGTGAGAGAGAAGCGTTGCAGGGTAAAACAATTTATCACCCTACAAGGACAGGCAGACGCTTTTGAACTCTATCGAGGCTAGAAAGTGAAGACTGGGCAGCCCCTGATAGTGCTCCATTTTAGACCCGACCTGGTTCTTGTAAAGGTAGAGGATAGCACGAGGGGCAAGGTACTTCTTGGATCGGCCATTTTTAGCGAGGGATCGTATGTACGGGTTCAGGGCTGTAGCAGCCGGGGAGCGGGGTCTTAGTACTCCATTTTTTTTTTTTTTTTTACAGGTTTTTATTTTAACAAAAGAAATACAAGAAAGAAAAGAACGATCAAATCAAGGAAGAATATGACCTTCATAAAATCTTAATTAAATAATTCTTCTTTAACACTAGGATGGTCGAGGTGTCGTTTTCGACACCTTCAAATTTTCAACAAATTACTATGGAATAACTAGTTTTGGTTGGATGCTAAGGTTTATGGACAGTTATTGAATTTTAGCAAAGATGCTTAACAGACTTAATTCTTTAAAAAATATTCAGTGGAATAGCTGATATTTGAGGTTTTACCTTGAATGGGCGAGGTGTCGTTTTTGACACCTAGGCTATTTATAGGGTAAATGCATTGAAAAATTTCTCACAAGCAATAATACTTGTATTTATGTCCCCTATCTATCTATACACACAATATATATATATATATATATATATATATATATAATCACTTTCTTTCGGTACGAGGTATACTAATATTTGTGAATTTCTTTTCTGACTTGTTATTCCTGACTTGAATATTGAATATATTAGAGATGGCTGTTTTACGTCGTAATGGAAATAAATATGTCAAAGGAGCTGGCTATCCTAGTGTTAAACGGTGTACGATGATAGTAATTTCCCTTTATCGTGTGGGTGCGTTTTGATTTTTAATTTGGAATTTTGATGAGTCCAAGAAAATAAAATATAAAACTAAAAATGTACAAATAGAAAAGAATTCAAATTAAAACAAAGCATTATCTCTTTTTCTATGTTTTACTCTCTTTCTCTATATATTTCTCTTTCAAATAAAAAGAGGAAGAAGGCAGAGACTAACCCTGATCGAAAAATACCGGATATTCACGGCCTACTGTCCAAATATTTTTTGCTCCAGCCCCCTCGCCAAAAACAAAATATTTGTCTCTCCTACGGCCCTATAATAGCATTTGTTTGTATTAAATTTTAGAAATCTGCTCTTTTTGAATAATACTGTGTGTGTGTTGAGCACTCTTTTAAGAATAGTATTTGTTGGTTATTGGAATTTATTCCGTATACACCAATCCTATACTTGTGTGTTATATATATATATATATATATATATATGGACTCTCTCGTCGTATTCAAGTAGCTCACTTCCGAGGAACCGACAGCCAGACACCAGCTCATATGATTTGATTATAGGGGTGAAGGCTTTCCGCAGAACCATCCACACTTTTTGAAGGGCTGAATGCAGAGACCTGATGTAATACGTTCCACAAGGGCCCCAAACGACCCTCCAAAGGTTTTGAATTCAAAGTTGTCTTTCTCCTAGAACAGTTGCCATCCAAGGCTATAGAACCCGGTCTGTCCTGCTATCTACACATAACTGAAGGGAGAAGAGGATGAATACCTTTCCCAAGGATATTAGCACCTAAGTGAATGTAATGGATTCGACTGGAATTCGTACTCGGAACTCCGAGTTCCTCAATCCGAGCCCCGCTATACACACACACTATATTAAACAGAAGAGAGAAGCCACAAACGTTTTTGGTTATAATGTGGACTTTTTAAATATATATTACACTTATTGTAATGCTGTTTCTGGTGAGTGAGTCAAACCGAGTATTTTCAGCACTCACCTCATCGATTGCATATATACAGGGTTATTTCATGCGAAAGAATAGTTTTCTCAAATTGTATATAAAAACAAATTGCTCAGAGGCAGGAACACATTCAACACATTAAAAGATAGAAAAGAAATTTCAGTTATTAAAATAAATTATTTTTTTTTTCAATTTTGTTCAAATGTTTCTGTTTGTTGGTAATGTGTTGAATATGTTTCTCTCTCATAGCAGCGCCGTAGCAGTCGGAAGTTGGCCTCTCTTTTTTTTTTTTACAGGGTTTTACTTTAACAAAATACAATAAAGAAAGAAATACAAGAAAGAGAAAAAAAAAAAAGAAGAAAAGCTAAATATTTTGGAAAAAAAAAAAAAAAAAAAAAATTTCTCTGCTACAGCCATGGTTAAGTTCTGGAGTGAGTTTGAGGTCCAATAGTCACTCAGTGAACCGGGGCTTCCCTGATTTGAGCCCCAAGCTGAAAACCTTGATAAATGAATGGATTAAACAGTTAATAAAAAGAAATAAGCAACAACAACAACAATAATAATAATAAATGTATTTGCAGAATATAAAAAAGAGTATATAAAAGTTTTTGTTGCATATATATATATATATATATATATATATATATATATATATATATATATATATATATATATATGCATGCATACAGGGTGTCCTTCCCCAGATATAACCCGACTAAATCTAGAGATTTCTCTTATTTTTTTTGGAAGTTCATTTTCATTGCACCCCTATAGTGTTCATTTTTTTAATTATTTTTTTTTTTATCGATAAGGATAGATATGACAATTCTTATTCAGTTTTATTTCTTTGTCAGTCTCTTTCTGTATTATGCTTCTTTGTTTATGTGTATGTTTGTGTGTGTGTGTGTGTAGTTGTTTTTCAAAACGCGCCCTACAGAAGCAAGCAGCGTTTCTTTTTGTTCTGATGGAAATCGTCTCCCGCCGGTACTAGCATGAAGCCGCCACTGGACATGCGATCGGCCTTAATATCATGCATGACTCGGGCAATGTCCTCGAACATGTCCAAAATAGTCTTGTTATCCTGAACGGAGACTTTGTAGACGCCGGACAGTACACCGTCGCATTCCTGCTTGAAGTTTTCCACGTCGGCCTCCGTCACCGCACTTTCTGAGCCCTCGTCGCCCATATTACCGCAGAGGAAGATTTTCGCGCCTTCTGCGTTCATCACCACGTCCAGGATATACTGTGAAAGGATCGTGAATGTCTCGCGTTTCTCGCAACTGTAGCAAAGGAGAGCAGCGTCAGCACCTCGGTAATAACTGGACCCAATAAAACTCATCCTCTCCATGCCGCCCGTGTCCCAGAGAGTCAACTGAAAGAAGAAAAAAAAGAGATAATTAATTTTTACGTCTGTTTAGTTTGGTTTGGTTTGTTTTACAGCATATCAATCTCAATGGGTTATTTAATGCCGACATGATTTTAATTTCTGGTTATATTTTCTTTCTATCTATCTCAGTATATATTGGTTTGGTTAGTTTTACGGCATATCAACCTAAAAGGGTTATTTAATGCCGACATGATTTTTATTGCTGGTTATATTTTCTTTCTATCTATCTATCTATCTCAGTCCGTATCTATCTATCTATCTATCTATCTCTCTCAGTCCGTATCTATCTATCTATCTATCTATCTATCTCTCTCAGTCCGTATCTATCTATCTATCTATCTATCTCTCTCAGTCCGTATCTATCTATCTATCTATCTATCTCTCTCAGTCCGTATCTATCTATCTATCTATCTATCTATCTCTCTCAGTCCGTATCTATCTATCTATCTATCTATCTATCTCTCTCAGTCCGTATCTATCTATCTATCTATCTCTCTCAGTCCGTATCTATCTATCTATCTATCTATCTCAGTCCGTATCTATCTATCTATCTATCTCAGTCCGTATCTATCTATCTATCTATCTCAGTCCGTATCTATCTATCTATCTATCTCAGTCCGTATCTATCTATCTATCTATCTATCTATCTCAGTCCGTATCTATCTATCTATCTATCTATCTATCTATCTATCTCAGTCCGTATCTATCTATCTCAGTCCGTATCTATCTATCTATCTATCTATCTATCTCAGTCCGTATCTATCTATCTATCTCAGTCCGTATCTATCTATCTATCTATCTCAGTCCGTATCTATCTATCTATCTCAGTCCGTATCTATCTATCTATCTATCTCAGTCCGTATCTATCTATCTATCTATCTATCTATCTATCTATCTCAGTCCGTATCTATCTATCTATCTCAGTCCGTATCTATCTATCTATCTATCTATCTCAGTCCATTCACATCTATCTATCTCAGTATATATTGGTTTGGTTTGTTTTACGGCATATCAACCTAAAAAAGTTATTTAATGCCGACAAGGTTTTTATTGCTAGCAATGTTTTGTTAGTTGTTTTTTTTTTTTTTTTTAAATGTATTGCTGCTAATATTTTTCCCCCAAAAGTATTGTTGGTAAAAATGTAGTGCTGATGATATTAGGTTGGTGCAAAAATAATAACGTAATAATGTCGTTTTTTGACGTCAAAAAACGACATTATTACGTCATTATTTTTGCACCAACCTAATAATTTTATTTTTACAAAAATGTATTGCTGGTTTTAAAACCTATTTTTACATTTTCATAGTGTTTTGTTCCCAGTTTGAGGGTCAATTATTTGCCCATATCTTGGATCCTAACAGGCACTATTTGTCCTCATTTTTATTGTCATATTCACGACGTTTAGACCATTATACGCTCAGATCTTCTTCAGCATCTGTATATATTTTTGAGATGAGGTATTGTACACTATTTACATCGTTTGGACTGTTGTTCTCATCTTTATTGTCATATTCACGACGTTTCGGTCGTTGTACTCTCCGACCTTCTTCAGGATCTATATATATTTCTGAAATTAAGTATTGTAACTATTTATACTATTTACATCGTTCGGACTGTTGTCCTCATCTTTATTGCCGTATTCACCACGTTTCGGTCGCTGCACGCTCCGGCCTTCTTCAGGATCTATATATATTTCTGAAATGAAGTATTGTAACTATTTATACTATTTACATCGTTCGGACTGTTGTCCTCATCTTTATTGCCATATTCACGACGTTTCGGTCGCTGCACGCTCCGGCCTTCTTCTGGTGATATTTGTTCGAATTTTGAACCGAACAGAGAGCTAGAGAAAAGCATCAATAACAAAAAATTTGTAATATGAGCACATTGTCATTATCACTGGCACGCCTGATCCATCTTTCTGAGAGATTCTCGTTGAGATAAGTCCGCACACTCAACTTAGTTAATTTTTACACATTTTGTTAAAATTTGAGATCATTTGAACGAGAATTGGCTGTTATTACACTACAAAATGATGTCATTTTTTTTTGTGTGTGTGTGGGGCTGACACCTTGTACAATGAAAAAGTGGAACTATCTTCCTGTCCACGCAGTAATAATAAAGAATAAATTACATTCACTCCTCACTTGACGACTTACCTTTGTAATGCACCCCTTTGATTTGCAACCACTGCTAACATTTCATTAAAAAAAAATCACAATTGTATGTGGTGGCCCTTTCAACAGGATATAGTCATTATCACTGGAACACTCTTCCTGGTAGATTCCGTTCTGGATATAACGATAAACTCCATCCGGCAGCAAGGCCTCTGATTAGGAGGTTTTGAGGGGCATGGAACTACCTCTTAGTTACAGGTGTTCCCAGTTTCACCCTGATCTGGGGTGGTAGCATCTGTTAGGGTCCCAGCTATAGGCAAATAGTTAATTCCCAAACAGGTCAAAACACCATGAAAGTGTAAAAAAAAAAAAAAAAAAATGTTTTAAGACCAGCAATACATATTTGGAAAAAAAATTATTACCAGCAATATAAAATCTTGTCGACATTAAATAACCCATTGAGGTTGATATGCCGTCAAACAAATTAAACTAAACCAAGTTGTCCTAAAAATCTTGTCCGAATTAAATATCCCATTGAGGGTCAAGCAAACCAAACCAACTCAAACCTGGTAGGTTCTCATTGAGATAAGTCCACACAGTCAAATTAGTTTTTACACGTTTTGTTAAAATTTGAGATCATTTGAGCGAGAATAGGCTATGCTATTAGACTACAATTTGGGGGCAGGGACACCCTGTATTATCATATTTGATTTTCGAATAATTCTCAAAAAACGGTGTTTCGGGGTTTTCTTTCCAAGGTAGGTAACTTTTCCTTTGTCCACGCAACCACACTTATTATTATATTGTTTATTTTTTATCAATTCACAATATAAATATCTATATTTATCAATATAAAGTAAGGCGATAATGCCACTAAGATTCAATCGTCTACTGGGAATGAAGGAGAACGAGAAAGCTTTAGAAGGAACCGGAAACACAATCCGAAACAGGGAACAAGGGATAAACCTCTACTCCTGTTCAAAAGAAAAAGTAAACAAATAGTAAATTTCAGAGTTTAGGCGGAGACGTTAGAAGTATAAGGTTGATGTAGACTTTAGAAGGAACCGGAAACCCAGTCCAAACAGGAAACAGGGGATAAACCTCTACTCCTGTTCAAAAGACCGGAGAAGACTCTGAACCAGAAGATAGGCGAACCTAGCTATTTGTAATAAGAGGAAAAATAAACAGTAAGTAAAACTTCTGAGTTCAGGCGGAGATATTGGAAGTATAGAGGTGAAGTAATCTTTAGAAGGAGCCGGAAACCCAATCCTAAAAAAGAAACAAGAGATAAATGTGTATTCCTGTTCAAAAGACTGGAGAGGTGTACGAGACGGATGATAGGCGAACCTATCTACCGCTTACGGCTTACTTATTAATATACTTATAATAGTATTTAATATTTATATTTAATAAAGTAATGAAACACTTCCGATTTGATTAAAGCGTACACTAATTGCTTTTTTTTTTCTGGCACACTTTAACGGGTACATACTAATTCTTCTGTTATTTATTTTTCACTGGAAGCGAACGTGTGATGATTTTAGTTTTATATGCGTTAAGAAGCCGAAATGAAAAAAAGTATTTTCCATGTTCACGCATGCGATCATGTTATTTCTTTTGTTCGAAATCATATGTAAATATACATAAAAAAAATAATTCCGTCTACGTTGCGAAATTAAGTCTCACATTTTTGTCTCGATTCAACAAACTTCAACGGAGTCGTATGCATTCATTCGTTCAGATAATTCCAAGTTGTGTAATAAACAACGCACAACAGACCGGAACTAACACTGAGATCAAAAGGAAACAGAAATAGGTTTATATAAACATATGTTGTCATATATATATATATATATATATATATATATATATATATATATATATATGTAAACATGTTGTTACATATATATATATATATATATATATATATAGTTATATATATAACCATTATATATACATATATATATATATATTTAGATAAACATATGGTTATATATATATAAACATATGGCTATATATATATATATATATATATGTAAACATGTTGTTACATATATATATATATATAGTTATATATATAACCATTATATATACATATATATATATATATTTAGATAAACATATGGTTATATATATATAAACATGTTGTTACATATATATATATAGTTATATATATAACCATTATATATACATATATATATATATATATTTAGATAAACATATGGTTATATATATATAAACATATGGCTATATATATATATATATATATATATATATATATATATATATAGAGAGAGAGAGAGAGAGAGATTCAGCTTGGAGTTTCTCATCTTTAAAGTGAATATATATATATATATATATATATATGTGTGTGTGTGTGTGTGTGTGAATGTGTATCACAGTGAATCAGTGCGGCTAGGCATCCGATTGCTTTAAGCCGATGACAATTGTGTATTTGGGCAAGGTACAGCGATTAAGCTCTTTATTTAATATTTCTTGTGTTCTTACAAGTGTTTTTTTCTTTTCTGGGCACAAATTGAGTAAAAACTATATATATATATACACACACACACTTCATCCCTATTTCCCTGGCAAGTGTTCTGGCAAACTACATTCCTTAGTTCTAGCACCCCTGACCTTTGCAACTGGTACCCACCATACCACGTACACAAGAATGAATCATTCCCTTCGTATTCCATTCTTAAGTAGAAAGTTCCATTCGGATTGCTACTTCCAAAGAATTGTTGCTTGGTAGAACTGACTCCCGGTAGGATGTTTTCCCAATAAATACAATCTTGACCTCTTCAAGTCTAGGCTTAATCATTATTTTTCATGTATAACCCCACGATCTTGCCTTTTCTTACGTTCATCCGACACCACACATTAACCTTCTAACTTAAGTGTCTCTTGGGGGGAACATTAAAAAGTAAACAACACGATGTTCCATGCATCGTGTAATATTTGAGCCATTAAGTTATCACAAAAGGAATTGTTTCGCTGATCTGTCGCGATATCAAAGACCTGTTTAAATAGAAATTCTTTCTAGAGATATTTTCGCATTAATATGGCATACTCAAGTGTTTGTAAAGAGGCCTTAAGAAAGCACGGTACTAGTTAATACAGGTGACATTTATTCTTTTTGCGGTTTACGATCTGATAATAATAACAACAAGTGAATCCAGTCGAACAACCCTGAAGTGTAATGGCCAATCGACTTGGACAAGAAAGCAATACGACGGAATGTCAAAGCTTAAATATAGGACAAGATGGTTGAGATGATCATCTGATAAGAAATAATTGAATTACTCTCGTCTCTCTCTTATATATATATATATATATATATATATATATATCTCCTTGCTTGAACTGGCTTCTAATGCTCTGGACTGAGCGACTTGGGGATAGTAGTCGTGATTCGTGGAGGCACAGTCCTATGGGTAGAGAGAAACTCGGAATATGTGACAAAGCGGCGCTATATCGAGTCTAATACACTATCTCTTTGTAACCGAGGCCCGTTGACACAGTTGGTATGACATTTGACGGATAACGTAACTGTCCGGGTTTCAATTGTCGGCTGATGAGTCCCCAATATAAGACGAAACGGCCGTCCAGTGCTTTCTGCATTCTGTTGAGGTTATATAATTATTTATTTAAAAATATGATTCCAACTCGCTACATATTTTTAAATAAATAATTATATTTATGCTCTACTTTCGTATCGAGCACTATTTTTTAAAAATAATAACAAAAATACTAAGGAACTTTGGATTATTTACCAAACCAGTTTCTTTCCTATTTTCTACAATATTTTCACACACACACACACACACTATATATATATATATATATATATATATATATATATATATATATATATATAGAGAGAGAGAGAGAGAGGGGTCGTTTTACAACATATCAGCTTCTATGAGTTATTTAATGCTGACAATATCCTTCTTCAAAAAAATGCAAAGATAGGAACCCTGACAGGTGCTAACACCCAGAGTCACAGTGGACCTGAGAACACCAGGTTCCACACTCTTCCAAAACACCTGATCAGAGGCCTTGCTGTCGGATGTAGTTTATCGTCATACCCAATTGCCGTCCAAGGCTACAGAACCCTGTCTGTCGTGCTATTTACCCATAACTGGAGAGAGAAGAAAAGGATTCATGCCTTTCCCAAGGACATTAACACGTAAGTGAATGTAACAAATTCGACTGGAATTCGGACTCTGCTCTCCGCGTCGCTATCCATTACTCCACCGTACCTATATATATATAATAAAATTAATTTAATCAGAAAACAGACAACTTTAAGGGTCCGTTGATTATATTTTATTTCCTAAGGAAGGGGAGTCCTGGGCAAGGCGATAAACTACGTCCTACAGCAAGGCATCTGATCAGGGGGTTTTAAGAAGCGGAGAACCACCTCTTAATTGCTGGTGTTCTCAGGTCCAACCTGATCCGGGATGGTAGCACCTGATAGGGTCCCATCTATGGGTAAATCCCCAAACTGGTGTCAAAACACTATGAAAGTGTAAAAATAGGTTTTAATAACAGTAATACTTTGCATAAAATTATTGCCAGCAATACATTTTTGAAAAAAAAAAAAAAAAAATATTACAAGCAATAAACATCTAGTCGGCATTAAATAACCCATTGAGGTTGATATGCCGTAAAACAAAACAAACCAACCCAGGAAGGTGTTTTTTTTTTTTTTTCTGGTTCCTCAGATCACATTTCAAGCATAAAAATGGTTTTAAATTTACGCATTATTTTGAAACACTTTTGAGGGGTAGTTTTAAGTTGATGTAAGGTGATTGGGATTATCCATACGGATTTCCAAAATTTTCATTACCTAACTATATATATATATATATATATATATATATATATATATATATATATATATATATATATATATATATCTCAATAAAAAGCTTTCCGAATTTATCCCATTTCTTCACTTTCGGATTATATATATATATATATATATATATATATATATATATATATATATTTATTAGTTCAAATGTTATTTTTAGTGGATATTCGTATTTGAGTAGAACGCCCCATTCTTTAAACAATGTTTATTTTCTCTACCGGCCTACGCACTCAAGTAAAGTGAATATTATATTTATTAAAAACAGGTTTCAGGTAAGTTGTCTAACGGTAATGCACAAACTATTATTTTTACGAAGATTCTAATTTCATACCGGTCTAGACATTTGATCGAACCAGATAAAGTTGATTTCATCTACCGGCCTACGCACTCAAGACAACTGAATATTATATATCTAAATAAATACAGATTCTGTCTGTCCATCCGTATATCTAAAACCGCTCTAACTTGGACCACACATGCTTTACATCGACATATTATACCTTTTTGGAATCAGGACGATATTGTGATTGGAATTCTGCTGTTCATCTGGTTCTTGAATGTCTAACATTGGGATTTGTGTGTGGATGAGGAAGGAAGAGTTAAAACGTCAAATTTTAAAATAACTGGAAAAAATTAGGGATTTTAAAAGTTTTTAATTTATAATGAGTTTAAAGTAACACAAAAACTTTGTGAATTTAAATATTTTTTTGTTTTAAGTTTAGTCTAAAATATCTCCAAAATCTTGTGACTTGCAGAAATCAATTTGATTTCTTCAAAATGCCAAGGAATTAGAGTGAAAGGTGAGAAGTTTCGTGACGTGAGGTCTTGAGCTTGTTCGATTTTGTGTTCAGTGGTAGTACGCGCTGGTCCTAATTGACTTATTTATTAGGTTGGTGCAAAAATAATGTCGTTTTTTGACGTATTTTTTAACTTCAAAAAACCTAATATTTTCTACAATTTATCAACCAAGCAAGTTATTTAAAGCGAGAAAAATATTTTTTATATTGTTTTTTTTTTTTTTTTTTTCCTCACCTTTAATTAAAAATATCGCGAGATTTTTCTTGGTAAAAAGTTGAATAAATTTTAACACATTTAACATTATGGATAGAAAATACTGAATTTTAGATAGCGTTTTTCGAAACTTTGCAAGAGCAAAACAAATTCACGAATTCGAACGGAAAAAGACCCCAAAATGGCGTCAAAACCTGTGAAATGTTTTCATCCTTTTAATAATAGTTGTCCTTAGTTTAAATTGTGACGTATATACACATACGGTGCTCCAAACCATTCAACTGTCGAACTCTCTGTCTTTGGCAGAGAGGAACCCGGACAAGGCTTTGCCGAAGGGTAAAGTTTCGTACGGGGAGGTAGACAGGCCTAGGTCCGTTTATGCAGGATCTACGGGAATATTTTTGGCCGAGTCTCCGGACTTGGAGAACCCACCGTAAAATTGGCCTTGTGCCACATAAATCCCTCGTAGTTGGGGACTGTTAAATATTAACGTATATACATATAGGTAGTAAAAAGCAAATATTAAAAACCATTGTCTAGCGCCCCCTATCGGGGTTGTGTAGGTCACACATGTTATTCTGTAGTCATCCAGAATAGGGTTTATTCTTAACTGTAAACAGTTTTATTTCACTAACCGCACCCCGTTCTGCCACGCTTATAAAAGCAAACAATAGATTCATTATTTGCAATCAGTTACTGGCATAAAATGCCGCAAGGAAGGTAGAAGAATGATTCGTGAATTGATTCGAGTATCAATTGGGCTTCATCATGAATCATCGCTGCGAAAATAGGAAATAAAAGAAGGAAAAGTTATTTGACCGCTCGCTTTTCTATTGTCGCTATTGTCAAAGAACCTTTTTTTCTTTTAAATTTCAGGTGACTCACCATATCCTTTTGCCATCCGTGCTGTGACAAACATTAAATATAAAAGAGATATCCTTTTGAAATTCAAAAATAAAAATTACACAGTTTTCATTAATTTATTCAATTACAAAAACAGTTCACATCAGTTATTCTCTCAAAGTAGGCGGTATCCCGCCCCTCCAAGGGAGGTGGAAATATTTAAGGGTGACGGTAGGAAAAAATAAGGTGTTATTAGAACCAAGAGAGTATTTTCTGAACACATTTGAAACACGTATGTTTTTATAATCGACCAGCTTACCAGAGAAAATCGAACTTCAATCAGTTATGCCCCATGCGTGATAAACCCATAGGCGATCATGTACCTTTCGATACATGACTGACGAGGCAGATTTTTTCCCGCAGTAGGTTGCCATTTCTTTGTACGGTAGACCAGTTGCCATCCAAGGCTATAGGACCCAGTTAGTCCTACTATTTACCCATAGCTAGGGGGGAGAAGAGGAGGATTCATACCTTTCCCAAGAGTATGAGCACTTAAGTGAATTCAAATGGAATTCGAACTCGGTTCTCCAGTTCCTCAATCCGAGCCGCCATTACTCCACCGTGTCCCTTTACGATTATGTAATAATAATCCAAAATTTTAGCTCCTTAACCATTACCCCAAGCTGATTTGATCATCTTAGTTTTAGAAGAAGGTCACAAGTATGAGGCCCCTAAAGTAGCCGAGTTGTCATTTACTAACATTAGCTTAATTTTTGCATATGTATTGGGCACCCAGTCAGAATCAAACTCACTACCTAATAGCGATAGTCAACCAGACTAGCTCGTTAACCGTTACCCGGGTCAACGCGAGCAGCTTAATTTGGACAAAAGGTTACACATACGACGCTTTCAATGTGAATCGAACTCACTACTCAGAAATCATGGTTAACGAGAAGAGCTCCTTAACCATTACCCACACCGAAGCGATCAGCTGAGATTTGTCATAAGCCCACAATTATGGGACATCCAGTGAGACTCCAACTCACCATTTGGTAGTAAGGGTAAACAAGATAAGCTCGTTAACCGCTACCAATGGCAAAAAGCGATCAGCTTAGTTTTAGCGCAAGATCACAATTATGGACCATCCAGTGGAGATCGAACTCAGTACTCACTAATAATAATTAAAAAAAATTAGCTCGTTAACCATTACACCATGTCGACGTGACCAGCTTAAATTTAAAACAAAACCATAGTATAAGGCTTCCAGTTAGTATAGATACTACTCAGTAATAATGATCACTTATAAATAAAATATAGAGTAAAGAGTCAGACTGTACGTTGAATAGTGAATGTGCACTGTACAACAATATGGCGTCGTCAATACGACGCTTAAGTAGCTTAGACGAACCAGAATTTGTTGAGACTTGGATCCGGTGTTTTGCAGCCCAGGAAATATTAGTCACGAATTTCGAAAATCGAAAAATAATAAAGAAGTCTCCTGAAAAAAGCATTTATTTTTAAGACATTACTTCGTATATTTAAGTGGCGCAATTTTAATTCAAAGGGATTTATGAAGAATCTGCTATATTTTGTTTAGATTGGATTCATGCCTTTCCCAATGCTATTTGCGTTTAAGTTAACATAACGAACCTAACGGGAATTAAAATTCGGCTCTCTGAATAACAATTCGGAGCCATTATCCATTATACCACCCGCACATCCAAGCTTACAGCACCTGATATTCCCAAGCGGTCACTCATCTAGTTACTGAACAGGCCCGACGTTGCTTAACTTTGGTGATCGTACGAGAACCGGTGTTTCATTGTGATATAGCCGTAAGCATACCACTAACACATCCAAGCTTACAGCACCTGATATTTCCAAGCGGTCACCCATCTAGGTACTGAACAGGCCCGACGTTGCTTAACTTTGGTGATCGTATGAGAACCGGTGTTTCATTGTGATATAGCCGTAAACTATATCACCAACACATCCAAGCTTACAGCACCTAGTATTCACAAGCGTTCACTCATCTAGGTACTGACCAGGCCTGACAATGCTTAACTTCGGTGATCGTACGGGAACCTTAAATGGCAGACTTGAATTAAACATGGAAGGCAGTTGCCTGGTGTCTCTAGCTTAAAAAAAATATGTAAAAATAATTCTTAAATTACTCATTTGTTACCTTGGGGCGCACCTGGATACCTTTTGAAGGCGTATTATTGCGCTCGGGCGCACCGGTTGAGAAAAGCTGTTACATTAGTTGTTTTAGATTTTCTGTAGACCTAATAACACGAAAGAGGTGTGCATTCTTTGCACTTGCTGGGGTGTTAGGATCAGAGCTACGTGGATGGAAGCCAAAAAAATTTGGGAACCACTGATTAGACCGTCGGTACGTGTTTTTTTGTTCGCGGTTAATAATGAAAATTTTAAGGGAATCGCGAACTGGATTTATTAATTGGCGTCCCACCCTGCAATCAAGAAGGTATTTAGTTCTTTGTTTCATTTTTGTACAGGAAAGGAATTTTCGATTGAATTAAGGTTTGTTCTTTAGCGAATTCGGTAAAAGGTCAAAGTGGGGAAAGCTTAATGAATTTGGTCAAGGATGCAGTGTTTAATGGCTGAAATGCATCACGCATGCGCTCGACTTCAAAATAGAGAGTTGAGAGTTGATTTAAATTTCATTTTTTTTTTCCAATTTCCCCACAACAGAAATTTAATTACCTGCGAATAGTTACAACAAACAACGGAAAATAGGACACAGAAATCCGAAGGCACATTTGAATGGAGCAAGATGCCTTCCGGAAACTAAAGAAAACATTAAAAAACAGGAAAATTTCGTTAGAAACAAAGAACCTGTCATGTATTATCAGTACTTTTCTCTCTGTATCTGTCTATATTTCTGCGATGAGGTATTATGTACATTATTTACATTATTCGGACTATTATCATCATCTTTGTCGCCATATTTATCACAATGTTTCGGCCTTTCAGTATCTGTCTATATTTCTGAGATGAGGTATTATGTACATTATTTACATTATTCAGACTATTGTCCTCATCTTTGTCGCCATATTTATCACAACGTTTCATGTTTAATGGATGTCAGTTATCAGTTATCTGTTAATTCCCCTCTCCAAGTTCTCCACTGCCATAGCACAGTGGATAAACGCGTTGATTAGATCCAGTGACAGAACCCAAAGAGTGTGAGTTCAATACCCGCTTAAGGCAGTGGAGAACTTGGAGAGGGGAATTAACAGGAGATAACTGATAACCGACATCCATTAAACATGGTACGTGGAACTAGAACAGTCTAACCCAGCGAGATAAAGGGTTAAATTCGACATTCCAACCACCTGAAGAAGGTCGGGGCGTACAACGGCCGAAACGTTGTAATAAATATGGCGACAAAGATGAGGACGATAGTCAGAATAATGTACTTTTCTTTCTCTTTTTCTTTATGTCTCTTGATTTCTTGGGAAACATAGAACCACAACAATATCTCTCCAACGGACGCGGTTCTTGGGCAATACTCTACAGCTCGGCCCATGTCGTTTCAACTGCCTTAATATACGCATATTTTTACGTATTTATGGTTATTTTTTAACTTAATTAATCTCTCTGATAGAAGTCGTGATCTGTAAATATTGAAATAACAATCTTTATATTAGAATACCTACCTCAAAAACAAATCTAGTGCCGCTGACAAAACTAACCTGGCCGTCTATCTCGAAAAGGACCTCCAATCGGTCGTGAACTGAGGCAGGAACTGGCTGGTTAACTTTAATGCCTCAAAAACAAAACTGCTCTCTATTAATCACCACAGAGAACCATCCCTTCCCCCCATTAGAATGTCTGACGCTCAACTTCTTGAGAGCACCTCTTTGCGACTGCTCGGCCTCACATTGACTGCTGATCTAAGATGGAAAAAATACATCGAGTCAATTGCTTCGTCCACCGCAAGGAAAGTTGGCTCCCTGTGCCGCGCTAGGAAATTTTTCTCCCTGGAATCGATCCTTCAAATCTAAAAATCAACCATTAGCCCTTACATGGAGTATTGCTGCCATATATGGTCTGGAACCTCTTCTGTTTATCTCAAGGTCCTTGATAAAATCCAGAGACGGATATGCAATGTAATTGGCCCTGATTTGGCATCTCGTCTGAAGTCGCTCTCTCACAGACGAGCCGTCGCCTCTCTCTATCTTTTTTTTACAAATACATTCATGATATTTGTTCCGATGAGCTGATTTCGCTGTTTCTCAGGTTTCATGAATTCAAGCGTCCTACGAGGCTGGCATCCCGCTCTCACCCTTTTACTATTGAAACAGTTAAATGTAGCCGTCTCTACTCCAATAGCTTTATATCTCGCACCTCTCGCCTGTGGAACTCCCTTCCCTTTTCCTGTTTCCCTGATTTGTGGTTATTTTTTAACTTATAAAAAACTACATTCTTGTACATGTAGTTTTGGATAATATTGTACATTAATTACTAATTTTTAAATTAATAATTATTTGTGCTCAATTGTTGACATTAATAGCTATCTGCTAATGTGTTCAAATTTTGGATTAATTCAATAATAAAAATTTAAATTTCACCTCTCTGATAGAAGTCGTGATTTAACAAATTACTTAAACCAAGTGTAGATAACTCGTAGATAATTTCCTCTGATAGATGTCGCGATCTGTTTATCAAAAATCATTTTTGTGTGGCTGATGATACTATGATATATTTGGTTGAACAACAATGAACTGACATTCAATTTATTTTACCATTTTCTGTTTTCTTGTTTTAAATAACATTTTACCCAGACAATCATAATAATTATAATAACAGTGATATAATAACGGAAAAAAGTAATTCATCCTTAAAATATCGCTGCCACATATGGTCTGGTGTTCCTGCTATACAGGACGATTGAAAAGTAACTCCCTATTTTATGTATGATTAGCCAGCCGAGAGTACTGACCGAACAACCTCTTTGGGGTAGGTTAAAGGAGCAAGTCTATTATACCAGACCATGATGCGTTTCGACCTTCAGGACGACACGCATCACAAGTAAACTTTTTCCACTTTGACATACAATTTCTTTAATACTTGATATATTAGGTTGGTGCAAAAATAATGTCGTTTTCTCACATATTTTACTATGTGAGAAAACAACATTATTTTTGCACCAACCTAATATTAAAATATATATCGTTATTTTATATAAGCAAATATATGGATATAGATCTGACAGTATGAAGAAAAATATACGGAAAAAACAAACAAAAATCCTAATATGCAATTATGCTGTTTTAATGTTAATATAATGTCAACGTCGGACGTTTCGGTCTAGTAGACCATCTTCAGGACATATTCATAAAACATAATTAACATTATATTGAAACGGAACGCTGATCTTGAAAAATTTCAGTTGTCTGTTTTGATTAGTCATACTCTTATGTCTATCGTCTTTTCATGTTGAATTAAATACAGCCTAATGTTAATTATGTTTTATGAATATGCCCTGAAGATGGTCTACTAGACCGAAACGTCCGACGTTGACATTATTCTAAAACAGCATAATTGCATATTAGGATTTTTGTTTGTTTTTTCCGTATATTTTTGTTCATTTTTATATATATATATATATATATGATTTTTCATTGAATAATATAGACGTATTATGTCTATTTTATACTGATCCTTTCTAGTTCTTTAATCAGTTTCTTGATATTAAGATGAAATTCATTAAGGAAGGCACCGTATTTTTTTCCTACCCAAGTACTTTCGATCTCCTCCAAAATCATCCTCAGGAGTAAATTACAAAGACAAACTTAGTATAACCGTGATAAAATCTGCATTCCGTTTTGATGGTGATTAAAAAAGACACGCGTGAACTCGCTCTCTTATAATTATTTCAAAATTTTATATTTATCAACAAATATAAACAAGCGTCCAAATATAAGGGAGCTGACTGGAAATTTGTAGAAATGTAAAATGGCATTAAATGTTTGTTGTATGCATTTCAACACATTGCTGCCACATTCGTAATAAATTTTGTTTAATGTTGGTTGGTTGCTTTTGGTATTGAGGGACTCTAGAATTTAAAGATTTTGTTTATTATTTTCCTGGTGTAGTATCTTGGCATTGTCAACAATTATTTTTTCCTGTATTGTGAAAGGGGACGAGAACGTATTTTTAGATGTTGTACTATAGAACTTGTATATGACAAATGAATTGGAAGACGTCTTGATAATGTTGTGGTTGTCAAACTAACACAAACTTTTTTTTGTCAGAGATACAATCTCTCAAAGCACATTGAAATTGATATACAATGTTGGTCTTTTCTAAAACACTAGTCGACAGAGAAGAATTACTGCGTATGATTAAGTTCGTTGCGTTAAATTTAAATGGTTGTGTTATAATATATAATTATGGAATTTATTAGTATTAAGTTGGTGCAAAAATAATGTCGTTTTCTCACATGTTACTATGCGAGAAAACGACATTATTTTGCACCAACCTAATACTTGTAAAAGTCAATGAAACATGTTTGAATGAAGATATGCTTTCTAAATATAAGAGAACATTGAAGTCAACACTTAGAGGCGACAGTCTGTTTCGTGCTAGACGCAATCGTCAGGCCACGAGTGCTGTTATTTTTCTCGGCTATTTATATATACGGGTCAGTAGTTCATTGTGGGTAGTCTGTTTTGGCGGTTATTTTATATTTTATATATTAATAGCAGTAGTATTATTATCAATTTATAATAGTGACGGTTATAATGCGATGATGAGAGTTTCGCTGCTTAAAATGACTAGACTGTTTCAATGTATCTATTTTGAATATGATCACTCTCTTCCCACACGCTCTTCTTCAACATGTCAAGCTTCGGAAGAAAATATCTTTTCTGGGTCACCCTGTCCGTTTGCTTAAATCCCTCTTTCCTTTATTGCCTATCTCACTCTCTTTCCCTCCCCACCTGCTCTTGTCTATCTTTTTCTTTCCCCTAAAAAAAAAAACAACTTGTATTGAAATCTCTGTCTTTCTCCCCCTTTTTTTCTTTCTTCCTTTTAATATTAAAACTTTTCTCTCTTTTTTTCTCTTTTCCTTGTGTCTGTATAAATCGAACTCCATTTACGTAAAACAGGTCTGAAGATATATATATATATATATATATATATATATATACGAAGTTTCTTAATCTGAGAAAACATTAACTTACCTTGATATCGATTCCATTAAGAGGAAAAAGGCGCGAACATTGGTCCAAACCGACTGTTGACATTCTGTTGTTTTCATCTTCAATAAGCGAATCATCCCGGAAGCGCTTAAATATTGAACTTTTCCCTACACCGTATTCTCCACAGAGGATGATTTTATAATGGGGGGGTCCTGTGGCCATGGTCACTGGAGGCAACTGGAACTGAAAAGAGGAAAATAAGTAACTCTGTACCATATTATAATTCCGGTTGTTCCTGCGTTCCTCAGCACGACCGTTACGCCCTGTCAATCCATCATAAATAATGGACTATTCCATTTTGATCGCGAGGAAAGACGGAACGGGTATACTGGAAACGCTGTTGGGTTTAAGCGATAAAAGGAAGAAAGAAAGAGAAAATATTAGGTTGGTGCAAAAATAATGACGTAATAATGTCGTTTTTTGACGTATTTTTTAACGTCAAAAAACGACATTATTACGTCATTATTTTTGCACCAACCTAATAGAAGAGGCGATAAAGCTCTTATCCGTTTAATGTCTGCTTCACTGAAATGGAAGAGCTTGTCAGTTTTTAATATTTTCATTTGTATCCTTCTTTAAATAACGGCTTCCTTTCATATTTATGTATGTTTTTGAATATATGGTTAAAGTTTTTAAACTCAATTTAATGATGCAAAAGTGGGATTTCCAGACATTTTACGGTCGGAAAATTCGACATGCGCTTATTCAATCATTAACTTAAGAATTAAGATTCATCAGGAAATTCAAATTACCGCCCTGTCGGCTGGGGATGTAGAATACGCCAATTGCACCGCTGCAGAGAGGTAAACCCCTCCTAATGGAGGGTCCTGGATATGTTTATCAACTACATCCGCGTCCTGGGTAAGACGATAAACTACATCCAACAGCAAGGCGTTTGATCAGGAGGTTTTGAGGAGCTTGGAACTACCTCTTAATTGCTGATGTTCCCAGGTCCACCCTGACCCGAGGTGTTAAAATCTGTTACGGTCCCAGATATGGGCATATAGTTAACCCCCAAACTGGGGTAAAAACGTGTAAAAATAGGTTTTAATACCAATTATACATTATTAACAGTAATACTTTTGGGGAAAATATTACGAACAATGCATTTTTGAACAAAAATATAACCAGCAATAAAAATCTTTTCGGCATTAAATAACCCACTGAGGTTGATATGCCGTAAAACAAACCAAACCAAACCAATATATACTGAGATACATAATTAGATACTGTGTAGACTCAGATAGATACATAGATACTGTGTAGACTCAGATAGATACATAGATACTGTGTAGACTCAGATAGATACATAGATACTGTGTAGACTCAGATAGATACATAGATACTGTGTAGACTCAGATAGATACATAGATACTGTGTAGACTCAGATAGATACATAGATACTGTGTAGACTCAGATAGATACATAGATACTGTGTAGACTCAGATAGATACATAGATACTGTGTAGACTCAGATAGATACATAGATACTGTGTAGACTCAGATAGATACATAGATACTGTGTAGACTCAGATAGATACATAGATACTGTGTAGACTCAGATAGATACATAGATACTGTGTAGACTCAGATAGATACATAGATACTGTGTAGACTCAGATAGATACATAGATACTGTGTAGACTCAGATAGATACATAGATACTGTGTAGACTCAGATAGATACATAGATACTGTGTAGACTCAGATAGATACATAGATACTGTGTAGACTCAGATAGATACATAGATACTGTGTAGACTCAGATAGATACATAGATACTGTGTAGACTCAGATAGATACATAGATACTGTGTAGACTCAGATAGATACATAGAAAATATTACTAGCAATAAAAATCATGTTGGCATTAAATGACCATTATGTGTTATGTATACAATTTAACTTGCATATAATGACTTTCATATTTTATTTATTCAGTCCTGCATCAAAGTCGGAAGGTCATTAAAGTGGTATCCCGTGTCATAACACAGCTGATTAATGCAAATGATTACTGGGCGACCAACCAATCTTGTTCCAAGGCTAGGTGTCCACAACATTAGATCACTCTCAACTTCTTGTTTTGCTCGCCAGCAGTGTCCTGCAAAAAGCATTCTGCTTTCGCGTAAGAGTGTATATTTATCAGGGATGGGTCTATAGAGCTTTTAGTTGAATATTTTCTTCAAGTGATGGTAAATATAGCTCTCAGCATCCGAGTTTAGGCTCAATCAAGCTTAAGCTCTAGGGTTTCAGTTAATGCCCAGGAAGTGGCACCAGACATTAACACCGCCTCTACAGTGGCTCAAAAGAATCTCCGTTTGAGGTTGTCCAGTAGATCAGATTTCCAGATTACATCCATTTTATTCAAGGCGATCCACGCTTTTGTCATGCGAATTTTCACGCCCTTTTCAGGAGATTTGTTGATTGGAAAAGTCAGACCACCATCGATTAATTGCCAATTGATTCGAACGATGAAAAATGATAATTAATGAAGATTTACTTATACTTGGTTCACACATTTCAATTTAGTAAATGTTTATAAATTTATGAATAAAAATTATTTTCATAGTAATTTCTTTAAAAATAATTAAACAGTAAATATTGCGATCAATTAGTTTTTTAGAATATTGTAAATATAAAAGCATTCTTGTAATTAAACAATCTAACAAATAAATTGTTTACTATTTTTGTTGACATTTTTCAAGAGGAAAAAATTCACTTTCATATGTTTAAGTTTTATTACAATTCTAATCATTTTCTTTTTAAAGCAATAACAATTGCCAAGGAGGGAAAGTAGTTAAAATAATAGCGGTGTCAAGGGAAAACCGCCTTTGTAAGACACCATTTTATAGCGGGAACGATGGTTCAAGTTTACACCTATGATTGACTCTCCGTCGATTTCGAGATCCGACACCCCCCCCCACCATATATGTATATGTGGGCATATAGGCTAAAGGCACGTCAGGCTATATGACGGTTCCGTATTCGGAGGACGAATATTTTCTATGAAAATTTCTCGGACATTCAGGCCGGTAAATGTTGTTTATTACTGTTTATTATAAACAGAGCATTTATTTAAATATTTGTATCTATAAAAAGAATGTATAAACATAAAAATGTCTTAAAATAATTGTCGGACTTTGTCCATTTCACACACACACACACATATATATATATATATATATATGGCAAAATATGGTTTTAAGGTGTACTATATTTATGGAATAAAGTGGTCAATATCAGAGATAGAGTGTTCGTAAATAGAAAAGTTAACATTGAAGTCAACACTCAGAGGCGACAGGCTGTTTCATGCTAGACGCAATCGTCAGACCACCGGTGACCTGACGATTGCGTCTAGCATGAAAGAGTTTGTCACCTCTGAGTGTTGACTTCAGTGTTCACTTATATATATATATATATATATATATATATATATATATATATATATATATATATATATGCCGGATTAACCCCATTGTATTCGACGTGTGAGGGTCAAACAGCTCAGTTCCTAGGAACCGACAG
Source organism: Acanthosepion lycidas (assembly GCA_963932145.1). NCBI lineage: Eukaryota > Metazoa > Mollusca > Cephalopoda > Sepiida > Sepiidae > Acanthosepion > Acanthosepion lycidas. Next base: position 83,069,961 of record OZ010592.1, on the reverse strand, counting down.
TCAGACACCTGTACACATGATTTGATTATAAGGTGAAGAGCCAAACACGGATCTGAAACAGAACTGGTGCACCATGTCTCCAAACGATCCTCCGCAGGTTTTGAATTCTCCGAGACCAGCCTGTTCTCCTATTTACCCTATTCTTACCCATTGTAATAGATTCATCTCTCAGATTCCTCAATCCAAACCGCTACACACTACTCCACCGTGCCTCGAATATATATATATATATATATATAAAAATACTATCGCCTCTAAGTGTTGACTTCTATGTTCACTTTTATATTTACACACGCTCTATTTCTGATATTGAGCACTTTAATAAATATAGCACACCTTAAGACTATATTTCTCCTTATATATATATATATATATATGTATTAGTAACTGTACTCGGTTGGTGAAAAAACCTGGATAATGCAATTCGCAAATATAAATATATAAAAAAAAATTGGTATCTAGGGGAAAAAAAATTGACAAAAAAAAGAAAGAACAAGAAAAATTCGAGCAGGGTGAAAAACTCGTTCAGTGCCTTAATTTCCAGTTCAAAGAAATAAAACCCAATCGAGTAACTAAGATAAAACGTAAAGTGCTCAATACACTAAGTAGAGCAGAAATAAAACATCCTAAAGTGCCAGGAATTACCTGCCTAGGTTTCACCTAAATGGATCTTCAGGGTAAATCGATTTTTTATTATATATATATATATATATATATATATATATATATATATATACACGCTGATGAAAGTTTTATTAAAGACAAACGGAAGTTCTTTTTAAAGTATTTTATGAAATTTCCCTTCCCTTCTAAGGAGCTGTTTATATCAGAATTGGGGTTGTGTAAGTAGTGTTAAAATTCTAAGCTCTTCCGGCCTACATAATCATTTTCAAAAAAAGATATTATATGTCTTTTTTGTGTGGCTTGTAATGGTGCTCACTATCTTCCCAGCACCACTTTTTCGTGTCAGTAATTGAAAAAAAAACTTGAATGTTTATTCAGTCGATATCAACTGAAGATTTACACTTGTAAACATTTGACAGTTCAATAGCGGTCTTGAGTTTCACTTCCCCCAATACACACAACACATTTTTTTATATGCGTAGACCAGCATCATATTGAAAAACTGAAAAACTTCAGCTAAACAATTCAGTTAGATAATTTAGGCGTATTATATCTATTTATTTTAGTTTTAATCCTTTCAAGTCCACGAATTAATTTCTTGGTGGCTGTAAAAAAATTGATTAAGAAATAATTACTAAATTTTCTTTCAAATAATTTTTATTTTCCGCAAGTACTTTCAATCTTATCTGAGACCATCTTCAGGAATTGCATATCTATGGATGTGTTATGCGTTAACAACACTGTAAGTTCAAAATATTTTTACCTCTATGCAAGGGAGGTAACTTATGTGATTAAAAAAAATTATTTCAAGATTGTCTCAGAGGAAATTAAAAGGACCAAGGAAAATAAAAATTATTCAAAAGAAAATTTTGGAATTTTTCTTAATCAATTTTCTAAAGCCATTCAAGAAATTAATGCGTGGGCTTGAAAGGATTAAAACTAAAATAAATAGACATAATACGCCTAAATTATTTAACCAAACATGGTTGAATGAAAATATGATGCCTATATATGTATAAAGAATATATGAAGAAATATACTCTTAAGGTGTGCTATATTTATGGGATAAGGTGCTCAATATCAGCAATAGAGCGTGTTTATGTTTATATATATATATATATATATATATATATATATATATATATATATATATATATATATATTATATGTGTGTGTGTGTGTGTGTGTGTGTGTGTGTGTGAGAACATTGAAGTCAACGCCCAGAGGCGACAGTATGTTTCATGCTAAACGCAATCGTCAGGCCTTGGCGAGTGCATTTAGCATGAAACATTCAATATTCACTTTTATATTTACGTACACCCTATCCCTGATATTGAGCACTTTAACCCATAAATATAACATAACTTAAAAGTATATTTTATCACATATATATATATATATATATATATATATAAACAAATTCACGGATTTAGACCTCGCCAAGACCCCCAGAATGACGTCAAAAACCGCAAGAATTCTCCATCCTTTATTAGTCAGTTGTGCTGAGTTTAATTAGTAATGTATATAAATGTAGGCAGAAAAATCAAATGTTGCTAAGACAGCGAGTGTTAGAAAGCACTGTCCGCTCAGGCTTGAGTCCCTTCGATTGATCCGGGAGGAGAGGGTGTGGTTATAGTACGTGACGGCCCTGCGTGAAATCAAAGGAGCCTATCATTTAAATAAAACTTTATTTGTTTGCCGATGTTTTTCAATCAACTATGTGGAGTTGTTTTCATTTCTTATGAATTTTCAAAATTGCACAGATAATGTATAGACACCCTATACCTGTTTAGATGTTCTCAAACTATCTGATGTGGCGGACTGACGTTTTTTTTTCTCAATGTGTCACGTATCTGTAATATTTCGTGGTAATATTAATTTATAGCGGAAACGATATATATAATGAATATAATAAAAGTGGACTATTTTTTATCTTCCTTTTATTTTGAAAAAAAAAAAAAAAAAAAAAAAAAATCAATATCAAAATATATAAAAAGTAATAAAAAAAAAAAAAAGCAGTTTATTAAGACAAAAACAAAAATTATATAACCTTAATCTTTACAAATGTTTCCACAGCATGACCTGGACACTGCGGACCACCACTTTGAGAAGTACTGCTGAATAGTACTTAAATAAAACAACACATATCTGTGATGGAAATAATAATAATAATAATAATAATAATAATCGCTGACCTTTAATAAGTAAGGAGAACATCTTCTTTCTGTTGCTGCTAATCCAAAAGTTTCAGATTCTCGAATCATAGCAACAGAACAACGTCTTCGCTTTGTGACATTACCTTCAGGTGAGCTTGTTTAGCAGTCCGAGTGACTGTGTGTCGGGTAAGGGTTGCTAATGTGAACTCACGTATGCTTTATTAAGTTATTTTAATGATATGAACGCGCTAGGGCGTACCTGTCACTGGTGTTTACAATTGTGAATAGCTTTGTAATGTTAGAGAATTGCCTGCATGGGCTGTGTTTGTGTTTGGAAAGGAAGCCTGTTCGCTTGGAGCAGCGTTTCTTAACCTATTTATCCTTGTGCAACCCTTGGAATAGTTTTCATGTCCCAGGGAACCCTTGCATAAAAAAAATATTATATACCATTATTAATATCTAGTTTTTTTTTTAAATGTTTTTATCGTGGTTCCTGTGATAAAAATAAGACAGACATCGTGTATGCACATCATGAAGCCGAGTGAGTCACTCAATGGTATACGAATCCGCCACTTACAGGTCCACTGAAGGCGGTTTCACTCTGATTTCATAGAGACATCGCTACAAGGGCCGGTGCGTGCTACATCCGAATACCCCGACCTTTCAAGCCTCATTGGTTTTGCCCGGGCAGTGCTTTGTGATCCTCCCTATCTTATCAACATTTGTTTTGTTCTCTTTCTACGTTTATACGCGTTAAAAATTAAACTAAGCACTATTGACCATTAAAGGATGAAAAATTTTGGCGAATTTTGACTCCAATCTGCGGTCTTTTTTTCATCTAAACCCGTGAATTTCTTTTGCTCATACTAAGTCTCGAAAAACACTATATAAAATTCATTATTTTTTTATCCGTATGTTGAATGAGTTAACATAAGCCAGCTTTTGGTGTTAAAAATTGCCACAAAACATTCTTGATTTATTTAAAATAGAATGATTTATTATGACATGTCTCTAATTTGTATTCAGATACAATGTATTTATTTGCCATTTTTCTAGTTGAATTGTACACCTATATTGCATATGATCCATTATTGTACATAATTAGGTTCAAATGTGTATTTTATATGAATATTACCTGATGAAAATTGAGATGTAGTAGAATGGGGCCCTCGTACCAGATTGGGGAGATGGTATCATATGTGGAGGGCACGAGACCGTTGCACTAGCCCTGCATAGCTAAATACATTGCCTATGATTATTATAATTTTAAATAATATGTTGATTTTCTAAGAGTAGCTTAGATGTGGCACAAGGCCGAAAGTATGGGGCACCCAGTGAACTCATTACACAGTAGTAATTGATGTAGCGAGACAAGCTTGCTAACCATTACACCACGTCGAGGTGCCCTAATTTTAAATAATATGTTGAAGCCTTTTTATTATAATAAAAAAGGATTTTCCATCAATATGCCGGACATGTATATAAAAATGACGAATATAAAATGAAACAAAAAACACTCAAAAATGCATGAGCCCGTTTAATACTGTTTATCGCGGAACTCCTTGCGGGGGCCCTAGGGTTCCAAAGACCCACCGGTTGAGAAACATTGGCCTGGAAAATCGTAACTGATTTTTTCTAGGAAGTTTAAGACCACAATATCGTTGTACAAGATTTACAATAACTCGGCCCCTAACGAATTCACTCCACTGTTAGCGATGTGAAAGATTTTCTCTCTTTCCCACTATAGCTCTGCAACAAGCATCTTATAGATATTTACAAAATTTTAGTCTGACACAAGAGTTCTATTACAGAGCGCATAGTGGGATTCAAACTTGCAATGTTTTGACTAGTGTGCATCAGTCGATGGTACTAACCATGCAGAAATGTACTGAGACTTAGTCTAAATATGCATATGTGGGTGAAATTGTGCCAGTTAATTGCACACACATTATATATATATATATATATATATATATATATATATATATATATGTATGTGTGTGTGTGTGTACCCATCACGATTGAGTTGACAACATTAGCGAGAAGCATTTATGTAGGACAAGGGATAGGCATGACATTCGTAATCTACGAAGCGCGGCATGAAAGAAAGGTGAACAATAAAGTGAAAAGGAAAGAAAAGCGAAAAGAAAGAGAAAAGAAAGAAAGCGAAAAGAAAGAGAAAAGAAAGAAAGCGAAAAGAAAGAGAAAAGAAAGAAAGCGAAAAGAAAGAGAAAAGAAAGAAAGCGAAAAGAAAGAGAAAAGAAAGAAAGCGAAAAGAAAGAGAAAAGAAAGAAAGCGAAAAGAAAGAGAAAAGAAAGAAAGCGAAAAGAAAGAAAGAAAGAAAGCGAAAAGAAAGAAAGAAAGAAAGCGAAAAGAAAGAAAGAAAGAAAGCGAAAAGAAAGAAAGAAAGTGAAAAGAAAGAGAAAAGAAAGAAAGCGAAAAGAAAGAAAGAAAGAAAGAAAGAAAAAAGAAAGAAAGAAAGAAAGCGAAAAGAAATAAAGAAAGAAAACGAAAAGAAAGAAAGAAAGAAAGCGAAAAGAAAGAAAGAAAGAAAGCGAAAAGAAAGAAAGAAAGAAAGAAAGCGAAAAGAAAGAAAGAGAAAAGAAAGAGAAAAGCGAAAAGAAAGAGAAAAAAGAAAGAGAAAAGAAAGGTTTGGAGGAACGAGAATTAAAAAGACGACAAAGAAAAGAAACATAAAAGAAAAAAAAAGAGCCAAAGAAAAAAAGAAAAAAAGAAAAAAAAAAAAAAAAAAGGAAAGAAGAAAAACCTCAAAAAAAGAAAGAGAAAACGAATGTGATAAAATTACGGAAAATAAGGAAGGGAGAGAAGAAAGCAAAAGAGAAGGAGAATAAGATCAAAATGTGTCAAATAAAAAAGAAAAGAAAAAAATTCGGAGAAAGAAAGAAGAAAAGAAAGAGAGGAAATGCAATAAAAGAAAAGTTTGCCTCTCCTATCTCTGGTATTTTAACTATTTCCCCAAAGCTGCTTGCGTCAAGATTCTAAACGTATTCTGAGCTAAAAGCGGTCAGCTAAAATATTATTATTAATACTACTACTACTACTACTACTATTAATAATAATGTTGATGATAATGATAATAATTATTTTAAAAAGCACTCGTCTGACGTCTATTTTTCTCTACGCTAATTGTACGAGGTATGCGTGGCGCAGATAGTGAAAGTGATGAGCAGAGTTCCAGGTCAAGTCACTTTACACTATTGCCCTTGCGAAAGGCATGAACCCATCATTCTTTGTCCTAATAGCCATGCGGGGTAAACGGCGCTCTCTCGCCTTGCGCAGTAGCCAGTCAAGAAGAACATCCCGGTATCTGAACACCGTAGAAATGGGAAAATGGACGTACGAACTACTAACATGTGAACTATTTCATTGGAAGAATACAGGCAAAAAAAAGTAAATAATAACGGAATTATTCGTTTTGTTTCTATTAATCTGCACAAGGGTGTAATTGTTAATATAGTCGTAGGGGCCTGCATATTTTTTTGTCTGTTGCTAACTTATCGCTTATATTTTTAACACTTTCCCCCCCACAAGCCTTACTATTCCAGTCCACCCTAGCATTCGAAGTTCGAGACGAATTCCAAATATTTAGGTTAGAAAGAAATCCTCTCGCATTTTTGGCGGGATCACTTTGAGGATTTTATTTCAATACTTACAATCATTTTTTTTATTTACGTTCTAACGTTTTTCTTTCTTTATTTGCAGATTACTTGAGTGTAGATAAAGTTTGTTGGGATTATACACTTTTAAACAGAATTTAGATCAAATCCATATCAGACACTATATAGATTCCAAAAAATGCTTTTTAACAAGAGAAGAACCCAAAGTATTCGACAGGAATCGAATCGGACCCCTATTTTCCACCAGGGAAATCATTTTTGGGTGGAGGTTCGATCCCTGTTAGAGGTTGGATCTTTTCTTTAGTAGGACTTCACAGTCTAGGTCGGTTGTTATTAATTTCATTAAGAAAGTAAAAATAAAAAAATAAAAAATAATAATAAAAAAAATGTCGGATGAAAAAGTTCTATCAGTATATACATCGGGGGTAACAACAAAATTGTTCATGCTTAATATCTATAAAAAATTAAACTAATTCAGTTTCATTTTCCAGGTAAGCCTTTTAGCTATCTTGACACCATTCGTCGTAAGAAGCATTAAAAACCCCTTTGACTTATTCAGCTAGAAAGAGGACATGTTAAAATCGTCTTCTTTCAGACCCACTGTCTTCTCAGCTGAGCAAGGGTGAGGGAAAAAGATCATTCAGACCTTCACTGTTGGTATCAACATTCATACTCTGGCTTCATCCTCTACAAGGTCCGATGGCACTCGAGGTAGAGAATTATGTTAAGGGGTAAATTATTTGGCTGGGAGAGGGAAGATAACGGTTAACTCTTATTTTTTTAATTTCTCAATAATTTTTAATGTTCAAAACATCTATCTATCTATCTATATATATATATATATTGATACACGTTTCATTTAATATTATAGACAAGTGTCGTCTATTTATTTTAAAATAAATAGACAACACTTGTCTATAATATTTAATGAAACGTGTATCAATGAAAAGATGCTGCCTAAATACACACTATATATATATATATATATATATATATATATATATATATATATATATACCGGGTGTAATAGCATAATTGCCCATCGCACACAATGTTTTATATTAAAAAAAAAAAACAAAAAACAAAAAAAAAACAGTAAATTAATTGGATTTTTTCCAGGTTTTAGATAAGACGTTTAACCATCTTGACTCTCTTCTCAAATGAGTAATCATGAGAGGAAAAAGATCATTCAGGCCATCAGTAATGCTACCAACATTCATGATCTGGCTTCCATCTTCAAAGTCCATTCAAGAATAATCCATAGAACGGAGAATAAGTTTGAAAAAGGAGGGAACAGTAGAGAGAAAACTGGATCAGGCGGTTACAACAGGAAGAAGGTTAATCATTTTAAGTTAGGATTAAAGAGATCGATTAGAAAAAATCCAACTCAATTCGTAAGATGGGAAGTTTCAGCTATGAAGATGTTTGGCACGCGAGAAAGAAGTTTCAGCTATGACAGTCCAAAGAGCAGTGAAAAAAGAATTGAAAGTGAAATCGTACGAGATACCTGAGGCATCTTGTAACTCCAGGACAGAAAGAAGGTTAGAGAGAGCGAAAACCATCTTGAATAAATTGGAAAATGATCATTGAATTATATATATATATATATATATATATATATATATAACGTTCAAAGCTTAATCTAACAATTGGACAATTTTACTGTTACACGATTTGGAAAAATTTAGCTATTACACCCGGCATATATATATATATATATATATATATATGTATGTATGTATGTATGTATGTATGTATAGTGACTGACCACTCGTATCCGAGGATGTCAGTCTACAAAGGCGGCTAGCTAATAACTTTTGCAGACGCCTGCTCAAGCACATTTGTATTTGTTTAACATCCATAGAGCCCGCCTGTGGTTTATACTGCAACTATGCTGAGGTAAACTTAGTTACAGTTTCTGGGAGAGAGCGCGTTATCTGTTGTGATCAACAGTCTGAACAAGGCCAATACGCTCAAACCCTCAGTCACGATGACTTACGAGTTCGTGCTAGCATAACCACCGACGGCTCCCCAAGGGTTCCCTCTACTCAGTTTCACTCGCAAGGCTTTGGTCAACCTATGGAAGGGTTTTCGGGCATTTTCCAAAGGTGCCGCATGCTGGGATTGCCTATAGACCGATACCTTTTGTCAGATTGTTTTCGTTTTTCAGGGGTTAAAAATGTTAGAATGCTGGAAAAACTCAAAAGATTAATAAAATCTTCCTCGTCGGCCGTTTTCAATGAAACATGCTTGAAAGAAAGGTTACCGATCCAACACACACACACACACACATATGTGAAAAAGTGGAAAAAATATACGGTGATGTAAACAAAAACAAATCTAAATGAAATCGACTAGATTGCATACCCAAAATATCTCTCTCTTTATATATATATATATATATATATATATATATATATAATCTCCAAGTATATGATTGGTGTATACGGAATAAATTCCAATAACCAACAATTACTATTCTTAAAAGAGTGCTCCATACAGAGTAGAGCGAATATAATTATTTATTTAAAAATTATAACATAAATATGTTATAAAATCACTACAAAAATAGCCATTTTGTTTCAACAAAATGGCTATTATTGTAGTGATTTTATAACATATTTATGTTATAATTATATATATATATATATATATATATATATATATATATATATATATATATATATATATATATATATATAAAATAAAAATTTATATTTAAAATTCTCTGTGTGTCTCTTACGTGCGCATGAGTAGTCGCATCAACGTTAGACAAACTTAGTCCAATGAAGTCCTAAAGGACGAAACACGTCACACGAAAACCTTTTCCACATTGTTTATATATATATATATATATATATATATATATATATATATATGACCGGCTACACGTTTTCCGAGAACAAGCGTTACACTCAGCATCGGGCTGTTATATTTATAGTATAAATACATTGCTAGTGATTTTACAACAAAAGTGCATTTCAGTTTAGAAAGGGATTATCAGTGATCAGAAATTGTTACAATTTTTAGGTTATCTTCCGTGTTTGGCCTTTAACAGTTAAATATAACCCCTTAACCCCCTGTCAGTGAAGCTGTAGTATGTACAGGAGACAGTTTTATGGATAGACGCCATGAAGAGAAGATGCTACTATAACATGAACGCTTTTGTAATGTTCGCTAGCTTTCCTTTTCAGGGTCAGAAAGAAGGCAGTTAACGCGTTTCTATACGTAATGTTCCTTTAGTAGAAAATAAAAGAATTGTTTACGTTCTAACTTCATCCTAGTCGTTTTTATTCCTTCTTTTTTAATGTTTAGGTAGATATCTGTACCCACGGTTAGTACTACTAAGGTCGGCTGCATATATTTGATAAACCCAAAACAAGTGCTACTGACGAAGGCCACTATATGTTTAATATATCTCTAACGTTGACATGATTACCTTAGCATTCTTCTAAGACAAGTTTAGAATTCTTGAATAAAATTTAATTCACTGGGTAGAGAGAGAAAAAAAGGTATCGTGGACATGTCTTCCACATATTTAAACGAGATGTCTGCAATGATACCAGAAGGAAGTGGAGTGTGGATAAGAAGATAAGAAGATAAGATTTTCCAGAAGGAAAATTGCGTTTAAGGATCAGTCAGTTATGTGCCATGCGTGACACATGACTGACAAGGCAGATCTTTTACCGCAGTAGGCTGCCGTTTCATTCTGCGGTAAACAAGTTACCAAGGCTATAGAACCCTGTCTGTCCTGCTATTTACCCATAGCTTGGGGAGGGGTGAAGAAGAGGATTCACATCCTTAATTCACGTAAATTCGATCTCGGTTCTCTGATTTCTCAATCCGAGTCGTTATCCATTACTCGACCGTGCCTCCGCGTTTAAAGATAGTTTCTCAAATTAGCTGTTGTTCACAGGAAGCCGCCTCCTTTCTCATCAGGTGTTTATCAAATTAGATTCTGCACGAAACAAAGGGAAACAATTGGTTGACGATAGCAAAAGAGATAAATTCGCGTGATTTGATGTAATCAAGTAAGCCTCTTCAGACGCTTGTTGTATATGGAATATCAGAAGACATGATGCCAATTGATAGTTTGAGCCTATCAATTGGCTTCCTAAGTTTAGTTTTACCAGAGGCGCGTATTATGATTTATGCAACAAATCGATATTGGGATAGATAGATATATTAGAATGGACCGACACAGATAGGTAGATGTGAAAAGATAGATATATATGAATGGACCGACACAGATAGGTAGATGTGAAAAGATAGATATATATGAATGGACCGACACAGATAGGTAGATGTGAAAAGATAGATATATATGAATGGACCGACACAGATAGGTAGATGTGAAAAGATAGATATATATGAATGGACCGACACAGATAGGTAGATATGAAAAGATATATATATATATATATATATATATATATATATATATATATGAATAGACCGAGATAGATAGGTAGATATGAAAAGATATAGATATATATATATATATATGAATAGACCGAGATAGATAGGTAGATATGAAAAGATATAGATATATATATATATATATGAATAGACCGAGATAGATAGGTAGATATGAAAAGATATAGATATATATATATATATGAATAGACCGAGATAGATAGGTAGATATGAAAAGATATAGATATATATATATATATATATGAATAGACCGAGATAGATAGGTAGATATGAAAAGATATAGATATATATATATATATATATGAATAGACCGAGATAGATAGGTCGATATGAAAAGATATATATATATATATATATATATATATGAATAGACCGAGATAGATAGGTAGATATGAAAAGATATATATATATATATGAATAGACCGAGATAGATAGGTAGATATGAAAAGATATAGATATATATATATATATGAATAGACCGAGATAGATAGGTAGATATGAAAAGATATAGATATATATATATATATGAATAGACCGTGATAGATAGGTAGATATGAAAAGATATAGATATATATATATATATATATGAATAGACCGAGATAGATAGGTAGATATGAAAAGATATAGATATATATATATATATATATGAATAGACCGAGATAGATAGGTAGATATGAAAAGATATAGATATATATATATATATGAATAGACCGAGATAGATAGGTAGATATGAAAAGATATAGATATATATATATATATGAATAGACCGAGATAGATAGGTAGATATGAAAAGATATAGATATATATATATATATATGAATAGACCGAGATAGATAGGTAGATATGAAAAGATATAGATATATATATATATATATGAATAGACCGAGATAGATAGGTAGATATGAAAAGATATAGATATATATATATATATATGAATAGACCGAGATAGATAGGTAGATATGAAAAGATATAGATATATATATATATATGAATAGACCGAGATAGATAGGTAGATATGAAAAGATATAGATATATATATATATATGAATAGACCGAGATAGATAGGTAGATATGAAAAGATATAGATATATATATATATATGAATAGACCGAGATAGATAGGTAGATATGAAAAGATATAGATATATATATATATATGAATAGACCGAGATAGATAGGTAGATATGAAAAGATATAGATATATATATATATATATATGAATAGACCGAGATAGATAGGTAGATATGAAAAGATATAGATATATATATATATATATATATATGAATAGACCGAGATAGATAGGTAGATATGAAAAGATATAGATATATATATATATATGAATAGACCGAGATAGATAGGTAGATATGAAAAGATATAGATATATATATATATATGAATAGACCGAGATAGATAGGTAGATATGAAAAGATATAGATATATATATATATATGAATAGACCGAGATAGATAGGTAGATATGAAAAGATATAGATATATATATATATATGAATAGACCGAGATAGATAGGTAGATATGAAAAGATATAGATATATATATATATATGAATAGACCGAGATAGATAGGTAGATATGAAAAGATATAGATATATATATATATATGAATAGACCGAGATAGATAGGTTGATATGAAAAGATATATATATATATATATATATATATATATATATATATATGAATAGACCGAGATAGATAGGTTGATATGAAAAGATATATATATATATATATATATATATATGAATAGACCGAGATAGATAGGTAGATATGAAAAGATATATATATATATATATGAATAGACCGAGATAGATAGGTAGATATGAAAAGATATATATATATATATGAATAGACCGAGATAGATAGGTAGATATGAAAAGATATATATATATATATATATATGAATAGACCGAGATAGGTAGATACGAAGATATAGATATGAATATTTAGATATATAGATATGGATGTGGATCCCCGTTTCAGAATTGTAGAAAAATGCTAATAGATGCTGTCGCTCAAAACTCATTTTTTGTATATTGACAGGTTCCAGATATTTGAATTTTTGTATTCATATATATTAACTAACCAATAAGTGATATCGTACGAGACGCGCGGTATTCTTTGTATTGGCAGACGATAAAATATCTCGTAAAAATGTAATTTTGGGGGCTCACTTCAGAATATGATCGACAATATTTCCCCCCTTAAAATGTATATTTAAAAAAATAAGAAAATATATATATTAACCAATACTCTTGTGATTAATAAATGTAAATTTTATATTCATCCGCAGCCTGCTATTTTATTATAAGTATGATCACTTGTTCGCTAACTAGTCTTTCAGTTAACCTTTGACCAGGGTGTTTATTCGATCGTTTGTTACACAAACAAAACTTAATTAGGGACCTCCACTAAACTTTCCATACCTAATGTTTAAAATGAATTTTGGAAAAATGAAAAAGCATTCTTGAAATTTTCTTTTTAGCTTTAATTGAAAGCTAAATAATTAAATTTACTATTCCTAATAAGTAAAATACTCTGGTGTATTTCAAATAGAAATTATATTGATTGGAATCTCAACTTTAGTCGCTTTCAGAAAATCGATTACAATCGGTCATTTTGGCTGGCTCAAAAAAAAAAAAAAAAAAAAAAAAAAATTTTTAACTAAAATTTCGGACATGATAGGACGGATTAAAAAAATGTAAAAAAATAATCAAAAAATATTTTGGTCTTTGCTCTTAATAATAACAAACTTTTAGATGATAAATAGTTGTTTTCATCAAGTTTGGGGCCATTTTTTTGTTATGGTATGCTCTTTTTTAGTGAATTGGTGGTGGTTACTACAATTACTCTACAACTACAATATTACAAAAATTATGTTTAGCAATAGTGATATTTAGCTACCCCCCACCACCACCACCACGAGGGTTACATGTGGCACAAGGCCGGGTTTAACGTGGGATTTCCGAGCCCGTAGGCTCGGCCAAAAATATTCCCTCTTTGAACCCGCATAAACGGGTTCAGGGGCAGTCAACCACCCAGAACGAGACTCTGCCCTTCGGCGGTGCCTCGTCCGGGTTCCTCTCTGCCCGAAGGCAGAGAGTTAGACTGTTGGCCAAGTTAGCCAAGTTGTTTGGCAATAGTGACAGCCTAACCTTGTTTACATGGGATGACAACAGTAACTAGCCTCGCTGCTTTTATTTCATGCGGCTGACTGCTGGAATTTCATACATACAATGAAAACAATGTAAGCCTGTGTCTCATAGACCTGCAGACATATAGGTGCATTTTCCGTTTATCCTATAAACGCAATTCATTCGGTTGTACTGTAAAAAACAGATACACAAAATATTTTGTGTGCAGTTGTTTGCAAAGAATATTTGTAATTCATTTCTTTCAATTTGAAAGAAAAATAAAACTCAAATAAATGAAAATTATTGAAATTTGTAGATCCGCGTTTGAAGATTCTTAATTCTTCGCTTATACACGCTGATTCCGCTACAGGTAGGTGGATATGAATAGATAGATATATCGATATGGATGGATAGACATGGATAGATAGATGGATATCAATCAATACATGAAAACTGATTCGAATAAAAAGAGATAAACAACTTTAGATAAATAGAATATTGCCTGTTCTAATAAATCTAATTACAGCTGTCGAAATTGATCGAGATAGATACGAATAGACTGTGATAGATAGATAGATAGATATGAATAGACTGTAATAGATAGATATGAATAGACTGTAATAGATAGATAGATATGAATAGACTGTAATAGATAGATAGATATGAATAGACTGTGATAGATATGAATAGACTGTGATAGATAGATAGATATGAATAGACTGTGATAGATAGATAGATATGAATAGACTGTGATAGATAGATAGATATGAATAGACTGTGATAGATAGATAGATATGAATAGACTGTGATAGATAGATAGATATGAATAGACTGTGATAGATAGATAGATATGAATAGACTGTGATAGATAGATAGATATGAATAGACTGTGATAGATAGATATGAATAGACTGTGATAGATAGATAGATATGAATAGACTGTGATAGATAGATAGATATGAATAGACTGTGATAGATAGATAGATATGAATAGACTGTGATAGATAGATAGATATGAATAGACTGTGATAGATAGATAGATATGAATAGACTGTGATAGATAGATAGATATGAATAGACTGTGATAGATAGATAGATATGAATAGACTGTGATAGATAGATAGATATGAATAGACTGTGATAGATAGATAGATATGAATAGACTGTGATAGATAGATAGATATGAATAGACTGTGATAGATATGAACAAACTTTGGTAGACATATATAGACAGATATAAACGGGCTGAGATAGATGGATAGATATAAACGGGCTGAGATAGATGGATAGATAAGAGCGGGCTGAGATAGATGGATAGATAAGAGCGGGCTGAGATAGATGGATAGATAGGAACAGACTGTGATAGATAGGAACAGACTGTGATAGATAGGAACAGACTGTGATAGATAGGAACAGACTGTGATAGATAGGAACAGACTGTGATAGATAGGAACAGACTGTGATAGATACTCATATCTATCTGAATAATTCCCTTTCATGTTTTTATTTTCAAAGTCAAGCCTTTAGCCAACTTCCTCTCGTTAACGGACAAAGCGCCAATCAGTGAACTGCATACGATCTCTGTCTGGCTTTTAGATCGTGCGATAAAGAATCCACTTGCCCCAATAACAAGTGCATCGCAAAGACCCACTCCCGTTCTCATCGGCTCAAATCCATATCTCTGCGAGCATGTGTCGTTTGGCTCGTGCACAAAGCAGCCGCTAAAAATGTGTTAGAGCGGAAAATGTTCAAGACATGAAAATAAAGACATTATTGTACAACTGTATCTTACTTCCAGACCCACCACCCCCTGTGAGCATCTTGCAAGGTGTGTGGGGGGGTATATGTGTGCTTGTGTTGATAACTGTGCATAATAATACCGGGTGCGATGGGTAAATTGTCGTCTAAATGAAGCGAAAGTGAAAATAACACCGACATCTCATTTTAACAGATATACAGTGTGCGATGGATAAATTGTCGTCTAAATGAGGCAAAAGTGAAAATAGCATTGAGATTTCGTTTTAACAGATATATTTACCAAAGTTACACAAACATATCTTGAAATACTAAACAGTAAATTTATTCAATAAAATCGCCATTGTCTTCTACCAAGGTCTACAGGAATCTCCTGCAACTCTTTTGGTAGGTCTCCTTGTTTAAGTTGGTGACTGCTGCCATAATCCTTGTCTTCAGTTCATCTTTAGTGTTACAAGGAGTTTTGTCAGTCTCTCGCTCAAAGGCGACCCTCACATAATAATCAAGGGGCTGCGGTCTAGGGATTTAGGTAGACAGATGTAAAATATAAAACGGCGACAATTTACTCATCGCACCTTGTATCCTCGGCATCCTCTTGGGAATCGGTTCCACAAAGCAGCAGTTCGTGAGAAGAAGCTGCTTAGATCTCATTAATGGAAGTCGAAGGGAATTAAGGTGGTTCGCTGCAATGTTCGTGACGTGGTGGTTCCTAGCCGTTAAAACTAGTGGAACTAAGGAATGTAGTTCGTCTGGGTACTTTTCGTGGAGATAGTAAGAGGCCTGCGACGTTTCGTAGATGGAAAAATGGCTGCAGGGTGGAAAATAATTCATCACCCATAAGGACGCGGAGATGCTTTTGGACTCTATCGAGACTGAAAATTAAAGACTAGAAAGTTCTTGTCCATATATAGCAGCAGTACTCCATCTTCAGTCTGATCGGGTTCTTGTAAAAGCAGAGGATAGCAACGACCATTTTTTCCAGCATCTTTAGCGATGGATCGTATGTACAAGCTCTACATAAGGGTCTGGGTAGATCTTCAGTCCCAGTAGGCGCTCAAAGCACGGGACCTCCGTGAAGGATCACCCGTCCATCGCGATAGGTGAAAATCAAGGGCTTCAGACACAGCTTCAAAAACCAGAAAACACCGACCGTATCGGTGTGATCAAATTGTTATATAGGAATAAAGTGTCGCTGCCGACACTTTAGTTTGAATATAGATCGCCAGTGAGTAAACACAGGCGATCCCATTATTGAATTAAGTGGATCACGTGACTATAGAGGAAACGCATATATAGGAAGTCGCGTGACGTCTAAATGATATGCATTTCTAATCTATCCTCTATTATTATCCGGATCACTATCTCTAGTCTATCCTCTATTACTATTCGGATCGCTATCTCTAGTCTATTCTCTATTACTATTCGGATCGCTATCACTAGTCTACCCTCTATTACTATACGGACCACTATTCTCTACTCTATTCACTATATTATTTCTCTATTCAGATCACTATACGATTTCCATACGATTCAAGCGAGTATTATCGAGCAAGTACTATTAGTGTGAGTGATATTCGAAGGCACCTGACACCAGTATTATTCAACGGCGTTACTATAGTTTGTATCTACGATTACAAAGTCTTTACTACAACAATCATTACGAAAGTGACAACGAATATTCGTTGATATCACAAAAGTTGTAACGAGTGTTCGTTGACATCACAAAACAAATCAATAACGATAATATCAATTTGGATAACGAGTATTGATACTTCATTTTTTTACACTATTGTTCACGGAATATAAGGCCCAAGTGCCACTCAAGGCAGAAGTTAGTTGAATGAAGTTGTTTTACGGACGTCAGAGGATGAGCTAAGATGTACATCCTATGAGGGTATGTAGAAAATAAAACGGTTAGCGCTGAACTTTACAAAGTTAAAATTGTAGTGATCGAGCAAGCATCCTTTTGGGAGTCTGTTCCACAAAGCTGCGGCTCTTGAGAAGACGCTGCATGAATAGGACTTTCTTCTTACTAAGTCAATACGGAAAGATTAGAACGACCCAGACCTTTTTACGTAGCACGACGGGTCAATACTTTCGGCCTTGGGCCACATCTAAGCTACGTTTAATAAATCATTTGGGCACTTCGACGTGGGGTAATAGCAAGCTTTTCTCGCTAAATCAATCACGACTGAATAGCGAGTTCAGTCCTCACTGGGTGCTTCATACTTTCGGCCTTGGGCCATATCTAAGCTACGCTTATTAAATCACCAGATATATATTTTATAATAGGAGTGTGCACTTTGCGATATAAATTCTTTGTAAATCGATCTCCTTCTACGGAAGCCTAAACAAATATGTACATTTTTTTTAAGACAATTCACCCCAAGCAAGGCGGGAGTGTCACTAGGATGCAAGGGGTTAGAGAGGATTGACGACAAGAGTAAAGAGGCATATTTCGGGAAAGGATACAGAAAAGGACGGAGAACAAGCTCAGGGTGTCAGATGTTGATTGACGTTACACTTGAATATTTGAAGATTATAGTCACTGGGGAAGCAAGTAAGACGAGGGGAGTTCCACAGACGGGAACATACAATACGATTTCTTAATATATATATATATATGTATATATTAAATTAATAATATGGGCTACTTAATTGATACTAATATAAGAAAAAAAATCCAAATTTCAAAATATTTATTTATTTAATTTACAATTTAAGAAATCGCGTGGAATATTTTGTTATGGCTTCCACGGCATGGTGAATACATTTACATAGCAAACTCCCCGCCCCACTACTGGTATTAACTTGCAAAATCTAACTCAGACCTGTTTACGTAGTACGACGGGTCATACTTTCGCACTTGAACCACATCTAAGCTACGTTTAATAAATCATTTTGGGCACTTCGACATGGTATAATAGCAAGCTTGTCTTGCTAAATCACTTACAACTGAATAATAAGTTCAGTCCTCACTGGGTGCTCCATACTTTCGGCCTTGAGCCACACCTTAGCTACACTTAGTAAATCACTACATATATAATATTTTATAATAGGAGTGTCCCGTTTGCAATATAAGTTCTTTGTAAATCGATCTCCCCGTACGGAAGCCTAAACAACACATATGTATACAAAATGTTTTCGTAAAATGTAAATAAATATATATATTTTAAATTCATAATATAGGGTACTTAACTGTTACTAATATATGAAAATTTTTTTCCAAATATTTATTTATTTAATTTACATTTTAAGAAATCACGTTGCTTTCACGGTGTGTGGAATAAATTTTTACATAGCAAATTGCCCCTACTCCGCTATTAACTTAAAATCTAATAATTTATTTGGGATCTTGAGTGTTTGAGAAGAAACTTTAAAAAATATTTCTGATGGCAGTTTCTATTTACAACACAAATCCAAATTATATTTTCTGTAACGTATTAAAAATTTAAGATATTAAAATAAGAATTTGTTTGAATTCTCTTGAAAAGAAAGAAAGAAAATGCAATTTCTAGACAACTTTAAAATTTGTTTACCGCCAGCCAGTCAAAGAAAGAAAAGAAATTTATTCCAACGTAAGAAAAAAAAACATAACAAAGCCTATTGTAATAGAATTCTACTCTTCAATTGCTCACATACTTAAACGGTTGGCGCTCGCAGTAAGGGAAAGCGATAGAAAATAATTGAAGGAAGGTTTGAATTAAATAATAAAAAAAAACAAAAAAATATTAAAAAGCAATTATCCTATTTAATAGCTTTGTAAATACAGAGTAAATTGGTACGCTTATTTGAACACAACCGTTTTAAAATAATCGACATCGTTCAAAGTAGACGCATCGTATCGTAGAGAAAAAATAAAACGGTTAACGCTGGACTTTAAAAGTTAAGATTGTAGTGATCGAGCAAGCACCCTTTTTGGGAGTCTGTTCCACAAAACAGCGGCTCTTGAGAAGAACCTACCGGAATAGGACTTCCTTCTTACTAATTAAATGCGGACAGATTAGAACAACTCAGTCCTGCTTATGTTGCACGGCGCGCCATAGGTGTAAATGTCTGATTTGATCGGACTAAGGATTGTAGCAGGAGTAATGGCTAGCGGATTGAGGAATCGGAGAGCCGAGTTCGAATTCCAGTCGAATCCATTACATTCACTTACGTGCTAATACTTCTTTTTCTCCCCACTCCAGATAGGGGTAAATAGGAGGACAGACCGGGTTCCATATCTTTGGATGACAACTACAACAGAAAGAAATGGCAACCTACTGCGCAGAAAAAAATCATCCTCGTCAGTCATGTATCGAAAGATACATGATCGACTATGCGTGTATCACGCATGGAACATAACTGACTGAAAGATTGTCGCGCATCGGAACATTTGCTATGAAAATAGCGATAGATTAGCAAGAGACTTGCGACCTTTCGTCTGGAGGAAAGGAGTTTTAAGTTCGAAAATAATTCATCACCACAAGGGGAGCTAGATGCCTTTGTGAAGGTTTTGAAACAGAGGATTGGGTATCTCTAGTCTAGATATGCCAGCAGTATTCCATTCTGTGTCAAGACGGATTTTGTTAAAAAGCAGAGCATGGTAGGAGGTGTC
The DNA here is from genome assembly GCA_963932145.1 of Acanthosepion lycidas. NCBI lineage: Eukaryota > Metazoa > Mollusca > Cephalopoda > Sepiida > Sepiidae > Acanthosepion > Acanthosepion lycidas. Next base: position 83,049,608 of record OZ010592.1, on the reverse strand, counting down.
TGGTACTTTCTGGAATGGTACAAGAAGCTGATCATTTTTCCCACAATCTTTAGCGATAGATTGTATATAAGAGTTCCACTTACGGTCTGGGGTAAATTTGAATCCCAATAGATGCTCAAAAGTAGCTTCTTTTTTGTGAAAGCAAGTGAAATAATGGTGTTTCTTTTTTATTTGCGGAAAAATAAATATTCTTTTCAGGGATCTTGTCGACTGATTTCTGTACCAGTCGTCAACGTCCCACCCTAAGCCATGTGTCGAATGTCCTCGTCTATACTTGACCTTTTGAAGAGAGGTCAATCGACAGATGGCTGGCCGAACCCATGAAACCTAGCCAATGACCCAATTAGCAGAATTAGTTATTTGGTGGCATCTAGAGAAAGGGTATTTAGTTTTAATTAGCTAAGGTGTCAACAGTTAAACCGGCGCTATTTCTAGCGAACACGTTTAAATGACCTTTCCCAATTTCAAAGTTTAAAATACTCTGAGGGTTTTTTAAAAGTTTAAGTCAAATTTTAAATAATTAATTACTCCTGGTACATTTTTCCCGCAAACAATATTGGTGGACACACGTTTGTCCGGGCAAAAATAAGAGACAGAAACACGGAATTTAAACAAAGAAGTATTAATAAATATATTAAATTTAGAAGTTCTTATTTATGTGCTGTGTCTTCTCAGTACGTAGGCGATCATGGCTCTCCACAATTTCTGAAGTCAGTTATGTGCTATGCTTTATACACACAATAAAAAAGTAACAGCTGAAATTCTTTGGGCACATAATATTATTGAAAATATTATATAGATAAATGAGTTGCCTCCCTTTGTAGGGGTCATTATCACCGGCCCCTAGGTTGAGCTTAAAAACAGCCTATCACGGCCTCTTTTTTCTTGTGCCACCGACGAGACAACACGGACTAATTTAGTTCCGTAAAACTCAACTAGCAGCCACATGGTGTCCGAAAATAGAGCAGCCAAGAATACAACATAGGAACGAGGATGTCCCAACAGTTTCAGCAATGCATCCGTAAACTGAATTCCCCCTTCGACCTGAAGATGAATATATTCCAACGTTGCAACAAAATTGAGAACTGTTAACCGAACGAACTTTATTGCCCCCAGTTAAGTCCTCGCAAAAATCAGTTTTTTTTTGCAACGATTTTTAAACCCAATTTTTCTATCTTCCCTTTTCTTTTTTCCTCTTTCTGATATAAAACCTTTCTTTTTTCCACTCAAGTTTGGTGTTGTCCTGTTTTCTCTCGCCGTGTCGCGTCAATGCTCCTTTTACCCTTATTTTCTACATAGGACAAATTCTTGGTCACATACATTCAAAGGGTATAAAAACCCGTATAAACGAGCAAAGAAGGCGTGAAGAATCTTAAACTCACATGACCTATTTAAGCTAAAAGGAACGGGGAAAGCAGTAAATACCATAACGATAATTAATAAAAGCTACCTATAATGAAATGTAAGCTCAATTCGAGTAGCCCCTTCCAACAAACCGCTGATTGCTGAAACCAGCTCCCAAAGGGGTGCTTCCCGGATCCTTTTGAGTGAGGAATTATCTTCTACCCTACAATCACCCCTTTCCCACAGATGAAACGTCGCAAGCCTCTCGCTAATATATCGCTATTTCCATGGAAAGTGTTCAGACGAACGGCATTCCTTAGTTCCACCAATTCTAGCCCTCACGGCTAAAACCCGTCAGGCCATGTAAATTACAGCGAACCACGCCCATTCCCTTCGTATTCCATTGATGAGATGTAAGTTCCACTTGAGCAGCCTCTTTCCACGAACGGCTGCTGTGTGAAACCTACTCCCAAGAGGATACTTTCCCGGTCACTACAATCTTAAACTGTTCAAGTTTGGAGTTAATCGTTATTTTTCCCACATATCCCCATAAACTGTTCCTCTTACTCTTTAACCCCTACTTCGAGTGGCTCTTGGGCCTTGTACAGAGAAAACATCATTGTAAAAATAAGAAATGCGATAATGCGGCTCCCGGAGCAATTGGTATTTTATTACGACACATAATGAAGAGAGAAGGCTTGGAAAATCTGACACCCACAGGACCAATTTAAAGCAAGAGTAGCGGGGTAGGGGACAGTGAATAACCTAACGAGTTTGTGCAAATGGATAGAAGGACAAACAAAAAGTGTTGGGAAGTTGTGGAGAACCGTGATCGCCAACGTCCTGAAGGGACGCGGTGCATAAAAGAAAAAGCTCTTCATTATTCGAGAGTAACAGGATAAAATAAATTATGCTCAGAGATAAAAAAAAGAAGAGGAAAGTCAAAGAGGTGTTGGTAGTAGAAGCAGTAAAGGTAAAAGGATATGGTTTGGCTTGGGAAGTGGGGGGACGAACTCATTAAGAATTTCTGCAGGTAGGGAAACACGTGGCATTATGTAAGCCAAGGTCAGAATCACGAAGACAGAGGGGTTGGGTGTAAAACAAGATAGGCCACCGGAATGTTAATCAGGTAATACCCGCTATATATATATATATATATATATATATATATATATATATATATATATATATTAGTCGGTCGGGTGAGTTGTACAGAAAGGAGGGTTGGTGCGGGGATGAAGAAGATGCTTGTATTTTTTAGAAGCTGCAACGTAAACATCGCCAAAACGAGTGGGCGAACAGAGGGGAGAGGATAACAATAACAAATAAAAAGAGAGTATAATTAGGAGCAAAAAAAAAAAAAAAAGAAAAGAAAAAAAAGGGCCTGTAAATTATATTGAACGATCTTTCGAACAATGAAAGGTCAAAAACAAAATTTTAAAAAATGAATCGAATTTTGTTTCTTTTGACTTTATTATCTTTCTGCTTTCTTCATTTATTTTAAGTTTGTTATTATTTACATTGGCCGCCATATCATTTTTCCCCTATTTTCTTTCTTTCTTTCTATCGCTTCGTTTTTATTTTTAACTCTTCCTTCCTTCCTTTCTTTCAAACCTTTTCTATTTTCTTTCTTCCTTTCTAACACTCTCCTCCTTCCATTCTGACCATTCATTTCTTTCAAAGTTTTATTTCTTGTTTTCCTCCTTTCTTTGTAAGCATTCCTTTCTTTTTTCAAACTTTTTATTTTTATTTTCCTCCTTTCTTTCTAATTTGTTTTCTTTCTAACATTCCTTTTTCTTTCTTTCACTTATTTTTCTTCTTCCTTTTCATTTTCTAACCCTTTCTTACCCCCTTTTATTTTTTCTTTCTTTCTATCCCTTTATATTCTTTTTTTTCTATCCCTTTATATTCTTTCCCTCTTTCTTTCCCTTACTTTTTATTTATTTATTTACTTCCTTACATTCCCTAAAATAAAGTTAATAAGCGAACGATGTTTCGACTCCTCGTAAACGTCCTCAGTAAAATGTAGGCAAACAAAATAAATAAATTAATTAATTAAATAGTAAATTAACTAAAAGCACGTTGGTGGAGTTGCAAAACAGACGCTTCTTTATGGGCCGTCTCATGGCTCTCCACAATTTCATGTCTTTTGTAGCTATTAATAAATTTTGTCTAAATATGTCGTGCACTGTTTTTCGCTGTCCGTCAATCTGCCCTGTGAATATCAGATTTTCCAAGCCGTCCTTCCTCATTACATGCCTCAGAAATTTCAACTGGGCGCGCCAAACTTTCGGCCTTGCGCCACATCTCCGCTACGCTTAGTAAATCGTTTGGGCACTTCGATGTGGTGTAATAGCAAGCTTGTCTAAATCAATCACGACTGAATAGTGAGTTCAATCCTCACAGGTTGCCCCATACTTTCGGCCTTGGGCCACACCTTAGCTACGCTTAGTAAATCACCACATATATAATATTTTATGATAGGAGTGTCCCGTTTGCAATATAAATTCTTTGTAAATCGAGCTCCCTCTATGGAAGCCTAAACAAATATGTACATACGACATGTTTTCAGTTTTCTTAAAATGTAAATATTTAATATATATATATTTTTTTTAAATTCATAATATGGGGTACTTAACCGTTACTAATATATGAAAATTTTTTTCCAAATATTTATTTATTTAATTTACATTTTAAGAAATCACGTTGCTTTCACGGTGTGTGGAATAAATTTACATAGCAAATTGCCCCTACTCCGCTATTAACTTAAAATCTATTTATTTGGGATCTCGAGTGTTTGAGAAGAAACTTTAAAAAAAAAAAATATATATATATTTCTAATGGCAGTTTCTATTTACAACACAAATCCAAATTATATTTTCTGTAACGTATTAAAAATTTAAGATATTTAAAAAAGAATTTGTTTGAATTCTCTTGAAAAGAAATAAAGAAAATGCAATTTCTAGACAACTTTAAAATTTGTTTACCGCCAGCCAGTCAAAGAAAGAAAAGAAATTTATTCTAACGTAAGAAAAAAACAAAGCTTATTGTAAGAATTGTACTCTTCAATTGCTCACATACTTAAACGGTTGGCGCTCGCAGTAAGGGAAAGCGATAGAAAATAATTGAAGGAATATTTGAATTAAATAATAAAAAAAACAATAAAATATTAAAAAGTAATAAAAAAAGTAATAATCCTATTTAATAGCTTTGTAAGTACACAGTAAATTGGTACGTTTATTCGGACACAAACGTTTTAAAATATTCGACATCGTTCAAAGTAGAGACGCATCACGGAGAGAAAAAAATAAAGCGGCAGACGTCTGAAAAGCACGTGGTTTCATTTTTCTTTCTTTCTTTCTTTCTTTCTTTTAAAAACACCTAAAGAGTTAAGAATTAATAATTTACTAACCTGCACTGTGTTAATTAGAACCGGCATCGGGTTTGGTTTTAACGTCAGGAATCAAAATGCAGCTTTGTATATCCCGAGGAAGATTTCGATTTGAGAGAAAGCCACTGAATAATGGACCAGAATTCCTGTAACGGTGGGAGTTAGAAGCACTCGACAGACGCAAGACTAATTAGAGACTTATCCCAACCCTCCCTTTTTTTTTTTCAAACCACTTCCTCTACCACTGGTACCAATGTTACTACTATTAGCTGTAACTCATTATACCATGGGTAGGACTGCTGAAATAAACAAGCTACTCATCCTTTTCCCTAACCTTGCCGACCATTCGATCATTCGTAGCTGAGGAGTTTATTAGTCCAGCTCCGGTGGATCGGTTCTTCATCTAGGGGTAGAGTCAAGGTTAAATCACTAATGTCGGAGGCGTTCTTAGGTTGGGCAAGGAATGTCGAGTGAGCTAAGCTGTTTTTGTTACTATATAAAAAAAAAAACAAACACAGTTTCATTTATGGGCTTGTAGGATGCATAATAGGATGCGAAACAAAAGAGAAAATGATGAGAGAAAGTAGAAAAGTCTATTAACGACGCGTTTCGCCAGAGAACGTCTGCATTCTTTGGCTTCCTCAGGTTGGAATGAAAGAAAGGCAAAAATCTGCAAGGAAAAATGCCCTGGGATCACTGAGGATAAGTGGGGATCACCTGCCAATATCCAGAATTAAGAGAGTGTCGGTCCACTTGTTTTCTATATTAGAACCGTTTATTATATATATATATATATATATATATATATATATATGTAATACTGTCTATCAGGAGGGAAAGTAGTTAAAATAATAGCGGTGTCAAGGGAAAACCGCCCTTGTAAGACACCATTTTATAGCGGGAACGATGGTTCAAGTTTACACCTATGATTGACTCTCCCGTCGATTTTGAGATCCGACACCCTCCCATTATATATATATATATATATATATATATATATATATAGCAAAATATAGTTTTAAGGTGTGCTATATTTATGGGATAAAGTGCTCAATATCAGAGAGAGCGTATGTAAATATTTACATACGTTCTATCTGATATTGAACACTTTATCCCATAAATATAGCACACCTTAAAACTATATATATATATATATATATATATATATATATATATTAGAGTCGTTGGGGGTCAGTATGTTGTTAAATTAACCGACTCCATGCAGTTCCCAATCCTTCTCTCTACTTACTCGTATACCGCATTGTGCTTTTTATTGTCTTTCCGATGATCAATGATATTACGTAAGGTCCTGGTCTTAGATTTACTCCGTTGACAAATTTTATTTTTAAAGAAGTGATAGATTTTTTTAATAATTAATCCGAGAATTTTATTTATAGCGATTTACTAAGCGCAGCTTAGGTGTGGCACAAGGCCGAAAATAATGAGCACCCAGTAATAAACGAAATCACTACTCGGTCATAATTGATCTAGCGAACCATTCCAACACGTAGAAGGGACTCATAATTTTATTTATAAGAAACTCAATCCTAAGTAGGAAACAAGGAATAAACCTCTACACCTGTTCAAAAGACGAGGGAGGAGTGTGAACCGGACGATAGCTTCTCGACTATTGACCACTAAGCAACTAAAAAAAATGTTAAACTAAACAGGTGAATTACTAACTACTTTATTTTTATACCGTATTCAAGTTTAATTACTCGATTGATTTGTTTTTACGGTTTATCAATCCTTTGCAATTTATTTGAAATAAGAAAATATTTTAGAATTCAAGCATATTGTTACGAACCACCATCATTTCCTTTGTATTCCATTGTTAAGTTGTTAATTCAAGACACAAAGTGTCTTTCCTCGAACCGCTGCTTTGTGGAAGCGACTCCCAAGAGGATGCTTCCCGGATAAGTACAATCCTAACCTGTTCAAGTTTAGGGTTAACCGTTATCTTCCCTACATACCCCAATAAACTTCGCCTCTTACTCTGTAATCTTCTACCTCGAGTGGATCTTGGGCCCTGTACAGAAAGAACAAGTCCTACTAATTAACCCATAGCTGGGAGGGAGGGAGAAGAGGTGGATTCATATCTTTCCTAATATTATTGATTCATAAGTGAATATAACGTACCCAACTGGATTTGGAACTCGGCTCTCTGATTTCGAGTTATTATCCATTACAAGACCCGCACACCCAAGCGTACAGCACCTGGTATTCCCAAGCGGTCACCCATCTACGTACTAGCCAGTTTCAACATTGCTTAACTTCTGTGATCGTATGTGAAGCGGCGTTTCATAGATAGATATGAAAAGACCGAGATAGGTAGATAGGTAGATAGATAAAGACCGAGATAGGTAGATAGGTAGATAGATAAAGACCGAGATAGGTAGATAGGTAGATAGATAAAGACCGAGATAGGTAGATAGGTAGATAGATAAAGACCGAGATAGGTAGATAGGTAGATAGATAAAGACCGAGATAGGTAGATAGGTAGATAGATAAAGACCGAGATAGGTAGATAGGTAGATAGATAAAGACCGAGATAGGTAGATAGGTAGATAGATAAAGACCGAGATAGGTAGATAGGTAGATAGATAAAGACCGAGATAGGTAGATAGGTAGATAGATAAAGACCGAGATAGGTAGATAGGTAGATAGATAAAGACCGAGATAGGTAGATAGGTAGATAGATAAAGACCGAGATAGGTAGATAGGTAGATAGATAAAGACCGAGATAGGTAGATAGGTAGATAGATAAAGACCGAGATAGGTAGATAGGTAGATAGATAAAGACCGAGATAGGTAGATAGGTAGATAGATAAAGACCGAGATAGGTAGATAGGTAGATAGATAAAGACCGAGATAGGTAGATAGGTAGATAGATAAAGACCGAGATAGGTAGATAGGTAGATAGATAAAGACCGAGATAGGTAGATAGGTAGATAGATAAAGACCGAGATAGGTAGATAGGTAGATAGATAAAGACCGAGATAGGTAGATAGGTAGATAGATAAAGACCGAGATAGGTAGATAGATAGATAGATAAAGACCGAGATAGATAGATAGATAGATAGATAAAGACCGAGATAGATAGATAGATAGATAGATAGATAGATAGATAGATAGATATGAAAAGACCGAGATAGATAGATAGATAGATATGAAAAGACTGGGGCACATCGACGTGATGTAATGGTTATAAAGCTTGTCGTGCTAGATCAATTACGAATAAGTAGTGAGTTCGATCCCTACTGGGTGCCACATACTTTCGGCCTTGTGCCACATCTAAGCCGGGCTTAGAAAAATCACTAGATATGAAAAGAGTGAGGTAGATAGATATGAAAAGACTGAAATAGATAGATAGGTAGATAGATAGATAGATATGAAAAGACTGAAATAGATAGATATGAAAAGACTGAAATAGATATGAAAAGACCGAAATAGATATGAAAAGACCGAAATAGATAGATAGATAGATATGAAAAGACTGAAATAGACAGATATGAAAAGACTGAGGTAGATAGATTCTATATATCAGAAACAAGCCTAATTATACTTGCTTGCAAAATAGTAAACATTGAATCCACACGAAAGTGTCGCCCCATCAATTGAAAACTCAAGTGTTTTGAATAGCTCCAGCTTCTCATATTCCTAAGATTAGGAAGTAAAGATAAGCGAGTGTAAAGGCAAGTCCTTTGAATTGTATGCCAGTAGGAGACCTTGTCCTAGTTCTAATAGAATTACCCTCTGTTTGGAAGGCTAAGTAGGGATTTATTGGGACAGGATGATGAAGATTTAGGAATCTTAGTAAAAGTTTTAAAATAAATAAAATTATTTTGGCTTTAAGTTTCTCCTTTTCTCTCTCATTATTATGTTTTACTTGTCAAGTTTTCACGCAAGTAATAGCAAGTGGCAACAGAGGTATAGTTCTACAGAAGGATGCTAAGGATAGCATAGACCGAACATGTGAGCAACGATAAGATTTTGGATAAGGTGGAAACAAAAAAGAAGCTTATACTTAACATCAGGAAAAGGCAGCTGAAATTTCTGGGACACGTAATAAGAAAAGAGGGCTTGGAAAATCTGATACTCACAGGGAAGATAGAGGGGAAAGAAGGACAAGGGGAAGCAACACGTGACATAACGGGCTTAAGCAAGTGTATGGCAGAACAGAGTCTGGGAAAAATAACAAAAAACGAAACTTATTGAGGGCTACAAGGGACAGAAAGTAGTGGAGAGCTATGATCGCCTATATCTTGAAGGGACACGGGGCATAAAAGAAGAAAAGTAGGAGAAAGTTGGCTTTTCAGCCTTGGTTGACAGCTAGTCCAATAAAAAGACAACTAACTTCTAAGAAGAAGGCAAAAGAAAACATCGAAATTCTTTATCTTTTCCAAGAACAAATGATGGCAGTGAATATTTTCTTCATCCATTTTTAATATTTAATCTAATTATTATTATTTTTCTTATTGTAGTAAGCTGGTAAGGTCAAAAGATTAAATAGGTAAATTTCATTAGAAACAAAGAATAGATTTAATATCAGTCGTCCTCTGATAGTAATTACTGGACAATTTCATCACATATCAGGATAAAACCTGAGGCAGCAAAGTGGTTCTAGAGAAAGAATTCAAGAAAGCCAAGGATAGGATATGTGAACACCGAGGAAGTTTCAAGAAAAACAGAAACAATAATAACGTTTATACTGAACAATAAGGAAAGAAGACTTGGAAAAATTTGACCCTCACAGGGCATATTGAAGGAAGGTTATCTACCTGTATATCTAGTCATATATCTATTTATTTACAGGACGCGATGGATAAATTGTCGTCTAAATGACGCAAAAATGAAAATAACACTGACATCTCATTTTAACGGAGACATAGGTTGCGATGGATAAATTGTCATTTATATAAAACAAAACAAAAAAAAACACTGACATCTCATTTTAACGGAGACATCGGTTGCGATGGATAAATTGTCGTCTAAATAACACAAAATTGAAAATAACACTGACATCTGATTTTAACGGAGACATAGGTTGCGATGGATAAATTGTCGTCTAAATAACACAAAAATGAAAATAACACTGACATCCCTGAAGGGGATCGGCCGGAACCGCGTACGTTGGAGAGATGTTGTTGCGGCCCTTATGTTCCCCAAAGGAATCAAGAGGCATAATATATATATTAGGTTGGTGCAAAAACAACGACGTAATAATGTCGTTTTTTGACGTATTTTTTAACGTCAAAAAACGACATTATTACGTCATTATTTTTGCACCAACCTAATAATATGCATAGCTGAATGTTTTACAAGCATTGTCTAAACGGAAAAAAAAAATGATCCTATTTTGTAATATTTTATGACACAGGGTATAGAGGAGAGTAACCGTTTCCTTATACGGAAACATTCGGCATTCATTGACCGAACAGTTAGTGTTACTAGCAGTTGAAATATCTTTAATATTTTTATAACTGATCCACACCACGTTGAAACACATGCGTACGATCACCGAAGTTAACGTCGGACCTGGTCAGTACCTAGATGGGTGACAGCTTGGGGATACCAGGTGCTGTAAGCTTGGATGTGCGGGTGGTGTCATGGATAATTGCTCGGAAATGTTAATCGGAGAGACGAGTTCCAATTCCAATCGGGTTTGTTATATTCACTTAGGCGCATATACCCTTGAGAAAGGTATGAATTCGCCACTTCGCAAAAGGTTGATAAACCGTAAAAACAAATCAATATACTTTATCTGGGCTCGAACTCCGATATCTAGCGTTAGTAGAAGAAACAAAAAATCGGAGATACCGCGGTCATGTGACAAGCCATAAGGATGATGTCATCAGTAGAAGCGACGTTAATATAAAGAAGACATTTAAATGAAGTTGGTAGTGACAGTTTGGTACTGTTGCTTGGTGAATGACCTTGGTAGTGGTGGTAATAGTATGATAATCTCCCACCACCACTCCCGATAGTAGCAGCATTGATGATGTTAGTGGTAGTGATGAAACTGATGACATTGTCTTTGATGTAGTCGGTAATCGTGATAAAGTCGGTGTTTGCAGGAGCACCTCGATTGATAATGCTGTTGATGGCAAAGTCAGTGATTGAAAGCGCGACCGACCAGATGGGACATTTTGGTTAATGAGTCAACGTGATATAAACAAAAGAGAGAGAGAGAGAGAGGTAGGGGAGAGCAAAAACAAAACAAAAACAAACAAAAAAACGAAAAAGGGACAAAGGGGAAATAGGAACATACGTTCTCTCGACACCTCGACAAAAATGTCGAATGGCAGAAAAACCAAACGAATTTAATACAGAGTGCCCAGTAAAAAAAAAAGCAAAAAAAAAAAGCGGGAAATTTAAAAGTGGCAAAGGAATAATTGACCTTGAATAACCTTGAATAAATTTCTTGAATATTCATGACCTTTAATAATCATTCGACTCTCGCATAATTACTTAACTCAAATTGATTCTTTTATGATTGATTAATTGTTGCTCGTTTCAAAAGTTATTTGCAGACAACTTCTGTCTTTCGTTCTAACTCTTCTCATACGCCTAAACAACTCGCTGATTTTAAGCGTCAGTTTATCATACTTTTCAAAGAAGAACGTCCGACGTAGGGATTGTCGAAATTTGCAGAAATTCTTCCTGAATTTTTCAGTTACATCAGTCGTCGCCAATTTTCGACTGTTGTCTCACGTCTTTCCAAATTTATCGCTTTTTTACTGGGCATCCAGTAACAGTTTTTTAACTGTTTTGCCGCTGGGCGGATCAGATCCATGTTGACTGTAAATGTATTGTCTATAACTTTAAAAGCCCTTAATATTACAAATTTTCTTCGGTCTGAATTCCAAACTGTACAGAAGGCAACGGAAAACCACTCCACCATATTTTTCCAAGAATCATGGCAATTCACTTTCTCCCAATAATGAGTTTAATAGCTGGATAGACTGAACTCTTGGACCACAGACCAAGAGAAAGAAACAGTGACTTGGTGAAAGCAATTAGTAACTACTCCATTAACTTTTCCAAGAAATTCTGGCAATTCATAGATAATAAAGAATAAGAAAGCAGTGGAGAACTATGATCATTTATGTCCTAAAAGAAGAAAGAATATTTTGAATTCCAAACTGTGCAGAAACCAACAGCAATTTTCTTTCCTTTCACTCCTTGTTTTCTTTCTTTATTTTTTGCCATTTTTTTTAAATTTCTTTCTTTGCCATTTTCTTTCTTTTCTTTCTTTGCCATTTTCTTTCTTTGCTCCTTTTCTTTTTTTTCTTTCTTTCTTTTTTTTGCTCCTTTTCTCTGCCATTTTCTTTCTTTCTTTGCCATTTTCTTTCTTTGCTCCTTTTCTTTTTTTTCTTTCTTTCTTTTTTTTGCTCCTTTTCTCTGCCATTTTCTTTCTTTCTTTCTTTGCTCATTTTCTTTCTTTCTTTCTTTGCCATTTTCTTTCTTTGCTCCTTTTCTTTTTTTTCTTTCTTTCTTTTTTTTGCTCCTTTTCTCTGCCATTTTCTTTCTTTCTTTCTTTGCCATTTTCTTTCTTTCTTTCTTTGCCATTTTCTTTCTTTCTTTCTTTGCGCCTTTTCTTTCTTTGCTCCTTTTCTTTTTTTTCTTTCTTTCTTTTTTTTGCTCCTTTTCTCTGCCATTTTCTTTCTTTCTTTCTATGCTCATTTTCTTTCTTTTCTTTCTTTGCTCCTTTTCTTTTTTTTCTTTCTTTCTTTTTTTTCTTTCTTTCTTTTTTTTGCTCCTTTTCTCTGCCATTTTCTTTCTTTCTTTCTTTGCTCCTTTTCTTTCTTTTCTTTCTTTGCGCCTTTTCTTTTTTTTCTTTCTTTCTTTTTTTTGCTTCTTTTCTCTGCCATTTTCTTTCTTTCTTTCTTTGCCATTTTCTTTCTTTGCCATTTTCTTTCTTTGCTCCTTTTCTTTTTTTTTTTCTTTCTTTTTTTTGCTTCTTTTCTCTGCCATTTTCTTTCTTTCTTTCTTTGCCATTTTCTTTCTTTTCTTTCTTTGCGCCTTTTCTTTCTTTGCTCCTTTTCTTTTTTTTCTTTCTTTCTTTTTTTTGCTTCTTTTCTCTGCCATTTTCTTTCTTTTCTTTCTTTGCCATTTTCTTTCTTTTCTTTCTTTGCGCCTTTTCTTTCTTTGCTCCTTTTCTTTTTTTTCTTTCTTTCTTTTTTTTGCTTCTTTTCTCTGCCATTTTCTTTCTTTCTTTCTTTGCCATTTTCTTTCTTTTCTTTCTTTGCGCCTTTTCCTTCTTTGCTCCTTTTCTTTTTTTTCTTTCTTTCTTTTTTTTGCTCCTTTTCTCTGCCATTTTCTTTCTTTCTTTCTTTGCCATTTTCTTTCTTTTCTTTCTTTGCGCCTTTTCTTTCTTTGCTCCTTTTCTTTTTTTTCTTTCTTTCTTTTTTTTGCTCCTTTTCTCTGCCATTTTCTTTCTTTCTTTCTTTGCCATTTTCTTTCTTTCTTTCTTTGCGCCTTTTCTTTCTTTGCTCCTTTTCTTTTTTTTCTTTCTTTCTTTTTTTTGCTTCTTTTCTCTGCCATTTTCTTTCTTTCTTTCTTTGCCATTTTCTTTCTTTTCTTTCTTTGCGCCTTTTCTTTCTTTGCTCCTTTTCTTTTTTTTCTTTCTTTCTTTTTTTTGCTTCTTTTCTCTGCCATTTTCTTTCTTTCTTTCTTTGCCATTTTCTTTCTTTCTTTCTTTGCCATTTTCTTTCTTTCTTTCTTTGCGCCTTTTCTTTCTTTGCTCCTTTTCTTTTTTTTCTTTCTTTCTTTTTTTTGCTCCTTTTCTCTGCAATTTTCTTTCTTTCTTTCTATGCTCATTTTCTTTCTTTTCTTTCTTTGCTCCTTTTCTTTTTTTTCTTTCTTTCTTTTTTTTGCTCCTTTTCTCTGCCATTTTCTTTCTTTCTTTCTATGCTCATTTTCTTTCTTTTCTTTCTTTGCTCCTTTTCTTTTTTTTCTTTCTTTCTTTTTTTTGCTCCTTTTCTCTGCCATTTTCTTTCTTTCTTTCTATGCTCATTTTCTTTCTTTTCTTTCTTTGCTCCTTTTCTTTTTTTTCTTTCTTTCTTTTTTTTGCTCCTTTTCTCTGCCATTTTCTTTCTTTCTTTCTATGCTCATTTTCTTTCTTTTCTTTCTTTGCTCCTTTTCTTTTTTTTCTTTCTTTCTTTTTTTTGCTCCTTTTCTCTGCCATTTTCTTTCTTTCTTTCTTTGCTCATTTTCTTTCTTTTCTTTCTTTGCTCCTTTTCTTTTTTTTCTTTCTTTCTTTTTTTTGCTTCTTTTCTCTGCCATTTTCTTTCTTTCTTTCTTTGCCATTTTCTTTCTTTTCTTTCTTTGCGCCTTTTCTTTCTTTGCTCCTTTTCTTTTTTTTCTTTCTTTCTTTTTTTTGCTCCTTTTCTCTGCCATTTTCTTTCTTTCTTTCTTTGCCATTTTCTTTCTTTGCCATTTTCTTTCTTTGCTCCTTTTCTTTTTTTTCTTTCTTTCTTTTTTTTGCTTCTTTTCTCTGCCATTTTCTTTCTTTCTTTCTTTGCCATTTTCTTTCTTTTCTTTCTTTGCGCCTTTTCTTTCTTTGCTCCTTTTCTTTTTTTTCTTTCTTTCTTTTTTTTGCTTCTTTTCTCTGCCATTTTCTTTCTTTTCTTTCTTTGCCATTTTCTTTCTTTTCTTTCTTTGCGCCTTTTCTTTCTTTGCTCCTTTTCTTTTTTTTCTTTCTTTCTTTTTTTTGCTTCTTTTCTCTGCCATTTTCTTTCTTTCTTTCTTTGCCATTTTCTTTCTTTTCTTTCTTTGCGCCTTTTCTTTCTTTGCTCCTTTTCTTTTTTTTCTTTCTTTCTTTTTTTTGCTTCTTTTCTCTGCCATTTTCTTTCTTTCTTTCTTTGCCATTTTCTTTCTTTTCTTTCTTTGCGCCTTTTCTTTCTTTGCTCCTTTTCTTTTTTTTCTTTCTTTCTTTTTTTTGCTCCTTTTCTCTGCCATTTTCTTTCTTTCTTTCTTTGCCATTTTCTTTCTTTTCTTTCTTTGCGCCTTTTCTTTCTTTGCTCCTTTTCTTTTTTTTCTTTCTTTCTTTTTTTTGCTCCTTTTCTCTGCCATTTTCTTTCTTTCTTTGCCATTTTCTTTCTTTTCTTTCTTTGCGCCTTTTCTTTCTTTGCTCCTTTTCTTTTTTTTCTTTCTTTCTTTTTTTTTGCTCCTTTTCTCTGCCATTTTCTTTCTTTCTTTCTTTGCCATTTTCTTTCTTTCTTTCTTTGCGCCTTTTCTTTCTTTGCTCCTTTTCTTTTTTTTCTTTCTTTTTTTTGCTTCTTTTCTCTGCCATTTTCTTTCTTTCTTTCTTTGCCATTTTCTTTCTTTTCGCCTTTTCTTTCTTTGCTCCTATTCTTTTTTTTCTTTCTTTCTTTTTTTTGCTTCTTTTCTCTGCCATTTTCTTTCTTTCTTTGCCATTTTCTTTCTTTCTTTCTTTGCGCCTTTTCTTTCTTTGCTCCTTTTCTTTTTTTTCTTTCTTTCTTTTTTTTGCTCCTTTTCTCTGCCATTTTCTTTCTTTCTTTCTATGCTCATTTTCTTTCTTTTCTTTCTTTGCTCCTTTTCTTTTTTTTCTTTCTTTCTTTTTTTTGCTTCTTTTCTCTGCCATTTTCTTTCTTTCTTTCTTTGCCATTTTCTTTCTTTTCTTTCTTTGCGCCTTTTCTTTTTTTTCTTTCTTTCTTTTTTTTGCTTCTTTTCTCTGCCATTTTCTTTCTTTCTTTCTTTGCCATTTTCTTTCTTTTCTTTCTTTGCGCCTTTTCTTTTTTTTCTTTCTTTCTTTTTTTTTGCTTCTTTTCTCTGCCATTTTCTTTCTTTCTTTCTTTGCCATTTTCTTTCTTTTCTTTCTTTGCGCCTTTTCTTTCTTTGCTCCTTTTCTTTTTTTTCTTTCTTTCTTTTTTTTGCTCCTTTTCTCTGCCATTTTCTTTCTTTCTTTCTTTGCCATTTTCTTTCTTTTCTTTCTTTGCGCCTTTTCTTTCTTTGCTCCTTTTCTTTTTTTTCTTTCTTTCTTTTTTTTGCTTCTTTTCTCTGCCATTTTCTTTCTTTCTTTCTTTGCCATTTTCTTTCTTTTCTTTCTTTGCGCCTTTTCTTTCTTTGCTCCTTTTCTTTTTTTTCTTTCTTTCTTTTTTTTGCTTCTTTTCTCTGCCATTTTCTTTCTTTCTTTCTTTGCCATTTTCTTTCTTTGCTCCTTTTCTTTTTTTTCTTTCTTTCTTTTTTTTGCTTCTTTTCTCTGCCATTTTCTTTCTTTCTTTCTTTGCAATTTTCTTTCTTTGCTCCTTTTCTTTTCTTTCTTTCTTTGCTCATTTTCTTTCTTTCTTTTTTTTTTGCTCCTTTTCTCTGCCATTTTCTTTATTTCGTTCCTTTTCCATTTTCTTTCATTCTTTTCTTTCCCTTTTTCTTTCTTTCTTTCTTTCTTTCTTTGCACCTTTTCTTTGCCATTTTATTTCTTTCTTAACATTTCCTTTCTTTCTTTTGTTTATCATTCTGTTTCTTTCTTTCTTCTCTCACTAAAACCACATAGAGTCTCTGATATATCATTCTTATTAATCTTACCTCGATATTAAAACCCGGGGATACATTATTTATTTGAGGTAATGGCAGAGCGTAACGGTCGTACGAAAAGAAGAACACGAATAATAATAATAATAGTAGTAGTAGTAGTTTCAATAGAAGGAATACGAATTCAATTAAAAAACCTGTTTTTGTTCTTTGAGTATTCAACATGTTTCAGTTGATCAGTTCACAAAGACGACAAAGGCAGGAATTTGTGCTGCTGTATGTGAAAGAAAAAAAAAGGATATTGTGGCGTCAATGGAACACAAATATAAATATTTAGCAGCGATTGGGCGGAAAGGCAGTCGAGACAAAGGGCATAAGTTCAGCTGATGTTTACAAGTCAAAAAGCAGGAAATGCTATTATGGATTGTCACCCCGTGAAAATTTTGGATGTGTCCGGTGTATGTGAAGGAGGTCAAGTTGGGAAAAGGAAAATCAGAAGAACACTTGAACAGAAATGGCATCTATCTATCTTGGTTTGTTTATATCTATCTCAGTATATTCATATCTCTCTATCACAGTATATTCATACATATCTATCTATCTCAGTACATACATATCTACCTATATATCTCAGTACATACATATCTACCTATATATCTCAGTACATTCATATCTACCTATATATCTCATAACATTCATATCTACCTATATATCTCATAACATTCATATCTACCTATATATCTCATAACATTCATATCTACCTATATATCTCAGTATATTCATATCTACCTATATATCTCAGTATATTCATATCTATATATCTCAGTATGCTCAGATCTATATATCTCAGTATGCTCAGATCTATATATCTCAGTATGCTCAGATCTATCTATTTATATGTCCGTCTGTCCTATCCTCAGCTATGGACGAATTGTGTTTTTACTTTTTGAAATCTCCATTTTGTAATAACCCGTTTTAAAGGAAAAGTGTAAATCAATTTTATCATCAATTCTACTTTATCAATTATTGTCAAGTCTCACGTTTCAAAACATTTTGTATTGACCAACAAAAAAAGAAAAATTCAGAACACAGCAGTTATAACAATGAAGCTATTAGATAATTTTCAAAAAACAAAACAAAAAAGTGAATGGTTTCGTTGTCGGAGAACGATAGGTTGAATTTTGTCCGATAAGAATTACGTCATCTCTTTGTGAACTCTGATATGACTCACTGACGACTAAAAATAAACTTGTCTTCTCATTATAATAAAATCATCCATATTAATGTTATCGGTGACTTTAGTCGATTCCTTATAAGGAAACATTCGCTAATGGTGAGAATGGCTGTTTCCATAAAAGGAAAACATACATTGTTTGATCAAACAGTTTAAAATTTTTGAATGCTTTCTTAAGTCTAGTAACAGTTATCGCCCTTTCTAATACTGATAGGAGTTTCCTTCCCAACTTTTTGTTTAAGGTCGTGTGGAAATTAATTTCATTATTTAATTATCTAGTTACGGGTGATCTCCATTTTATTTCTCATTCTGCTAATTATTTATCTTTCTATATATTTATGTTAAAGCTCTTTCTTTTGCGATTCTGTACCGTCAGTTTGCAGGTTCTATTCAAGGATATCTATCTCATTCTTTTGTTATCTATCCATTTATCTATCTATCTATCTATCTATCTATCTATCTCGCATTTTGCTCTATCTATCGATCTTGCATTTTGCTCTATCTATCTATCTATCTATCTATCTCGCATTTTGCTCTATCTATCTATCTATCTCGCATTTTGCTCTATCTATCTATCTATCTATCTATCTCGCATTTTGCTCTATCTATCTCACATTTTGCTCTATCTATTTATCTATCTCGCATTTTGCTCTATCTATCTATCTATCTCGCATTTTGCTCTATCTATCTATCTCGCATTTTGCTCTATCTATCTATCTCGCATTTTGCTCTATCTATCTATCTCGCATTTTGCTCTATCTATCTATCTATCTATCTCGCATTTTGCTCTATCTGTCTATCTCGCATTTTGCTCTATCTATCTATCTCGCATTTTGCTCTATCTCGCATTTTGCTCTATCTGTCTATCTCTCTATCTATCTCGCATTTTGCACTATCTATCTATCTATCTAGCATTTTGCTCTATCTATTTATCGATCTATCTATCTCGCATTTTGTTCTATCTATCTATCTCGCATTTTGCTCTATCTCGCATTTTGCTCTATCTATCTATGTATCTAATTCTGCCCTATCTATCTATCTCATTCTGCTTCTATCTTTGTCATTTTGCTTTCTCTATCTGTCTCTTTCTGCTTTTATCTATCTATCCATCCCATTCCGCTGATTATCTTTGTTAAATATCTATTTTATGATTCTGTAGTGCCAGTTTGCAATGTCTAATGAAGGATCGCTTTCGTTATGACCGAATTTCTTTTTAAGCATTGATCTGAGAAAACAATTGTATATCGCAGATAGTTCAAACATTTCTGGATGAGTCGGATGTCATATATGACATCCACATGAGAGTCTAGATCTGGCGAGGCTATTTAAGACATGACGCAAGTTCTTATATTATTGTTTTGGCTTTGTAGCATTGTACAACGACCCTGATCAGTACATGCATGGATGACCGCTTGAGAATACCAAGGGATGTAAGCTTGTATGTTCGGGTGCTGTAATGGATAACTTCCCGGAACTGGAAATCGGAGACTCGCGTTCTAATTCCAGTTGGGTTCGTTATATTCACTTACGCTGAGAAAGGTACGAATCCACATCATCTCTCCCCCACCTATAGGTTACTTAATAAGACTGGTATCAGAAAATTATTATTACCTTCAAAAGGATCTATTTACAAATATTTTCTAGCTTTAAATAACCTGTAAAAGGTTGATAAACCGTAAGAAACAAAATCAATCAATCGATCATTTTAAAGTGTTTAACAAACTACACCTAGAGTAAACCGTCTGGGTAAGACGATAAACTACAACCGACAGCAAGGACTTTGATCAGAACGTTTTGAGGAGCATGGAACCACCTCTTAATTGCTGGTGTTCCCAGAACCACCCTGACCCGGAGTGGTAGCACCTGTTAGGGTCCCAGCTATGGGTAAATAGGTAACCACAAATTAGGGGCAAAACGAGTTAAAATAGGTTTTAATACTAGCAATACATTTTTTTGGTAAAATATTATTACCAGCAATAAATTTTCGAAGAAAAAAAAATTATTACCAGCAATACATTTTTAGGAAAAATACAAAAAATATAATCAGCAATAGAAATTTTGTTGTCATTAAATAACACATTGAGGTTGATATGCCGTAAAACAAACCAAACTAAACCTGACCCGGGGTGATAGCACTTGTCAGGGTCCCAACTATAGGCAAAGAGTTAACCTCCCCCTTAATACTAGCAATACTTTTTGGAATTTTTTTCACCAGCAATACATTTTTAAAAAATATTACCAGCAATACATTTTTGAAAAAATAATATTACCAACAACATATTTTTGAAAAACATACCAGCAATAAAAAAAATAACCCATTGACGTTATTATGCCGTAAAACAAAACAAATCAAACAGATAGATAGATAGATAGATAGATAGATAAAAAATATAACAAGCAATAAAAATCTTGTTGGCACTAAATAACCCATTGACGTTGATATGCCGTAAACCAAACCAAACTAAACCTGACCCGGGATGGTAGCAACTGTCAGAGCCAAACTATGGGTAAATAGTTCCCCCCCCCACCGCCGTCAATAAGGTTTCAAAACACTATGAAAGTATAAAAGTAGGTTTTAATACCAGCAATCCTTTTTTGGAAGTTTTTTTTTTTTTTTTTTTTACCAGCAATGCATTTTTTGAAAAAAATATTACCAGCAGTAAAAATCTTGTTGACATTAAATAACCCATTGAGTTTGATATGCCGTAAAGCAAAACAAACCAAACTAATATATACTGAGATAGATAGAAAATATAACCAGTAATAAAAGTCTTGTCGGCATTAAATAACCCATTGTGGTTGATATGCCGTAAACCAAACGAAACCAAACTACATCTCTAGACCAAACTTATGTTTAGGTTCTTTATTTCCACTACTAAATGTGTTATCTAGGTATTTACAATTAATTTCTTTTGCAGAATTTCAAATCTGAAAAGGAATACTTGACAACATCGTCTCCTAGTTAAACTTTTAACAAGAGAAAGAACTGAAACAGCTTTATCGAGGTCAAGATCACAAAGACGATACACTGGTTAAACATCAAACATATTACAATTGTTATATCCTCTATGTGCCCCACGGTTTTCCACAATTTCCTGTATTTGGTAGCTCTTAATAAATTTTAGCATTTCATTATCTCTCCTCAACCTTGTTGTGCTATCCATTTACACAAGCTCATTCTTTTTCTATGTGTCATGTCCCTTCAGGGTGTTGGCGATAATGGCTCTCCACAATTTCCTGTCCTTTGTAGCTCTTAATCAATTTTATCATTTCATTATCTCTCCTAAAACTTGTTCTGCTATCCATTTACTCATTTATTTTTTCTTCTTCACCTATGCTGAGATGACCCAGCATTTACTGCTATATAGAAGGACATATACATAAGTACATAACAATTCGGTACTCTTTTCTTTGTTTCTAAGAAATTCTTGTTTTGTAATAATTTGCTTAGTTTTTGGAATGCATCTGGCCAGGCAGGTTATGGGTTGTTTTTCTCTGTCCTTCTTGCATTCAGTCTGTCTTGTGCGTATCAAATTTTCCAAGCCTTATTTCCTCATTATGTACACTAGAAATCATTCTAATGTTATGTATAAGCGTTCTTTTTGTTTCCATTTTCTCTAAAATTTCGTTGTTTTTCACATGTTCGGATTATAGTATTCTCAGCATCCTTCTGTAGAACCACAGTATTGTTACTTCAAGTTTCTTTTTCATCTGTGAGTAGATTGTCCAGTATTTACTGCCATGTCAGGCGGACTGATATTACACAACAATATTTTTAAATGTCATATCTCTTCAGCATATGATATTTAAGGAGAACTGAATTACGTAACAGTTCGGTGCTCTTTTCCTTGCTTTTAATGATATTTTCCTGTTTCTTAATACTTTGCTTTTGGAAGACATCTATCGCTATGCGCCTTCCGATTTCAATATCGCACTTTCTGTCCGCTGTTAAAATACATTTTTGCTATCTCCAATCTGTAATTTGCATGTTGGGCTGTCCCTTTTGCTGACAACCATGTATTCAGTCTTCTTGCAATTGACAGTAAAAAAAAAAAGATTTTTCTAAATTATATTATGTATAAAATCATTTCTCTCCCAACTCCTGCTGATTGGGGATTAGTAGAAGTATGATAAATGCTAACTCTAAACTTGTTTAGTCCATGTTATTCGCAGCATCGTTCTGTAGAACCACATTTCTATTGGTATTCTTCTTCATTTGTGCTGAGATGGTCCAGCATTCACTGCTATATAGAAGAACATATACATAAGTACATAACAATTCGGTACTCTTTTCTTTGTTTCTAAGAATTTTTCTTGTTTTGTAATAATTTGCTTAGTTTTTGGAATGCATCTTTGCTATCCCAACAGGCCTTCAAATTTCAATGTTTCACTTTCCATCCTCTGTTAAAATACATCCGAGCTATTTTAAAACTGATTGACTTTGCCATCTCCAATTTGTAATTTTCATGCTGGGCTGTTGCTTTTGCTGACAACTATTCATTCAGTCTTCTAGTGATTGACAATAACAAAAGATATTCATAAATTGTGTATAAAACCATTTCTCTCCAGACTCCTTCTGCAGTTTCCATACTCTGTTAATATACTTACTAGATATTTAAATTCTTGCACCTGTTTTATTTCGATATCCCCAATTTGTAATTTTCATGTTGAGCTGACAACCATGCATTCAGTCTTCTTCCAATTGACAGTAAAAAAATTTTTTATCTAAATTATATTATGTATAAAATCATTTCTCTCCTAAATCATACTGCGTCCTGGGTAAGACGTTAAACTACATCCGCATCCTGGGTAAGACGTTAAACTACGTCCAGCAGCAAGGCCTCTGATCAGGAGGTTTTGAAGAGCGTGGAACCACCTCTTAATTGCTGGTGTTCCCAGGTCCATCTTGACCCGGGGTGGTAGCACCTGTTAGGATCCCAGCCATGGGCAAATAGTTAACTATTACCAGCAATACTTTTTTGTAAAAAATGATTACCAGCAATACAATTTTGAAGGAAATATATTACCAGAAACAGATTTTTAACAAAACAAAATATTACAAGCAATAAAAATTTTTGTCAGCATTAAATAACCCATTGAGGTTGATATGCCGTAAAACAAAATAAACCAAACCAATCTAAACCAAAGAATACATATTCTATTCATACAAATCTATCCTAAAAATGCTGTCGGCATTAAATAACCCATTGAGGTTGATATACTGTAAAACAAAATAAACCAAACCAATCTAAACCAAAGAATACATATTCTATTCATACGAATCTATCCTAAAAAATGGCGGCATTAAATAATCCATTGAGATTGATATGCCGTTAAACAAAATAAACCAAACCAACTCCTGCTGATTAAGGGTTAGTAGAAGTACAATAAAAGCTAACTTTAAATTTGGAATATAATTTAATTTGGAATATAATATACTTCTTATTTATTTACTTGTGGAATTCATACATACGATCCTTTGCTAAGGATGCAGGTATAACGGTCGGCTCTCTGTATCCCTCTAGTAGGTATTTGACTCCTCCTGTTATCCTCTAACTTTACAAGAACCAGATCAAGCTAATAATGGAGTACTCTTAACATACTTGGGCGGGAGCTGCCCAGACGTCTCTCCAGACTTGATAGGGTTCAAAAGCGTCTCAGAGCACCTGTGGGTGACGAAATGTTCCCACCCTTCAATCTCTCTCCCACCGGCGGGATGTGGCAAGCCTCTCACTCATCTATCGCTACTTCCACGAAAAGTGCTCGGACGAACTATGGTTCTTCACAGCAAGAACACGCCATGTCTCTTACATAGTAGCAAACCATGCCCATTCCCTCCGCATTCTATAATCATGAATTCTGTGTTCCTTTTAATGATGTTTAATCCCTTCTCGCTTTTCTTCACCTTCTGTAAGAGCTTTTGCAGTTTTCTTTCCGTGTCTGCTATCAACACTGTGTCATCTGCATATCTTATGCTGTTATGGTTGTGGCCGCCAATAATGAAACCTGGTAGGACTTTGAATTCTCTCGGAATCGTCTCGCTAGATCAATTGAATAAGTCCGGCGTTAATTCGAGCCAGTTTTTCTAACGCCAATCCTTCGTCGACAACTGCTTTACCGAAGGAAATAATCCTACTCACATTCCGCAAGCGACAATTGGGCTAATCGATAATATTTAATCATATTCTGTCCCGGAGCGATGTTCGACTGATATCGATCGGTATATGCAACCATACGCCTCAATTTGGTCAACAGTTTATATTAAAATATTAACAAGTAGAACGTTTTACATTTTAAAAAATGCCATTCAAGAAGGATCTGCAATGTTATCGATCCTAACCTGGCATCTCGGCTTCAGTCACTTTCACACCGACGAGGCATTGCCTCACTGTCTTTTCTACAAATGTTTTCATGACAGTTGTTCTAATTGATTCATTCAGTTTAGGCGATCATGTATCTTTCGATACATGACTGACGAGACAGATTTCTTCCCGCAGTAGGTTACCATTTCTTTCTGTGGTAGACCAGTTGCCATCCAAGGCTATAGAACCTGGTCTGTCCTGCTAGTAACCCATGGCTGGGGAAAGAAGAAAAGTATTCATACCTTTCCCAAGGATATAAGTGAATGTAATGGATTCGACTAGGATTCGAACTCGGCTCTCCGATTCCTCACTCCGAGTCCCACAGCAGATAAAGTCAAGCATAGTAAATACCATTTAACGATCAAATAGAAATTACTACCAAATTAAAGAAATTACAAGCTTAGTAAACAACAAATACTAGGCTTGACTACTTAAAATACCTCTCCCTTCAGGAGGTAGGTGATCATGGATCTCCACAGCATTCTTTTTTTAATATCTGTGAATTGTCACGATTTCTTGAGAAGTACAGTGGAATGGAATTTCAAAATTGTTTTTCTCCTAGACTGGTTGACAACAAGGCTGAGTGGTAAAGAATATGATAAAGCAAAATTTAAGAAGAGAGAACAATAAAAGAACTGGAATTAAGAAGACTGAAGATAACGATTGACATTGCATTTAAAATTTTGAAGATCAAACTTAACTCGAAAGCAAGAAACCAGAAGAGAGTCCCACCAATGAGAAATGCGAGAGAAAAAAATTGTTGGCATAGAATTTACGGTTACATTTTAACTGTAAAATGATGAAACCTAGCCGCCAATCTAGTACTGCGTTTAAATTCGTAAAGAAAGAAAAAAGCTCATCAGACGAATTACCATGAAAGTATTTATAGAAAAGTCACAGGGAAGCTACTTTACGGCGGTGGGAGAGTGATTTAAGCCGAGATGTCAGGTCAGGACCAATAACATCACAGATTCTTCTTTTTATTTTGTCAAGAATTTCTAAATAAATTATTTTATTTCATCCATCCACTACAACTGTAAAATGATGAGACCTTGCCGCCAATCTAGTACTGCGCTTCATAAAATCCAGGTACCATAGAGGAAAGTTCATCAGAACAATTACCATGAAATTATTTATAGAAAAGGCATAGGGAAAGGTATATTACTACGGTGGGAGAGTGGTTGAAGCCGAGATGCCAGGTCAGGACCAATATCATTGCAGATTCTTCCTTGGATTTTATAAAAAAAGAACTATAAATAAATAGCATAAGCAACAGATCAGATGTAGCAAAGAATATTCAATGTATGGACGAATGGTAGACTTATAAATGTGTAAGATGGATTTTGGTGAGCAATATTGTCTAGCACAACACAGTGAAGCAACTTTCTTGGTAGCAGGCCTAACAAGTGACATGATATAATTTTTCCACTTCATGTCAGCTAAAACGTTAGCCAGAGAAGGAGTATTTTTTTTTATTTATTTATTTATGACCATTGACTTCACAATGAAAGGAAACAATTTGAATATTTGCCAATGGTGATGATTATTTAATTGAGTTAGTGTCTGCTTCATTAGGACAGGTCAATTTTTGGAACCGTGATATTGCACTCAATTTGAAAGTTAGGGTTTCACATGATAAATAACAACACAAAAGATTTTTTTTTTCAAATCGTTACCGTTTTTTTGACGAAATGAGTTAAAAAAAAAATTACGTTTAGGTTAAAAATCGTAACGTTGGAATTTCATTCCGGTGATCAGTAAAAGCCTTATAAAATTTATAATTTACTGAAGCTATACAAATTGTATATGGACAAGCTATATGGCGCAATCATATTACTAAATCAACGTGCCATCAAATAAGACCTTAATTTACTTCAAATGGGAATTATACAGGAACAATTTAGCAATATATTCTACGGTGCAGTAGTGTTAGTATGATTTTCAATAAACAATGCAAATTTAAAACATTTTGTCTTATAATTTCTGCCCAGCAGTATTATGGTGTTATATACACGTCTATCTATTCTTTTTGTTTTAATAATTTTGATCTAACAAATCTTATTCACTGAGTCGCTTTCTTTGTAATCATTTACAATTGTTTTTACACACATTTTATTATCGAATACAGTAAAAAAAATTTCATTTAGTGCATAAATAGAATTCTGGTTTGGATATTTCCATTCAATGTATATATTTCTATGCTAGGTTGTAATAAATATGGCGACAAAGATGAGGACAATAGTCCAAATAATTTAAATAGTCTACACTTTTATCTATTTTTACTTTTCATTAATTATGACAAATTGCGTAAGATCTTATTCCTTGATTAGCCTTTTTGCAATGATTTACTTAAATTTTTTTACAGTTTTTAATTATACAGTAAAATAATGACATTTTGCTTGTGGTTATTCATAATAAGAATTCTGATTTAAGTATATTTTCCATTCAATGTATCTAATACAAAAGATGTCAACTTCATTTGAATTTATTCTTGAAATAGTAAAATTTTGAAGTCAGTTTGCAATATTTTCCATTCAATGTGTCGAATACGAAAGATGTCAACTTTATTTGCATTTATTCTTAAAATTGTAAAATTTTGAAGTCAATTTGTAAACAAAAACCTTTATAAATTAGGTATTTCTGTATATATTTTCAGGCGATCTTTAAAATTAAATTCTCAGAAATTGTTGAAAGCTATGAATTTAATTTCTGGTGTCAGTAATTATCCAGCTTTTATACAGAGTACAATTTTAATTTCCTAAAACAAAAGTGAAAAAATTAACCTGCCCCCCTGCTCCATTACAATCGAAATTGTTTTCCTCCTCCCGTGATAAGTCACTTTTGTTATGTTCACTGCAACAAATAATCTCCATACACCTCCCCATCACCATAACATAGGCTTCTCTGTGCCTTTTCTATAAACACTTCTTTTTGTTTTATTAATTATGAACTAACAAATCTTAATATGGCGACAAAGACGAGGACAATAGTTCGAATAATGTAAATGATGTACATAATACCTCATCTCAGAAATATAGACAGATACTGAAAGGCCGATTCATTGTGATAAATATGGGGACAAAGATGTCGGCAATAGTCCGAATTATGTAAATAGTGTACATAATACCTCATCTCAGAAATATAGACAGATACATTATTTGGATTTAATCTTGAAATAGTAAAATTTTGAAGTCAGTTTGGAAACAAAAACCTGCGGAAATTAGATATTTCTGTATATATTTTCAGGTGATCTTTAAAATTAAATTCTCAAAAATTGTTGAAAGCTATGAATTTAATTTCTAGTGTCCATAATTATCCAGCTTTTACACACCATGTAATTTTAATTTCCTAAAACAAAAGTGAAAAAAAAAAAAAAAAAAAAAAAATCAACCTGCCCTCCTGCGCCATTCCAATCGAAATTCTTTTTCTCCTCCCGTGATAAGTCACTTGTGTTATATTCAATGCAACAAATAATCTCCATACACCTCCCCACCATCATAACGGTATCTTTTCTTGTGCCTTTTCTATAAACACATTCGTGGCAATTGTGCTGATGAGGTTACCTCTTTGGTACTTCGACTTCGCCAATTTAAGCACAGTGTTAAATTAACTGACGAACCCACACTGAGATCCAAAGACATATTGGGATGGCCCAAGATGTATTCCAAAAGCTAAGTAGAGTATTAAGAGACAGGAAAATATTCTTGGAAACAAAAAAAAAAAAGTACTGAACTGTTACATGATATCTGTCCTCCTGGATGGCATTGAATGCTGGACAATCTCCTCAATGACGAAGAGACGCGAAACAACAGAGATATGATTCTACAGAAGGATGCTGAGGATAGCATGTGAGCAACCACAAGGTTTTGGATGGAATGGAAACAAAGAGGAAACTTATACTTAACATCAGGAAGAGGCAGCTGACATATCTGGGACACGTAATGAGGAATGAGGGCTTGGGAAATCTGATACTCACAAGACGGATAGAAAGAGGGACAGAGGAAAGTAACGCGTAACATACTGGGCTTGAGCAAATGGATGGCAAAACAGGGTCTGGGAAAGCTGACAAAAAGATAAAACTTATTGAAAGCTACAAGGGATAGGGGTACATAGAGAGTCATGATCATCTACGTCCAGAAGGGCCACGGCACATAAAAGAAGAAGACCAGATTGACAGTTGGGTTTCATCAATTTACAGTTGAAATTGATTAATGTGAATGTATATTCTAGGCTACATATTCGTCTATTGCATTCCTCGCTTGTGGAACTCACCCCAGAATTCTTGCTTCCCAGCCAACTATTTACATTTATCTAAATCTATTCATATCTACTTATTTATCTAAATGTATTCATGTCTATCTACCTATCTAAATCCATTCATATCTACGTATCTAAATCTATTCATACCTATATTTATCTAAATCTGTTCATGTCTCAGTATATTCATATCTATCTATCTCTATTCATATCTATCTATCTATATATATATATCTATTTATTCATATCTATCTATTTATTCATATCTATCTATATTCATATCTATCTATATATCTATCTATTCATATCTATCTATCTATATATATCTATCTATCTATTTATTCATATCTATCTATCTATTTATTCATATCTATCTATCTATTTATTCATATCTATCTATCTATTTATTCATATCTATCTATCTATTTATTCATATCTATCTATCTATATATATCATATCTATTCATCTATTCATATCTATCTATCTATTTATTCATATCTATCTATTTATTCATATCTATCTATTTATTCATATCTATCTATATATATCTATTTATTCATATCTATCTATATATATCTATCTATCTATATCTATTTATTCATATCTATCTATCTATATATATCTATCTATCTATATCTATCTATTTATTCATATCTATCTACCTATATATATCTATCTATCTATATCTATCTATTTATTCATATCTATCTATCTATATATATCTATCTATCTATATCTATCTATTTATTCATATCTATCTATCTATATATATATATATCTATCTATTTATTCAGAGATATCTATCTATTCCTATCTATCTAATCATATCTATCTATTCCTATCTATCTAATCATATCTATCTATCTAATCATATCTATCTATCTTAATATCTGTCTATCGATATAGAGAGGAACAGATAGAGATATTAGAGTCTGGAAAGGACTGGTTTACACATGCAAAGTTATTTCGTCCAAACCGATGAATTTAATCTTAAGCACAAACACAGACACGCACGTATGGGAAACCTTGGTTTTCAAAGTATATTTGTATATATTATTCGGCACATACGCCATTTAGTGTACTTCTGGATGTGCGAGCTAGCACGACCGAGTGCGCATCCGAAACGGACGATGCACAAATCGATAACGATTTGATGGATGGCTTTCAAATCCAAATACTGACAGCTTGGCTTAATAAAGCAAAAGCGCGCGCGCGCGCGCCCACACACACACACACACACACAAAAACAAAAAAAAAACAGCAAAACAAAAACACAAAAAGAAACAAGCAAGATCAGTCTGTCTGGTTCATGATCTGTCTGATCCCATTCCAACCCCCTTTTCTCTTCTTCACTCTTTCACGACCAAAGGGTCACGCTTACGTGACTTCGAGCTCCCCAGTGTTCCTTGCCCTGTATTTCCCAAAGGGATGAGTTGTTTGGGCAGGAGTGGTATCTGGTTAACTAAGAAAAATAAACGGTAATTTATAGATGCTATCAGATCCAGCTGTCACGACCAAGGACCTTGAGAAGGCGAGGGAATAAATAGTTGATTTAATTCGGGGACATCGATTTTGTTGACTCAGAAACACGCTTATATATCTTGCAATCCCATTCCCAACAAGTTTTTTTCCCCCCAAACAAATAAATGTCTACTAAAATCATTTTTTGTAGTGATGTTCATCCTATACAAAGCCAAAGAGCCACTCGTGGTAAAGGGTTACGGAGTAAGAGTCACAATTTATACCGATATCCGTTTGACTCTAGACTTGAACTGGTTAAAATTGTAGTGGTCGGAGAAGCATCCTTTTGGGAGTCGGTCTCACACAGTAGCGGTTCTTGGAAATAAGCTGTTCGAGTGGAATTTCTTTTTCTGTGTGACGTGTCTCTTCAAGACGTTGGGGATCATGGCTCTTCGCATCTTCTTGCCCTTTGTAGCTCTTAATAACTTTTCTCTTTTGTCATATCTACCAAACCCTGCTTCGCCATCCATTTGCTCAAATTTGCCAGGTAGGTTATGCGTTGCTTTCCTCTGTCTCTTTTGCCTTTAGTCTATCCCGTGAGTATCAAATTTTCCAAACCCCCTTTCTTCATTATGGGCCCTAGAAATTTCCACTGTTGTTCCTGATGTTAAGCATAAGTGTGCCTTTTGTTACCATTGTCTCTTGGACTTCGTCGTTGCTGACATGTTATATTTACTTTAAAGGCGCTTTAAGGCGCTTGTAGGGAGACAGAAGGCGATTATCTCCTGATGGTGAGTCATGTGACGACCTCTTAGTGACGTCATTCCATACAGTGACGAAAAACGGAAGTCAATTTCAGTTTGTTTGCAGTAGCCAAACTGAGCGGTGGCTTTTTTAGCCTGGGCCAAACGGCTAGACCTGCCCCCTCCAGCAAATGCTACAGCTTTCAATTCCGTGGTGTCGTCTTCTTTTAAGAATATATCTTCCTCAGACATAGATAGAAACTCCGGTTCACGGTTTTCAATTTGGAAAAACCCAAGATTCGCCCTTTTCCTCTTCGTGAAATATGTCCTCGACTGATACATAGTAGATGAATCCGAGCGCGTTTGAATATAGATTCCTAAACATGGATTCTCCAGACACAGAAGTATCTCCATATTATATGTAAGACCTTTCCTTTTTATTTCTCCTTACACTCTGTTTACTTTGTAGATATATGATATAGGGTTCTCCTCGTGGGACACTTGTATATATGCATATATAGTTTTGTGTATGCCTTAGTAGTATAAAAGCCTCTCCGAGAACAAAACATGTTCGTCATTCCTTTTCATTTCAGCCATTTTGTTATTATATATATCACGGATATAATAATGCTCATAGTTTATTCTATAGCTTCTTTCATAGATCCCTCGCGATACACGCTTTTCAGGTTCAATGATATTTTTTAAGTGAAGACTGGGTTCAAATTCGTCTAGTTTTATCGCCATCTTGACAAAATTAAAAAAAAAAAAAATCACTAGTTCGCCTTAAAACTTTAGTCTCTTAAAAAATTGGCACGTCTTATTTTTTGAATAGGGCCAACGAGGTGACCAACTTCTTTTAGACGGAAGTTACATTTATAACTTTGGCGTCAACGTGAAGGAATATGACAGATGGCGATGTCAAAATAAAAGAATTTTTTTTTTTTTGGAGATGTAGGGAAAAATGACAATAATATTTAAAATAAGATAAATTGCTTCCCTCTTCGGCAGCTAGACTATGAATGTAAGCGCAGTACTAGATTGGTGGTTACGTCTCATCATTTTACACTTGAAACGGCTAGATATAACCCTAAGATCTATGCTAACAGTTTTTCTCTCGTACTTATCGCTTGTGGAAGTTTTTTTTTCCGGATTTCAAAAGATAAAAGTTTGTAACCAGTTTTGTGTGAAAAGCCTGAACGATAAGGTTTGTTTACTGTCATATTTTTTTAATAGCATATTAGATTGCCTACACGCTAATCCGATTTGAAAACTGTCTATCTTTGGATTAATTTTGCGGTGGATTAATATTAAGACATTGAGATTTACTTGTCATCTTTCCGAGTATTTATTGGAGTTTTCCTTTTTTAATGTATAGCCGCAGTAAGAAAAAGAAAATATCGATCAATACTACTTGTCGCTTATTTGCCAGTTACTTTAAAAATCTTTTTTAGAAAGAAGAACAAAAATCGATGAACAGCAAATTATACTTCTTCACTTTTCTGAGACATGTTTTAACAGAGGACGGAAAATGTGACACCGAAATCAGAAGTACGCATTGAAAAAGCAAAAAGGGCATTTCGTTAAAAACAATCAGAAATATTTAGAAAATAGAATGAAGAAAAAGGGTCTGGAGAATTGTACACTCTCAGGACTTATTGGAAGTATAAGAAGTAAAGTGAAACAGCGAGTAAGGGACTTAACGACATTCTACTACACATCTCAGTAGTTTTTGTAACGTTTAGAGTCATAAAATTTCATTAGAAACAAAGAAAAGAGTGATGAACGGCGATGTAATATCTAATCTCCTACATGGCAATAAATGCTGGACAATATCCTCACAGATGAAGAAGAGACTTCAA
This sequence comes from Acanthosepion lycidas, assembly GCA_963932145.1. Lineage (NCBI taxonomy): Eukaryota > Metazoa > Mollusca > Cephalopoda > Sepiida > Sepiidae > Acanthosepion > Acanthosepion lycidas. The sequence goes on along the minus strand of OZ010592.1, from coordinate 83,017,460 downwards.
GTGACAGAGATGTGGTTCTACTGACGAGTGTCCTTAGAAACAAAGAAAAGAGTGTTGGATGGCTATGTAATATCTAATCTCCTATATGGTAGTGAATGCCGGACAATATCCTCACAGATGAAGAAGAGACTTCAAGTGACAGAGATGTGGTTCTACTGACGAGTGTCCTTAGAAACAAAGAAAAGAGTGTTGGATGGCTATGTAATATCTAATCTCCTATATGGCAGTGAATGCCGGACAATATCCTCACAGTTGAAGAAGTGACTTGAAGTGACAGAGATGTGGTTCTACTGACGAGTGTCCTTAGAAACAAAGAAAAGAGTGTTGGACGGCTATGTAATATCTAATCTCCTATATGGCAGTGAATGCTGGACAATCTCCTCACAGATGTAGAAGAGACTTGAAACGACAGAGATGTAGTTCTACAGAAAAATACTGAAAATATCGCAGACCAATCATATTAGCAAAAGGAAGTTTTAAAGCATAACAACGCACGATAAAGAAGGGGGGCGTGGATATTTTGACAATTACAAGGTGCCTATTAAAAACAAAATGCATATAGAGAAACAACTTTGAGTAAATGGACAGCAGAATGGAGACAAAGAGAAATGGTAAAGAGTCAAACGTTGCTTAGTGCTACAAGTCACAGGATGTTGTGAAGAGCTATAACCGCTCATTTCCTGAAAGGGAGACAGTAGAGGAAAAAGAACAATTATAAAATAAACACAAATAAAATAATTTATCATGTAGCCGTCGACAATCACATCATATTACACCAGCTCTGGAAAGAGGATCCAAGAGGGGGTACACGGCACTAATCCATCCCATCCTGTTGGTCATTCAAAAACAGCGGAAATTGTTTAATAAATCCTACCCATTGTATATGTAACCATTGCAGAGAATTAAAGTTCGGGCGTATTTTTTTTAATAAATCATAGCCGTTATATATATATATATATATATATATAGTCATTGGAAGGAATAAAATTTTCACGTCTTTTTTTAATGTCATAGCCGTTATATATATATATATATATATATATATATATAGTCATTGGAGGGAATGAAAGTGTTGACGTATTTATTAGGTTGGTGCAAAAGTAATGTCGTTTTCTCACATATGTTACTATGTGAGAAAACGACATTATTTTTGCACCAACCTAATATTTAATAAATCCAACCCATTATATATGTAATCATTAGAGGGAATGAAAGTTTTGATGTATTTGTTTGATATATGTAATCATTAGCGGGAATGAAAGTTTTGATGTATATGATTTACACTCATAAATATATGTAAACATTGAATGAAATTTGAGCATATTTTCTTTAATAAGTTTACCTTGATCCATTGGGTTAAATTAGAAACCCAGATTAATATAATCAAACAATTTTTCTATAGTAAAATTATTAGCACTTGTTAATATAAATTGCAAGGCATTTCTATAGTAAAATAATTGTCAATGAATATCTGTGTATGATTTTTATTATTTGCTGTAGGCAACTCAATAAGTCAGAAATGGTAATAAAATGCATTTATTTTTCAATATAGTCTCCTTCTTTGTTAATGCATAAGGCTTATAACGATTTGGTGCGCTGTCGAAGCAGTATTTGTTTGATGAGCATGCGCTGCATAGACCTTCCTTCGTGTCGTCCAATTCTGTTACGCCACGGAATCATTTTAGATTTGATGACTAAAGAATGACGAAAGGATGCAGAAGACGCGATCCGTGGAATTAATAGTACACCTTTTTGAGTCAGCTTAAATAATGAGGTGACTCTATAAAATATTTGGTTAATTTTTCACTCTTTCCTTTTTCTAGCAAGCTGTTTATATCCGTGGTTGTATTATATATAAAACAGCTGGAATTTATTAAATAAACTCCTCAAATATTTTATTCCTTCTATCACTGCTTTATTGTAACTTCCATGGAAAGTGCTCGGGCGAACTACATTCTTTGATTCCGCCAGTTAGAACCTTCAAGGCAAGGACACATCATGCGACTCACATTGGAGCAAATCGTCCAAATTGTTTCCGCATTCCATCGGCGAGAAGTAAGTTCTATTCAAACAACTTCTTCCTGCGACCACTCCTCTTTCGCGATCACTACAACCTGTTCAAGTCGAGGGTTAATCGTTATCTTCCCCTCTTATCCGTATAAAGTACCATTTAACGTAAACTCGTACCCCGGGCCTTGTACAGGGTGAACATTACTGTAAATACATATATATCTTATTACTATATAAAACAGTGGACATTGTATCTTGTGTGTTTGCCAGAAGTCATATGTAGAGAGTGGTGGAAAAGAAAGATATAAAAAAAATTCATATATAGAGAGTTGGCAAAAGAAAGATGTAAATTTATTATCGTGGGGGGGATGGAGCCGATTTTCTTACGAGAAGGTGTATAAAAAGCACAAAATCCGGCCCCAAACAGCATACTCACAGCTGTCATCAAGTTCCACGCCACTCTTGCTTGTGAACTTCGTGACTTCATGCTAAAAGCAACAGCGCTGAGAAACTTCAAAGAGGCCGCTTCAGACTATGGCAACACCGTCCACAATAAGAAACAAATTCTATCTCTTGTGTCCTCTTTACTATGAACCACGAACACATGTGTTGACTTTTTCACACAAACATGCATATAATATTTCATTGGTTCTCACATACGTACACAAACAGAATTTATATTTTATTTCAGAACTTTATCAACCCAAACAAAAAGACATTACTTTCCAATCTATGACCAATTGCTTGTATTCTTGTCGTTATATTAAATTAATGTTCATTTGTTGAAACTACGTTGTCTTTTCTACTGAATTTTATTCTTTCAATGAAAATTGTTTGAATATTCTAAACGGCTGACCTACGCGCAGCCCCGCAACAATATTTTATGTCATTGTATCGAATCCCAACACTCCGAATTTTGACGTTTCAAACTCTTATTGTTCAACTTTCTTCAGACAATTTTTTAAATGTTGAAAGCAATAACTGCAAATAAATGTATTTTAAAATATCTCTACTTTCACAAACTCTTCATGAAACTAAATGTAAACAGTAAGCAAAACAAGTTTGACGGATCACAGGTGGTCTAGTATATATATATATACATATCTATATATCTATATATATATATATTAGTTAAACATAGAGAGCCAGACAAACCTACCAAGGTTTCACCTAAGCGGATCCCTGACGAACCGCTTAGGTGAAACCTTGGTAGGTTTGTCTGGCTCTCTAGTTAGTTTTGGGTACTTGCATCGGGTTTTGTTTTTTTTTTTACTTTAGGCCTTGAACTCGTATGCTGGACGATTATTTTCGGCTAACGTCCATGTTCTTGGTTCTTTCTTTTTTTTTTTTATACCTTTTTTTCCCCCTTTGGTGTTGGCTTGTTTATTTGCAAATCAAGACACCGAAGGTTTTCCGAGCGAGTATAGTTTCTTATAGTTATAAGATTTCTATTATTATTATTATTAATAATAATATATATATATTTATAGCCACTCTTATTCGAGGATACCCGCCTACTTTGTATTTATTCAACACCCAAAGAGCCAATCTGTAGTTTATACTGCAACTATGCTGAGCAGACATTAGTTACCGTTTCTGGGAAAGAGCGTGTTATCTAGCGTGATCAACAATTTGAACAATGCTACCCAATTTCACTCACAAGGCTTGGGTCAAACCGTGGTATGGTTTTCAAGCACTTTCCAAGGGTGCAGCACGCTGGGATCGACTCCTCCAGTCCGATAACATCAGTTATGTATCCTGACAAAGCGACCATGGTGAGATTCGAACCCTGGTCTCATGCTCAGAATGCAAACGTTCTAACCACTCGGCCATATATAGTTTTATGCTATATTTATAGTTAAAAGTGCTCAATATCAAGTTTGTTTTGTTTTACGGCATATCAACCTCAATGGGTTATTTAACGCCGACAACATTTTTAGGATAGATTCGTATCAATAGAGTATGTATTCTTTGGTTTAGATTGGTTCGACAAGATTTTTATTGCTGGTAATAGTTTTTTTCAAAAATGTATTCCTGGCAATAATTTTTCCCTCAAAAATTTATTGTTGGTAATAAACCTCATTTTTACACCTTCATAGTGTTTTGACACCTTTTAGAGGGTAAACATTTTGCCCATATTTGGGACCCCAACAGGTGCTACCACCCCGGGTCAAGGTGAACTCGGGGACACACTCCTCAAAACCTCCTGATCAGTGGCCTTTCTGTTGGACGTAGTTTATCGTCTTACCCAAGACCCGGATGTAGTTTATCGTCTTATCCAGGACGCGGATGCAGGTCATCGTTTTACCCAAGACTCTCAATATCAGGGATGGAGAATATGTAAATATAAAAGCGGACACTGAGGTCAACATTGAGTAGCAACAGTATGTTTCTCACTTGAACGAAATCTTCAGGCCATGAACTAGCCAGGTGTAGCAAGTAATGTAATTGTACGTTTTAAAGAATAAAGTTGATAACTTCTTTTGTATTTTTTGAAGAGAAAAAAAAAGGAAAAAAAGCTACTGATTGATAAATCATTCTTCTGAGCAAAACGAAGGCTTTAAAAGCAATGTTACGTCATGTTTTTACTCACAATTTACTGACTTTTACTCATAAGATATCGAATAACCGCCTGATTAAAAGTAAAAAAAAATCATTGCAAATAAAGAGGAATATGGAATTGATTAAAATGTACAGTGGAACCTCGGGTTACGAATTTAATCCCTTCCTGGATCCCGTTCGTAACCCGAAATGTTCGTAAATTGAAAATATTTTTTTCCAATAGGAATCAATGTAAAATGGATTAATCTGTTCCTGATCCCATGATGATTGCTTATTTAAACTTTTAAAACAGTACTTTGTGCACAAGTTTATACACAAAACAAATGAAAATCATTAAATGTAAGAAAAAATAAATAAACCCAATACTAAACAGATAAAACATAGACGAACACTTCCAGTACCCGTGAGTAGGAGAAATGATGGCGTAAGTGGAAGGGGAAGGAAAGAGATGGTATTATTTGAAAAAGGAAAAGGAAAGACATGATAGTCTCTTTATTTAGAAGAATAGTATAGATAGTTGATTTTGCCATATGAAAATATGAATTGGAAGAGAAAATAACATCAACAATCGTTTTTCTCTTAACTTTTCTTTTTCCTTTACCAGTATCACTGCTAGATTTCTTTGGAGTCATGACTGAAGACTAATAAAGAGAAAAAAAAAAGGCACAGTGTAATAAAATTGGAAAAGAAAAGGACAGCACAATATACGAATGTATACAATATGGCGGTCGACTCAGAAATGATTCCGTTCGGGTTAACTCGGTTCAGCTCGATTCGGCAATGCTATTCGAGAACCGAAATTTTGTTTTAAAACCAAGGCATTATTATTTTACTGTGGTTGTTTTTACCAATAAAATAGCGCTTGAACCTACACTCTTTATCCAGTTCTACCTTGAAGATCCGTTCAAGTGAAAACTTGGTAGGTAAATTCTGGCTGACCATATCTCGTATATATATATATATGTATATATATATGTATAAAATCAAACACGGTAGACAACTAATCGGACAATCAAAAATATAATTTAGTCACTTATGACATTTTTGTTTTCTTCGCGCTTTTTGGCTCAAGCGGAAATCTTTTGGAAAATGTCACCATTTTTAATATTGGGGATCATGTGACCGTGTGATGTCATATCGACGAGATATCGCTTTAGCCGCTCTAAAATAATCATTTCTTTTTCATATTTTAATACCAAGACACTGCTACGTAAAGTAATGGTTAGCAAGCTTATCTGGCTAGATCAGATAGGACTGAGTAGTGAGCTTGGTCCTCACTGGGTGCTCCACATCTAAGCTACCCTTAGAAAATCATTCAGGCACTCTGAAGTGATGTATTTTTTAGCGAGTTTGACTCGATAGTAAGTTTGATCGTCACTGGGTGCCCCATAATTTCGGCCTCGTGCCATATCTAAGCTGTGCTTAGAAAAACACCGTACCCTAACACCATCTACAAATTGTATTGACTCATTCTCTGATTCAGCACATGAGTAAGAAGGCGCGGTATTCGCAAAACGTATCCCTAAGCAAAGGGTTGGGCGATTATAAAATGTCAATCCTTGTGTTAATGTGCATATGGGGCACATAGTGAGGGTCTAACTCACTGGTCAGGAATGTTTGTTTGGTTGTCTTTAGGATAAGTCAAGGATAGAGAGTATTAAATCTCGAATTTTTTATGGGGCACATACTGCTCAGTCGTAAAGTTGCGTTCGGTCGATTTATTTTATGACACGTTAACTCATGCCGGTTTAGGGCACCTGGTGAGGATCTAACTCACTGCTCAGTAGTAAAGCTACGTTAGATTGATTTATTTTATGACATGTCAGCTCATGCCGGGTTAGGGCACCTAGTGAGGATCTAACTCACTGCTCAGTATTAAAGCTACGTTAGGCTGATTTATTTTATGACATGTCAGCTCATGCAAGATTGAGCCACCTGGTGAGGATCGAACTCACTGCTCAGTAAAGTAGTAAAGTTAGGTTAGGTTGATTGATTTTTTGACATGTCAGCGAATAACGGGTTGGGCCACCTAGTGAGGATCGAACTCTGTGCTCTTGAGTATTAGTTTGGTTGATTTTAGGACGTCAATAGCTGTTGAATTAATGTCGAAATTTTTATGGGACTCCTACTGAGAGTACATGGCGGGTCCGGTCACCTAGTAAAGATCGAACTCACTGCTCAGTTGTAATGCATGGTTAGCTTAGTTGGTTTTTGGACATATTTATAGTGGTTTGGTTATTTAACGCTTATTTTTTTTATGGAACCCCAGTGAAGATCGAACTCTGTACTCAGTTGTAATGTTAGGTTGGATTGGTGTATTTAAAGGCTCTTCTATCCTTGCTGAGTTATTTAATGTCGTAGTCAATCCTCTTTTTTTTCATATTATGCTTGACTCTATAAGCATTTACTAGGTTTGGGGATAGGTAAATATTCGTTGTTTATATTTGAGTCTATAAGTATTTACTAGGTTTGGAGATAGGTAAATATTGTCAAGAAGCATTTTCTTGATTCGGAGTTAGGCAAATATTATTAGGTTGGTGCAAAAAAAAAAAAAATGTCGTTTTTCTTTTGAAGTTGAACTCAAAAAACGACATTATTTTTGCACCAACCTAACAGTAGTTTATATATAAGTCTATAACCATTTATAAGGATAGGTAATTATTCTTCGAGTCTATGTGATTTACTTTCTTTTTTTTTTAATCATTTCACTCCAAGCAAGGCAATGAAGCTACTAAGATCAAGGGTGTTACTGAGCCTACGAATTCGAGAGATTTAATAAAGATTTTGTGCTAGCCAGCAGGGTTCGATCTTGCGTGCATCTTTGTAGGGGAAACCACCGTTTGATCAATCACCCACAGTGGAGCGGTCTAAAGGATGCCGGATTAGACGGTGGTTAACCTTATATCATAATCATTCATCTTATTTCCATATTCATATTCCATTAGTAAGGAAGAATGGTAAAAATAAATATGTAAGAGATTAAGGAGAGAAAAATTGTCCCGTATGACACAGTGAATCAATTTTCTTAACAGCAGACTTAGCAATGAATTCAATATAATCTTTCCACTTGCTTTAAAGGTTTAATAAGTATTGTAAACGATCTATATAAGTTGGTATAATTTAGCACAAATTTTGAGCACCTTCTTTTTCTCACACACAGTGATACACTTATGTCTTCAGTGAAGATCATAATGCTGTGTATTTTGCCATTATTCAGAAAGCAGGTAAGAACTAATCATTAGATCTTATTAATTTTTGCTAAGTATTTGCTATATCTTTAGTTGCTTTTCGCCACAGCTACACAAACTAGTAGTTTACAACCGTGACTAAACAGCAAAGCTCAGAGATGAAGAGTCTATTGACAAGACTTGAACTCAAAAGTGTGAAAGATACTTCATTGATGGAATTATGATATGAGGGCTGATTGATAAGTAAGGTCTCCAATCCTATAAAACAATTTTGAGACCAGATAGAATAATGGAACTGATATCAAAATGAAGGAAATTTATTTCTCTTCAAAATTACGAGGCTTGATTGATAAGTAAGATCTTTAATCCTATAAAACAATTTTGAGACCAGATAGAATAATGAAACTGGTATCAAAATGAAGGAAATTTATTTCTCTTTAAAATTACGAGGGTTGATTGATAAGTAAGATCTTTAATCCTATAAAACAATTTTGAGCATAATGAAACAATTTTTTGAATAATGAAACTGGGATTAAGTGAAGGACATTTTTACCCATAAATATAGCATACTTTAAAACCATATTTTTATCATATCTATATACATATATAACGGCAATTACTAAGTGTCTTTTATATTTGCCTTTGAAATTGAATAAATTCTTCATATCTTTTTCCAGCTGATCCGGAAGCTGTGTATTTTGCCATTATTCATAAAGCAGGTAAGAACAAATCATTAACCGTTAATCATTTTTGGCTAGTATTTGTTTTAATGGCTTTTTTTCACAGCTACACAGGCTAGCTGTCTACAGTCATGAGTAAAGTGCATGGTTCAGAAAAGAAGAGTCACTTGAAAAGGCTTGAACTCAAACCCCTTTTTACTTCAGGAAACCTGTGAGGAAGTGTGTGAAAGATGTATTATTGATTGAGCTATGAGAACTTTATGGCTGGCAGATGTACTTTTGAAGTTCAGGCGGATACGTAGGAGGTGTAAAGTTGGGTTGGACATTCGAAAGTGCCAGAGACCAACCCTGAGCAGGAATCGGGGGATGGACCTCTATTCCTGTTCAAAAGATCGGTTCAAACTCTTATCCAGTTTTTGAAACAGGAGTAGAGATCTGTCCCTTGTTTAGGATTGTCTTTCCGTTTCTTTCTAAAGTCTTTTCATTCTCTTTCATTTCTAGTTGCCACCATGCGTCCCCGGCATGACGATAAACTACATCCGCGTCCTGGATATGACGATAAACTACATACACGTCCTGGGTAAGACGATAAACTACATCCGCGTGCTGGGTAAGACGATAAACTACGTCCAACAACAAAGCCTCTGTGAGGGGGTTTTGATTAGCGTAGAACCACCTCTTAATTGCTGGCGTTTCCAGGTCCAACCTACCACCATGGGTCACATGGTGGTAGCACCTGTTAGCGTTCCAGCTATGGGCAAATAGTTAACCCCAAAACTGGGGTAAAAACTATATGAACGTGTAAAAATAGTTTTTAATACCAGAAATAATTAAAAAAAAAAATTATTACCAGAAATACATTTTTGAAAAAAACAAAACACAAAAAAAAACAACATATTTCCAGAAATACATTTTTGAAAAAAAATTAACAGCCAAAGAAAATTGTCACCAGAAATAGTTTTTTAGAAAAAAAATATTACCAACAATGAAAATTTTGTCGGCATTAAATAATCCATTCAGGTTGATATGCCATAAGACAAAACAAAACAAACGAAATCCTTGCTCGGGGATGAATTGATAGAAAAAATTATAAGCAAATTCATTTGTACCTCGATTGCATATTTGTGTCTTTGAATGTCGGTATGCATATCTGAGGGTAAACAATGACCTTTGTATGCCAGCATTGCGACTCACATCTGCATAGGTATGTGATTTCGTCAAATAAAGGTCGATTGTTCAACTCTTCCAACAATAAGCATTGCTATATATATATATATATATATATAAAAGAGTTGCTTATATATATATATATATATATATATATATATAAAAGAGTTGCTTATATATATATATATATATATATATATAAAAAAGAGTTGCTTATATATATATATATATATATAAAAAAGAGTTGCTTATATATATATATATATATATATATATATATATATAAAAAAGAGTTGCTTATATATATATATATATATATATATATATAAAAAAAGAGTTGCTTATATATATATATATATATATATAAAAAAAGAGTTGCTTATATATATATATATATATATATATATATAAAAAAAGAGTTGCTTATATATATATATATATATATATATATATAAAAAAAGAGTTGCTTATATATATATATATATATATATATATATATAAAAAGAGTTGCTTATATATATATATATATATATATATATATATATATATATATATATATAAAAAAGAGTTGCTTATATATATATATATATATATATATATAGTTCGAAGCAAAAAAATGGACACACCCGTAGAAAGTCGATTTTTGTATTTTTACCAAGACAGGTGAGTAATAGAATTCGTTTATTAATACAGTTTATTCATACAGGTGTACATATGTACATTATACAAGTCAAAAAATTATTTAGTATTTTGTTGGGTAACCTTTCACTTTACTAACAGCCTTAATTCTTTGCAGCATGCTATAGACTAAATTCTTTAGTAAGTCAACGTCATTGGCCAGATTTTTTCCAGCATTATTTAATTCGCGAAAAAGCTCGTCTTCTGTGTTAACTTTCCTATTACCGGCACGCTTGTCCATTATCGCCCGTAGGTTTTCAATTGTTTTAAGGTAAGGACTCTGACTAGGCCACAGGAAGAGTTGCAATTAATCCTCGTCGCGTTTCCTTTATAGATAACGTTTATTCTTTAAGGCAATATGCTTAGTATCGTTATCGTGTTGGAACGTAAAGCGTTGACCTTGAGAGAAAAAAAGGTTTTTTAGCAGAAAGCCACATTTGATTAATAAGAATGTTGTGGTATTGACGCTGGTTCAGGATTCCCTTGATTTTGTACAACTTATCAACTCTTGCTGCTGAGAATGCAACCCAAACGTTAATTTTTTATCGTGTTTAACAGTGGCCATGGTAGTGACTGGAGTATTCGTTTCATCGGGCGGACACTAAACACGTATTCGACCTTCATATCTAAGAGTAAAATAAATAAAATAACTATCGGACTTTGTCCATTTTGTAGTGTGTGACGTCATTCATATATATATATATATATATATATATATATATATATATATATATATATATTAGGTTGGTGCAAAAATAATGACGTAATAATGTCGTTTTTTGACGTATTTTTTAACGTCAAAAAGCGACATTATTACGTCATTATTTTTGCACCAACATATATATATATATATATATATATATATATATATATATATATATAGCGCAATGCTTATAGTTGGAAGAGTTGAACAATCGACCTTTATTTGACGAAGTCACATACCTATGCAGATGTGAGTGGCAATGCTGGCATACAAAGGTCAGTGTTTACCCTAAGATATGCATACCGGCATTCAAAGACACAAATATACAATGGAGGTACAAATAAATTTACTTATAATATGTTTTTATCAATTCACGCCAAACAAGGCGATAATGTCACTAAGACGCAAGGGGGCTACTAGAAATAAAAGAGAATGAAAATACTTTAGAAAGAAACGGAAACGCAATCCTAACCAAGGGACAAACCTCTACTCATGCTCAAAAGACCAGGAAGGAGTGTAAACCGGGCGATAGGCGAACCTGTATACACCTATTGAGGAGAGAGAAAAATAAAACAGACAGACAATTAGCAAACAAAACTGCGGAGTTCAGGCAGAGACGTTAGAAGTATCGAGTTGAAGTAGATTTTAGAAGGAACCGGAAACACAGCCCCAAACAGGAAGTCAAGGGACACACCTTTGCTCTTGTTTAAATGGCTGGAGAGTAGTGTGAATCGATCTTTTGAACAGAAGTAGAGTTCCATATATATATTTTCATTGTACATGTTTCATTAGATAATATAGACAAGTTTTTTCTATTAAATTTTAAATAAGTTCCTTTCATATTGTCTGATAAGCTTAATAACATTATCATTGAAGGACGAAATGAAATCAGCATATTGATACATGTTTAAATCCAATCTAAGCTTTCGGCTTACATAAGCTATTATCAATGATGACAATTACTTTTCAATATATCAACCAATACACGGACGAAACAATAATGATAGTCTGTTTTTGTTGCGTGAAAAATTTCAAAGCAACGACTAACTCGTGTATACGAGACGCGGTAGCGAAAATCGCGTCGCAGCCCGTGACGTCACACCTGACCACGCAAGAGTGAAAACGAGAAGTATTAAGTATGAGAAGCCGTTAGTATAAACCAATGGCTTCTGTTATCAATTACAGGCATTTAAGAATGTTTGTGGAGATTTCGTAGTTTATTTTGTTCAGGTTAGGTTTCAACTGTTTTATGTATATAGCTTCAAGAATTTTTAGTTTTTGTTTATATATCCAGGACAGAGTAAGAATATAATATAAAAGGCCCAAACACTAATATTCCATGGTTATAATTTATTACATTGTAACTGTAATTACGATCCAATTTGCAGACCTGATGAAGACCTGCAAATTCAAAAAGAAATCGGAAAATATTTGTTTGTGCCTTTTATATTATATATACATATGTGTATGTGTCACAGAAGTATAAGCACAATTCTTTCTGAACACCCTAATTAAAATGTACAAAACCCCATTTATTTTCAAGACATAGGCGATCATATATTTTTCCTGTAATATGTTATGACCTACCATGATTTCTTTCGGAAGATGGTGAAATGGTTTTCCGTTGCCTTTTGAAGTCGTATTCTTCTATGTGTCATCATCTTTCAGGTCGTGGGTGATCATGGATCTCCACAGCTTCCCATCTTTTGTAGCTCTTAGTAAATGTTGTCTTTTCGCTATCTCTTCCGATCCCTGTTCTGCTATCGATTCACGCAAGCTCGTTAGGCAGAGGTTATGGGCCGCTTTCTTTGTTTCCAAGATGACCTGTGAGTGTCAAATTTTCTAATCCCTCTTTCCTCATTCTGCGCTCGTGAAATCTCAATTGTCATTTTCGGATTCCAAGTGTCCTAATTTCTTTTCATTTTCTCTAAATCTTCGTAATTGATCATGTATCCAGTCCATGGAATCCTCAGCATCCTTCTGTAGAACCACATTTCTGTTGGCTCTAGGTTCTTCTTCATCGCTGAGGAGATTGGCTAGCATTAACTATCATATACGCTCACATGTCTAGTCCATGGTATTCTGTAGAACCATATATCTGTTGCCTGAAGTCTCTTCTTACCATCCATTTACGAAAGCTCGCAAGGTAGGTTATACGTTGTTTTCCTCTGTCCCTCTTACCTACAATCTGTCCTGTGGGTGTCAAATTTTCCAAACACTCTTTCCTCATCATATGCCCTAAAATTTTTATCTTTCTCTTCATGTTCTTAAGAATGTGTTCTTTTTGTTTCCATTTTCTCTCAAATTTCGTGGTTGCTCACATGTTCGGTTCATGCTATCCTCAGCATCTTTCTGTAGAACTACATTTCTCTTGCTTCAAGTCACTTCTTCATCTGTGAGGAGATTGTCTAGCATTCACTGCCATATAGGAGATTAGATATTACACAGTCGTCCAACACTATTTTCTTTGTTTCTAAACACACGTCAGTAGAACCACATCTATGTCACTTCAAGTCTCTTCTTCATCTGTGAGAAGATTGTCCAGCATTCACTGCCATATAGTCGTCCAACACTTTTTTTTGTTTGTTTCTAAGGACACTCTTCAGTAGAACCACATCTCTGTCGCTTCAAGTCTCTTCATCTGTGAGGATATTGTCCAGCATTCACTGCCATAGATATCCTACTGGAATTCTCCGAGGTTTTTACAACACTATTGGACGCTACTTTGAGCAATAAAATTGAATAAGTACTCTCTAAGCTTAAAAGAAAAATTGTAATGAAATCTATCATAAACGAAAATGACATGTTCGTCATTAATTAATTATAGCTAAGGATTGGGAGCTCAAAAAGGATTGAAATAAAGTTCAAATATATATATTATTCTAGGATAATTTTCCAACTTATTCAAGGTGATCTTCGCCCACTCTAACTTTCTGTCCTGGAGTAACATGCCTCACATGTTTCACGTGTGATTTCATTGTTCAGTCGTTCTTTCTCTAATTTGTGTGTGTGTGTATATATATATATATATATATATATATATATATATAAATAAGAGAGAGAGAGAGAGAGAATAACAAAATCCATAGTTTCATAGAGGAGCTTTTTTAATCGTTCGGTCCACTTGCCAGGAGATTTCCTATATGTGTGTGTGTGTGGACCGTCGCATATATTCAAAAGTGTAATCTAAACGAATCGAAAAATGTTTTAGGCCGTATCTTCCTCCTCTACGACGTTGCTTATAATTTGTTAATTTTTTTTCCCTATTTTTTTTGTTTAATAACATCGCCACAAGACTTTGCTTTCATATATTGGACGTTGGCAGGCTCCAGTTAGCAGGAGTGAGGTTTTGGTACGACTGAATTAACTGCACTGACCGACATTGCCTCGTCTGCGTGGCATAATACACATTTTAGGGGTCTGTAAACATCATCAGTAGTTGGACACCCACATGATTGGTCTCGTTACATTAACAAGGTAACATTAAAGGAGATTGTTAACATAGATAGATATGAACAGACCAAGATAGTTGGATAGACAGATAGATGGATATGAACAGACCGAGATAGTTGGATAGACAGATAGATGGATATGAACAGACCGAGATAGTTGGATAGACAGATAGATGGATATGAACAGACCGAGATAGTTGGATAGACAGATAGATGGATATGAACAGACCGAGATAGATGGATAGACAGATATGAACAGACCAAGATAGATGGATAGACAGATATGAACAGACCAAGATAGATGGATAGACAGATATGAACAGACCAAGATAGATGGATAGACAGATATGAACGGACCGAGATAGATGGATAGACAGATATGAACGGACCGAGATAGATGGATAGACAGATATGAACGGACCGAGATAGATGGATAGACAGATATGAACGGACCGAGATAGATGGATAGACAGATATGAACGGACCGAGATAGATGGATAGACAGATATGAACGGACCGAGATAGATGGATAGACAGATATGAACGGACCGAGATAGATGGATAGACAGATATGAACAGACCGAGATAGATGGATAGACAGATATGAACAGACCGAGATAGATGGATAGACAGATATGAACGGACCGAGATAGATGAATAGACAGATATGAACAGACCAAGTTAGATGGATTGACAGATATGAACAGACCAAGTTAGATGGATTGACAGATATGAACAGACCAAGTTAGATGGATTGACAGATATGAACAGACCAAAATATTAGGTAGGTGCAAAAATAATGACGCAGTAATGTCGTTTTTGACGTTAAAAAATAAGTCAAAAAACGACATTATTACGTCATTATTTTTGCACCAACCTAATAGATATGAACAGACTAAGATAAGTATAGTGTTTACGGTCATGATACGAACTGAAACTCTTTAAGAAAATAAAAACGTCTTTACTTGTTGAGCCATGACATCCACCCGTATTTTAATGACAGATCGTATAAGTTTTTTTTTTTTTTTATTTTTACAAACAGGTATAAAATCGGGTCAGAATTTAGTAGCAGGATTCAAAATGATGTAAAAGTCCAATTAACTTTCGAAAACAGTTTTTTTTCCTCTTTCTCCTCAAACGTTGCCGCCTGGCTGGGCCTCAATGTATTTATCCGAATCATATTTTATCTTTATACGTTTTTCCAAATGTTACCGATTTTTTTTTTGGGGGGGGGCATTTGGATGTGGCCACGAAACGTAGTAAGAGAATATTAATAGCACCGCCCCCGTTTCACAGTCGAGTTTTTAAATACGTACACAATCATGGCTTGTTAGCGACCCAGATGAGCCGTAGGGTCAAACCCACAGTCCGGAATGGAATGGCAACAATTTGACAAATATGTTGATATTTACCAAGCGCAATGACACACAGCTAAACAGATTGAAATGAGCAAATAAAGAATGTGTAGCGCCAATTGTACATATTGGGAAAGTGAGCTTGTTTTAAGAAATAAGCATTTTTATTCCGAAATCTCTACTTTTATTTGTACTTAAACAACGAACATATTTTTTTTTTTTACTAGTGACAAACGTGATTATATCAGTCACAAAACAAGCTTTCTAGCGGAGCACAGGGCCGGTGCGTACTCCTCCTGAAAACCCCCCACCTCACCCGATCGGCGGCATAAGTTTGATTAGGGACCCGGTCAGTGCCTTATGACACTTGCTATCGTATCAACATTTGCTTGTTTTCTACCTACATTTATATACATTACAATTTAAGCTAACCACAACAGGGGAAAACTTGTCGCAGATTTTGACGTCATTTTTGGGGTCTATGCGAATATTTTTTTTATTCATTCTGAGTCACGGGAAAACACTATATAAAATTTAATATTTTTTTATTCCATGACGTTGAAGGTGTTAAAATTATTCAACTTTTTAAGGAAAAAAAATCTCAAGTTGGTTTTAAAAATTACCGCCAAACATTGATTTATTTAAGATGGAATGATTACATGTCGCTAATTTATATTCATTTAGATAGATTGTGTTTATTTTCAATTTTTCTTGTTGAATAATTCCCCTTATTGCATATGACCCATTTACTTTTTCGATTTGCCTACAGCTCATCAGCTCTCGTATGATTGCCAAAGTTAAGCAATGTCGAGCCTGGTCAATACCTAAATGGGTAACCGCTTGGCATTACCAGGTACTGTAAGCTTGGATGTGCAGGTGGTGTACTGGATAGCATTTAAGGATTGGTAACCGCTGAGCAGAGTTCCAATTTCAGTTAGGTTTGTTGTATTCACTTGCATGCAAATACCCCTGGAACAGGTATGAATCCACCTCTACTTCCCCTATATGGGTTAATTAGTAAGATCTGTATCGTTAAAAGTATCGCTAAAATAAAGTTGCGTATTAAATAGCTTATAGAGATTGACATCCATAAATATTTATTGTGACATGTCTTTAATTAGTATTTAGATACATTTTATCCGTAATGTTAAATGTTTTAAATTATTCAACTTTTTAACGAGAAAAATCTCAAGTTGATATTAAAAATTGCCGCAAAATTGTTGATTTATTTAAGATGGAATTATCTATTATGACATGTCTCTAATTTGTATTTAGATACATTGGATTTATTTTTAATTCTTCTAGTTTAATTGTTCACTTACTATACTTAATAGGATCCATTATTGTACATAATTAGGTTACAATAAAATTTATATTTTATATGAATACGACCTTCTGAAAATTGAGACGTCGTAGAGATGTGAGGTCTGTAACATAGTTTTGGCTTGAAGATAATCTTAATTGAATTAGACTGTCCCAAATAATCTCTAGAACCATCTACTCTAAACTTTCATGAGATATTCATCATTATCATTATACGACATCCAGTCTTGTACAAGTTGATTTCTTTATCTAAGGACATTTATATACGTTACAAATTAAACGAAGCACAATTGAATATTGAAGGATGAAATATTTTTGCGAATTTGCACATCATTTTTGCTTCTTCCGTTTCCCGTTCAAATCCGTGAATTTTTTTTTGCTCATACAAAGTCTCAAAAAAAAAAAAAAAAAAAAAGATTATACAAAAGTCACTATTTTTTTTTATCCATAATGTTTTTTTTTGTTAAAAAGTTATAAATTTTAACTTAAAATTTATAACTTTTTAACAAAAAAAAACAAAAAAAGAAACAAAAACAAAAAAGAGAAAACTCAAGTTGACGTTAAAAATTGCCGCAAAATATTGCTATTTTATTTCATCTATTATGACATGTCTCTAATAATTTGTATTTAGATACATTGTAATTACTTTTTTTTTCTAGCTGAAGTGTTCACTTATATTGCATAAGATCCATTATTGTACATAATTAGGTAACAATAAAATTTATATTCTTCCTGTAAATACTACCTTATGAAATTTGAGATGTAATAGAGTCTGTTGATGGCGACTCTGGTGTGGCACCTAATGAAGATCGAACTCACAACACGAACGAAGTGATCTGCAGGACGACCTTGTTAGGTGCGGCCTATTTAATAAATATTTTTTTCGTCAATTTGTACATTTTTCTGTGCTCAGTTAGGCCCTGTACGACACAAATACTACAAGAAGAATAATGTCGTATCTTAAAGAAATAGGTTTATATCAAAACATATACAACCTAGGTCACGTACAAAATATATATCTATAAAACATATGTTTTCCCTGGAAGTATAAAATTATGCAGAAAATATCTGTAGTTGAAGGTATAAAATTGTGTTTAAAATATATACAGTTCGGTTTAAAATAACCCATAGAGGTATTGATATGCCGCTAAACTAAAGCAAACTAAGACAAACATTCATTTGTTTTGTTTGAGATATTCTGCTAAGGCAAGAAATGTTTTTTTGATTATTCAAAATTAAAAGGGAATGAAAAAAGATAAAGTTAAAGTGAGAGAAAGAATGTAAGAAAATGAAGAAATATTTTAATAATGTGACTGGCATTATCAAAAATAAATGAAGAAACTTTTTTTTTTTTATAAGCAACTAAATTCAGATTTGACTAAATCTTCACTAAGCAACACTACGACTGGCGTTAGTGTTTTGTTTGATAAATTGAAAAAAAAAAAGAAGTAAAAATAAAATTAAACAAAAATAGATACTAAATATGTAATTAAATACTGTAAAGAATTCTACCAAATTTTGAAGTTTACTTAAAAACGGAAATGTCTTTTTTTTCCCCTCTTTATTAGACCCAAGTATATCGTTTAAACAGTTTCAGTACGAATTCTTGTGTAAGAATTATGCAACCAACTCGAATTAAATTAATTAAAATTTTAACTTTCTTATTAAAAAAAAAAATCATGTAAATAAACAAATAAATGACAGAAAAACCTACCAGATTGTATGTTTGTACATACGGCTTAGGTGCATTACGTTTTGTTACATTTTTCATTTTTAGTCCCTTTTTTTTTTCGTCCGTCATTTCAAGGTAAATATATATAGCGTTCCGTGTTTTGAATATTTTGTTTTAAATTCCAAAGTTGATGGGCACAAAGGCGTACATCATCCAGCTAGGTAGGAAAGAAATCACTCCCTGACAGTACAAACTCCGTCCTATAGTTCGTTCGGACAAAAATCTGATAACCAGAAGAATACGAACAAGTGGAATGTGTAGAACGTAATAAAACCGATGTTTTCCCTGGGCTTCGCGTGCGCGACTTCGATGCCAACCGGTGAATGCGATAGAAAAGGGAGAGGAGACGGCGAAGAAACAAATGAATTGTGAGGAAGAGAAGGTTGGGTGTGCGTGTGTTTGATAAAATGAAGACAACACGAGAGAGACGGGTAAAGAACAATACAAGGGGAGACGCGAGAAAGAAAGGGGGAACGAAAAAAAACAAAAAAAAAACAGAAGACAAAGTAAAAAAAAAAAAAAAAAAACAGAAGACAAAGTAAAAAAAAAAAAAAAAAAAAAGAAATTTAGACACCAGCAACAAGTTATATCAGACGTTTGTACTGTATGAGGAAATACGGGTGCAGTTTGCTTTTCCAATATACTTGACTATCACTCACACTCTCTCTCTCTTATATATATATATGGATGAAACAACAAGAAAAAAACTATTCCTAGCCGACTCGTTTCGTCTTCTGAAGGACTTTACTTTATCAAGACTATTTGCCGTGAATAAAGTCCCTCAGAGGACGAAACGCGTTGGCTAAGAATAGTTTTTCCTCTTGTCTTTTTTTTTCGTTTTGTTGCTTCACAGATACACTATGTGAAAATAATAATAATAATAATAATAATAAATATATATATATATATTGTGTAACCTGGATATAAGAGAGTTGTCGGGACGGGAGAAGAAGTCTCTTATATCCGGGTTTCTCTTATATCCGGATTTGGTCTATTTTCTTTAGGTAAGTATGGCTCTAATTTGGGACCAGAGAAAATCTCTCTTATGTCCGGGTTACACTGTGTGTGTGTATATAACCACACAATAAAAAATCCGTGGTACGTAATGCAACAGAATCCAAGTAATATAAAATAACAAAACTGATCCACATATGACAGCTCAATATATTTATTGTAGTGCATATATGAATTCAGTTGTGTGCCATGCGTGATATACACCCAAAATAGGGCCAAAATGTGTAAAAATAGGTTTTAATATCAGTAATACATTTCTTGTAAAAAAATTATTACCAGCAATAATTTGGGGAAAAAATATTACCAGGAATACATTACCAGCAATCAGTTGGGTGCCATGCGTGATACACGCTTAGGCGATCATGTATCTTTCGATTCATGACTGACGAGACAGATTTTTCTCCCCGCAGTAGGTTGCCATTTCTTTCTACAGTAGACCAGTTTCCATCCAAGGCTATAGAACCCGTTCTGTCCCGCTATTTATCCATAGCTTAGAAGGGGATTCATACCTTTCCCGAGGTTATTAGCACGTAAGTGAATATAATGAATTCGACTGGAATTCGAACTCGGCTCTACGATTTCTTAAACCAATATCCATTACTCCAGCGTACACCACTTCGCCTGGAATGGAATTGACAACACTAAGGACTTAGATTTAAAAAAAAAAATGGCCATTTATCATATGGGTTATTAAATATTATCTAAATGTAATTTATACACACACATTATATATATATATATATATATATATATATATATATATATATATATATATATATATGAGAGAAAGACCAGATGGAACAAAAATCCACTGTTCGTAGCATATACTTTTAAAAACAATGCTCAATACAAAAGAGAGCAATATATTATTAAGACATTATAATAAAAACATGTTGAAATCGCAACACAAAAGCTTTTGTGCAGCGATTTCAACGTTTTTATTATAATCTCTTATAATAAAAGTGTAATAATATATCTCGAAATAAATTGGTACGTGGTTAAAAAATGCTCAGTACAACGGAGAGCCTATAAAATTATTCTTCATTTTTCTGACATTATATATATATTATAAATTAATTGATTTAAAATATGTTTTTTTTTCGCTATACAGTTCTAACCATGTTTCAAAAATGGAAGCTAAAAGCTCCGAATTTAATTTTGTAATTAAATTAAAGACATTATTTCCATTTCATCCCCAAGCGAATTTTGGAGTAACTTTTAAAAAATATTAATGCTCTGTAAATTTACATTGAGCATTATTTTGTAAAAATAAAAATATCTATAAGAACACCGGATTATATATCGTACTGTTCTTTCTTTATATTTATATATATGTATATATATATATAAATATATATATATATATATATAAATATAAATATATATAAAATATATATATATATATATATATATATATATATATATATATATATATATATATATATAATATATATATAATTTACATATAATATATATATATATATATTATATACATATATATAATATATATATATAACAAAATAGACCAAACCCGGATATAAGAGACTTCTTCTCCGGCCCCGACAACTCTCTTATATCCGGGTTACACTGTACTTCACATTGATTACACAACTCATGCAGAAGCAATTATCAAATGCCGGTGTAGTTTATTTTTATTTTAATTTTTGAAATTAAAGCAAAAATAAATATACCAACACTTGTAATTGCTTCGGCAGGAAACTCAGAGTTGTGCAATCAATGTAAGGTATTTTGTATATTCCTTAATATATATATATATATATATATATATATATATATATATATATGTGTGTGTGTGTGTGTGTATTTATAATGTGGATAGATTATGTCTATTTGTTTTAATCCTCTCAAATGAAGGCATGCTGCCTAACTATCTATCTATCTCTCTCTCTCTCTATATATATATATATATATATATACACACATCGCCCGGCTTATACTTCTTCACATTCTATTGCTTCCTGTTTACGATCTGGTTGCTTAGAATGAATCGATTATAGATATATATACGTTTACGGCCACAATACGTTGAAACACCTGTTTCTAGTAAGTTAAGCACCGTCAAGCCTAGTCGGTACCTAGATGGGTGATCGCTTGGGAATACCGGGCATCTTAAACGTGGATGACGGCTCAGAGCGCTAAGTTCCAATTCCAGTTGGGTTCGCTATATACACTTAAGTGCAAATACTCTTGCGAAATGTATTAATCAACCTCTTTATCCCCCAGCTATGAGTTAATTAGTATGACTATCAGTAAATCATTATCATCTCCCCCAAAATTCTTATAATCCCAAATATTTTCTGACTGTAACAAAAGGTTGATAAGCCATAAAAAACAAATCATTTTTATAAATGGCGCGATGGATAAATTGTCGTCTAAATAACGCAAAAATGAAAATAATACTGACATTTGATTTTAACAGATATATTTACCAAAATTACACAAAAAATATCTTGAAATATTAAAAGTTTTTTTCAATAAAATCGGCATTGGCTTCAACCACGATCTCCAGACGATTTCGGAATCTTCTGTAACTCTTCTGGACGGTCTCCTTGTTTAAGTTGGTAAATGCTACCGTAATCCTTGCCTGCAGTTCATCTTTGGTGTTACAAGGAGTTTTGTTGGTCTTTCGCTCAACTACGGCCCATTCATAATAATCAAAGGGGCTTGCAGTCTGGGGAGCTGCATTGCGATGTGGTGATGTGGTCGCAGAAATTCTCTGACAGCAATGACTGGGTTCTCCTGCTTGTGTGCTATGGTGCAGAGACCTATTGCCAGACACAGTGTCTTCCAGCATAGGCTATTTCAAATTTCTGGTGGAGTGAATTGCGTCATGGTTCTTTTTCTCACAGACAATGCACGGTGCCCAACTGATCCTACTATATTGTGCAGTGGACATAATCCCAAAAACAAACATGCGAAATTAAAAATATAAAATTTACTCATTGCACTATCTCTCTCTCTCTCTC
Source organism: Acanthosepion lycidas (assembly GCA_963932145.1). Taxonomy (NCBI): domain Eukaryota; kingdom Metazoa; phylum Mollusca; class Cephalopoda; order Sepiida; family Sepiidae; genus Acanthosepion; species Acanthosepion lycidas. The sequence goes on along the minus strand of OZ010592.1, from coordinate 82,994,609 downwards.
TCTCATATATATATATATATATATATATATATATATATATATATATAAAACAGTATATTTATTTTCACCTTCCGGCCTGAAATATTCGGGAAATCTTATTTGAAAAATTTACGCTCCCCCATTTCTCGAAAATTCAGGCCGGTAGATGAAAATAAATATAATATTTAATAAACAGAGCATCTTACTCAAATATGGGTATCCACTACAAATAACGTTTTTAGGCTGGATTTTTATTAATCCGACAGATCTGTATTACTTTAAACGTTATGTTTGCTGGATATCCGTATATGAGTAGACGTCCCGTTTATATATTAAACAGTATGTATATATATATATATATATATATATATATATATATATATATATTACTTTTACACATTGGCCTGAATTTTCGAGAAATCTTATTAAAGAATACACACATACACACATATATATATATATATATATATATATATATATACACACACACATACATTTATATATATATATATATATAAAATGGGTTTTTAATTTCGATCACTTCACTCTAATGCCATTGGAAAAGTTGTGGACCCGTTTTCCTTCAGGTGTGGATGAAATGGCAGTGCTGATATCACACTTTTGCACTGGGTGGGGGAAGCCAGTCTGGGTGAAGGAAAACTCATTTCAAAGAGGAAACCTGTTCGGCAACGTTTTTCTGTTATTATTAGCCAACCACGCCATGAAAAGCGTAGCTGGTCTTACACGAGGCTTCACCACTATAATCGAATCATTTGCATGCGTTGTTTAGAATCTGGTACGTTGAAATCGACGAGAGAGTTCATGATATTTTTCCAGTATTCTTACTTTTTTCTGTTTGGTGGGAGCAAGAGAATGCAAACATTGTCTGTATGGTTCACTCTCCCAAGGGTTTTCAGCCACATCCTTAGCAATTTTCAAGAGGATTTTTTTTCTTTTGGTGTTGTTAGTTTCTTTTATAGAAAATTGCCACTCGAATTCTAGCCATGCCCAACACTCGAGTGCTCAGAATGAACGCTCCTACTAGAATTCAAAACCACACAAATAATACATGTTGCATAGTCAAAATATGAAAAGAAACTAACATCATCAACACCTCCACCAAAAAAAAAAAAACCCATTAGCAATGGTTAAAGAAGTAGCCGAAAGTCCTTGGGACAAACTGTCAATATCGTTAAATGGACATTTTTTTCTACTCGCTCACTCCCACCAACCGTAAAAATATTAACCCTTTGAGCCTCGACCACCGCTTTACCGGTGGTAGAGAAAAATGGCGTAATGCCCATCCACCGGTTGAACGGTGGTTGAGAAAAATGGCGTAATGCCCATTCACCGGTTGAACAGTGGTAAAGTAAAACGACTTAATGGTCAGCTACAGGTTGAACGGTGGGTAAACACTTGTAACTAGTTTTATATCTACCGTGAAAGATTACATACCAATTATTTGCGAATTTTGTCTCAGGAGCTCAGGTTTAAAATTATTCTGAACCGCAGGGCTTAAAGGGTTAAGAACGATTGAAAATCTAAATAAAATTTTCCTTGTACGTCATATTTAACGAAAGATGTTTAAAAGAAAGTTTGCTGCCCAAATATGCATTAAAAAGGACAAGTAGTCATTGAGGTCAGCACCCAGCAACGACGGTCTGTTTCATGCTGAAACGCAACCTTCAGGCCGGAAGATTGTGTTTAAGCATGAAACAGACTGTTACATGTTGACCTCAATATCCACTTTCATATTTACATACGGTCTATCCCTGAAATTGAGCACTTAAAACTAATAAATATAGCATACCTTAAAACTATATTCTTATCATTATATATATCTTTTTCGGAGGGTCGGTCACCAATTCAATACCTAACGAGGAAAATATTAATTATTTTTGCCCCACCTCCCAGGTTTGGTGCGTTTTAACACCAGTTGTTGAAAATAGTTTTATTAACCGATGATATTATTTTTTTCTGAAGATGTGTCGGTCGAAAAGTACCTAAAATTTTTATCATCGTGATACTTTTGTATCGTTTTTTTATGAATAAAATATGATCCCCTTTCTAAAGATCATATATATATATATATATATATATATATATATATATATTATGAAATGGACAAAGTCCGACATTTATTTTAAGACATTTTTATGTTTATACATTCTTTTTTATAGATACAAATATTTAAGTAAATGCTCTGTTTTATAATAAACAATATTAAATAACATTTACCGGCCTGAAAATTTCTCGGATATTCAGGCCGGTAAATGTTATTAATACTGTTTATTATAAAACAGAGCATTTACTTAAATATTTGTATCTTTAAAAAGAATGTATAAACATAAAAATGTCTTTATATATATATATATATATATATATATATATATATATATATATATATATATATACCAGCCTTTATATAGATGTGATTTTGGTTGAAATACAAAGGTAGCTTACAATCTGATTTATTAGCAGAATTCTGATCGGAAATAGTCACTATATAATGTTAAATCTCCGTGTACAATATTACCTACTGAATTAAGTGCCTTGACAGAGAAGGAGATTATGTTGAAAAGTTAGGATACCGACTTATTGATTTATTATTTGTTTTTTTACATCACTTTATATTTCGCTAGTAATCCATATATGGGCCTTTGGTTCGGATTTCTAATTTGCAAGATTAGGGTAACAACATGACCAGTGTAATGGGTTCGTGTCTGTCCCCCTACCCACCGAATCTATGATACGCCGCTCCCCGTTTTATGACATCCCAATTTTCATAAGTTAGTATTCATATAAAATATATATTTTATTTGAACCTAATTATATACAATCGTGGATAATATGCAATATAGGTGAACAATTCAACTAGAAAAATTGAAAATAAATACAAATTAGAGACATGTCTTAATAGATCATTCCATCTTAAATAAATCAACAATGTTTTGCGCCAGTTTTTAAGATCAACTTGGGATTTTTCTTAGTAAAAAGCTGAAGAATTTTATCCCATTCAAAATTATGGAGAAAAAATACTGAATTTTATGTTTTTTTTTGTGTTTTTTTGAGACTTTGCACGAGTAAAAGTCAAAACAAATTCACGGATTTAGACGACAAAAAAAAAAAAAAAAAAACGACGTCAAAATCTACGAAAATTTAGTTGTTTTTAGTGTAATTTATTACGTATTTCAATGTAGGTAGAAAAAAGCAAATTATGATAATATAGCTAGGGTCACAAAGCACTGTCTGGGGCCGCCAATCAGGCTCCCCTTCCTCCAGTCGGACAGTTCGGGAGTAGTACGCAACGGCCCTCTGTAGCAATTTCCACCTACGCGCCGTTCACCTTTGTTCGAAAGAGACAAAGGCTGACAAAATTAATTTTTAAATGAACTATTTTTTTTTCCTATTTTTTTTTTTTTTTTTTTTTTTTTACATCTTCTTCATCGTTTTCTATAAAAATTTAGCCTTTATTTACAGTTTTAATGAAGCTATCAGTAATAATGGTGGCGTTTGTGATACTTCAATTATATGAGAGACCATAATCCATGTGAATACAATCGTTTATTGTGAATGCGAACGTTTTCTTTAATAACACATTTAATTGAAAAATCAACGCGTTTCTCAGTTTGTTTTTTGACGAACTCACACATATAGAGTTAGACGTACACTGCGTTGCATACACAGACAAACTGGGAGTGTAATAACAACATATTAAATGGGTAAATAATATCGTTCATATCAACTTACAGACTGTTTGAGAAAGAGAGAGAGAAAAAAATACAGTAGTAGCGCTATTAGTTCTACTAAGTGCAGACTAAATGAAGATGACTATCATGTGCAGCAGTGTACAATTTTGGTACTATGAATGTTGGTCTGTTTTTTTCTTTCATTTCAGTTTCTTTAAATTTTAATTCTTTCTTTCTTTTCCCTATGTCGTTTCTTTCTTCTTCTTTTTTCATTTTTGTTCCTTTACCCTTTTCCTCTTTCTTTCTCGTTGTTTTACTCTTTGCTTCATTCTAGTCGTTTCACATTTTCTTTCTTTCTTTCATTCTTTCTTTCATTCTTTCTAGTCTTTTTACATTTTCTGTCTGCCTATCTTTTTTCTTTTAAAAAAAAAAGAAAAGGTAAAATAATTAGAAAGTAAGACAGAAAAGGTAAAATAGTTGGTTATCCTTTTTTCTAGTAAAACAGAAAGAAAGAAAGAAAAAGTTAAAACAACTTTTTCTTTCTTTCTTTCTGTTTCACCTTTTCTTTCTTTCTTTCTGTTTTACTTTTTCTTTTTTTCTTTCTTTCTGTTTTACCTTTTTTTTTCTTTCTGTTTTATCTTTTTTTTCTGTTTCACCTTTTCTTTCTTTCTTTCTTTCTTTCTTTCTGTTTCACCTTTTCTTTCTTTCTTTCTTTCTGTTTCACCTTTTCTTTCTTTCTTTCTTTCTGTTTCACCTTTTCTTTCTTTCTTTCTTTCTTTCTGTTTCACCTTTTCTTTCTTTCTTTCTTTCTTTCTGTTTCACCTTTTTTTTTCTGTTTCACCTTTTTTTTTTCTTTCTGTTTCACCTTTTTTTTGTTTCTTTCTGTTTCACCTTTTCTTTCTTTCTTTCTTTCTGTTTTACCTTTTTTTTTCTTTCTGTTTTATCTTTTTCTTTCTGTTTCACCTTTTCTTTCTTTCTTTCTTTCTTTCTGTTTCACCTTTTCTTTCTGTTTCACCTTTTCTTTCTTTCTTTCTTTCTTTCTGTTTCACCTTTTCTTTCTTTCTGTTTCACCTTTTCTTTCTTTCTGTTTCACCTTTTCTTTCTTTCTTTCTTTCTGTTTCACCTTTTCTTTCTTTCTTTCTGTTTCACCTTTTCTTTCTTTCTGTTTCACCTTTTCTTTCTTTCTTTCTTTCTGTTTCACCTTTTCTTTCTTTCTTTCTTTCTTTCTTTCTTTCTGTTTCACCTTTTCTTTCTTTCTTTCTTTCTGTTTCACCTTTTTTTTCTTTCTGTTTCTCCTTTTTTCTTTCTGTTTCACCTTTTTTTTTCTTTCTTTCTGTTTCACCTTTTCTTTCTTTCTTTCTTTCTGTTTCACCTTTTCTTTCTTTCTTTCTTTCTGTTTCACCTTTTCTTTCTTTCTTTCTGTTTCACCTTTTTTTTGTTTCTTTCTTTCTGTTTCACCTTTTCTTTCTTTCTTTCTTTCTGTTTTACCTTTTTTTTTCTTTCTGTTTTATCTTTTTCTTTCTGTTTCACCTTTTCTTTCTTTCTTTCTTTCTGTTTCACCTTTTCTTTCTTTCTTTCTTTCTTTCTGTTTCACCTTTTCTTTCTTTCTGTTTCACCTTTTCTTTCTTTCTTTCTTTCTTTCTGTTTCACCTTTTCTTTCTTTCTGTTTCACCTTTTCTTTCTTTCTTTCTTTCTGTTTCACCTTTTCTTTCTTTCTGTTTCACCTTTTCTTTCTTTCTTTCTTTCTGTTTCACCTTTTCTTTCTTTCTGTTTCACCTTTTCTTTCTTTCTGTTTCACCTTTTCTTTCTTTCTTTCTTTCTGTTTCACCTTTTCTTTCTTTCTGTTTCACCTTTTCTTTCTTTCTTTCTTCCTTTCTTTCTGTTTCACCTTTTTTTTCTTTCTGTTTCTCCTTTTTTCTTTCTGTTTCACCTTTTTTTTTCTTTCTTTCTGTTTCACCTTTTCTTTCTTTCTTTCTAGTTCCTTTACTTTTTCTTTCTTTCTTTTGTCTTTACCTTTTTTCTTTCTTTTTTTCGTCGCTATATAAAAATATTTTCAGCATATATTCTTCAGCAGTGCCACCAATAGTATTGGTCTAAGGGACTAAGCAACAATCAGATGACCAATGAAAGAGAGAAATGGAAATGTCTTCTTTTACTTCTCCTTCCTTTTCAATTTTTTCTGTCTCTTTCTCACATACGTCCCCTCTCGCTTATCACTCATAATATCTTTCTTTCTTTCTTTCCCCATTCAACATAACAGATAAACATTTTCAGTGCACGCAACAAACCGGAAGTAAGAGATTTTCAGCTGCAAACAAAAGTTGCCATAAATTACGACTGAGAATTTCATTTGCGTCTGTACATCTTATAAATTACTGACAGAAGGTACTGGAGCGATAAAGATTGTGTTACGCCAAATTCAACATTTGAAACTTTTACCGGCATTGGTGTATGTGGCTATTGCTGCTTGTGGTGGTGGTAGTGGTGAGAGTGAAAACAGTTGAAACATCGACATTTTTCTATGTATGTAGGCACGGGTTTAAATTACTCCATGGTCGATTTGTCGAGGTGGCATCATGACAATATCGGTCTGGGGAGATGATCCCAACAAGCGGTTCCACTGGGAAGTGCCTGAAAAAGCATTGCACGGGTTGATCCAACACATGCAAAGGAAATTGGGTAGATAATAGGAAGGCGTTGATAGTTGTGCTTCAATGTCACAAGTCATCGTGGCCGAGTGTTTGAATGTATTGACCTTGTTCAAACCGCTGATCAAGCGAGATTATGCATTTACCCCCATAAACTGTAACTAAGGCATGTCCAGTATAATTACAGAATCAAGCATAGGTTAGTTCTATGGATTTTGAAAAAACATGAATGTTCCCGAGCGGGAGTTTGCTCCAGGGATTAGCTATCAACAAGAAATTATCCATCATTATAATATTAAGTCTAATAATAATAATAACAACAACATGAACCAAAATTTTAAGAAATATTCGTCCTCCGACAGGATTCGAACCTGTATCCTATACGGAACCGTCATTTAGCTTGACGTCCCTTTAACCGATTTGGCTACAGAGGAGCGTTCGGTTAGCAAGGTCGAATTTACTGTCTTTAAACTTCAATTTTCCATGAATCTCTCACGTACATTCATATCTGCTCAAAGCGCCTCCAAATGTAAACAAATCGGTTAAAGGCACGTCAAGCTAAATGACGGTTCCGTATCGGATAGAGGTTCGAATCCTGTCGGAGGACGAATATTTTCTCGGACATTCAGGCCGGTAAATGTTTAATACTGTTTATTATAAACAGAGCATTTACTTAAATATTTGTATCTATAAAAAGAATGTATAAACATAAAAATGTCTTAAAATAATTGTCGGACTTTGTCCATTTCATAATGTGTGACGTCATTTGTTTATATTTGGTTATGCCATGAGCAGATATGAATGTATGTGAGAGATTCATGGAAGATTGTATTTTAAAGACAGTAAAATCGACCTTGCTAACCGAACGCTCCTCTGTGGCCGATACGGTTAAGGCACGTCAAGCTAAATGACAATTCCTGTCGGAGGACGAATATTTTCTATGAACATTTCTCGGGCATTCAGGCCGGTAAATGATGTTTAATATTGTTTATTATAAAACAGAACATTGACTTAAATATTTGTATCTATAAAAAAGAATGTATAAACATAAAAATGTCTTAAAATAATTGTCGGACTTTGTCCATTTCATAATATGAATCAAAATGCAAATCTAAACCCTTGTATGGAAAGTATCTAAAGCGTCTGTATGAACTTGACATCAATGTTCACCAAAGCCGTCAATGTCTTAGGAACAGTGGTCATAAGGAGGAGACAGAACGCCTTATTATAGCAGCATAAGACCAATGTCTTCCAACTGATGCCTACAAGCCTAAAAATCAACAAAGATGGTTCAATTCTGCCTGTCTTTTATGCCATGAATTTAATGAAATTGTTGACCGCATATTGTGCTCAGTCTATGCTAAGAAAGAATTCATTATTAGACATAACAGAGATATATATATATATATATAATATACATAGACATATCTGTTCAAAATATAGTAATGAGGTCCAGGTTATATGGTAGAAGCACCGCCCGAATGGTGATGAAGTGACTATACGGTGGAATTTTCCAAGTCTCACAGAGAGAAAAATCGATGCTAATAAACATAGTCATAAAAGATTTCAAAAATGGAACCTGCTAATTAATATGACTTGCCCACAGAATTCCAATCTTTATAGAAAAGGAATTTCAAAAACGGTCAAGGTATAAGGACCTGTAAATCGAAATAACAAAACTGTGGAAACTTAAACGAAACTTCCCAAATATGCATAGATAATTCCCTGTAGATAGATAATGAACAGACCCAGAGAGATAGATAATGAACAGTCCCAGATAGATAGATAGATAGATAATGAACAGGCCGAGATAGATAGATAGATAGATAGATAGATAGATAGGAAAGGACCTAGATAGATAGATAGATAGGAAAGGACCTAGATAGATAATGAACAGGCCGAGATAGATAGATAGATAGATAGATAGATAGATAGGAAAGGACCTAGATAGATAGATAGATAGGAAAGGACCTAGATAGATAGATAGACAGATAGATAGATAGATAGATAGGAAAGGACCTAGATAGATAGATAGACAGATAGATAGATAGATAGATAGGAAAGGACCTAGATAGATAGATAGATAGATAGATAGATAGATAGATAGATAGATAGATAGATAGGAAAGGACCTAGATAGATAGATAGGAAAGGACCAAGATAGATAGGAAAGGACCAAGATAGATAGATAGATAGATAGATAGATAGATAGATAGATAGATTTGAATAGACTGAGATAGATATAAACAGATTTAGATAAATATGAACAAAGATAGAAATGTCTTCACATATCGTCACGATGGTTGTATCATGCAATTCCTGATTCTTTCCTAAATTATAACGAGTGAATTGTTCAGTGAAGCCTCAGAAAACCGTCGTAGATGATAAATGTGTAGCAGTTATAGAACATTCCATGGTCGAATGAATTTCACCGAATTTAACACCGTGACATTCTCGAGGAAGTCAACAAAACAAATGTCCTTCTATTTTTTTTTCGTGGGAGGGGGGCCGGGGTCTGTTCGTCTTGGGAACTTTATCATCTGTCTCTTTTTTCCCCTCTTTTTTAGATAAATCTCAATAAATGCTACACGTACGATTATCGACATACAGCTTTTAAAGTGTGGCATAAGGCTACAGTAATGGGGTGCGCTGTAATAATCAAACTTGTCGGTAATTACTAATTGTTGGTTAGACTGACAAAAGGCCACTATCGTTGATCACACAGTGTGGATCGAACTCGGTATAACAATCTTTTGAAACTTAGGTTAGTCCGATTCGAAATCAGTACAAATCACTTCAGTAATTTCTCTCATACTAATGGACAGAGAGACTAGATTACTAACCACTACTCCATGGCAAATTATCTTTCATGTGTATGCGATATATATATTTTCTCTGTGTGTGCGTCGATCCTTGAATTCGATTCTATATCGCTCCGTGTGTGTGTTTTTGTCACTTTCACTCTCTCTCTCAACGACTGTTCACATCAATCTATCTATGAATCTGTCAATATATCATGATTTCCTCATATCAATCTTCATATATACTTTTTTAATCGTATAACCAAAGCAAGGCGATAATGCCACTAAAACGCAATGTGGCTAATGGAGTTAAAAAATGAAAAGAATTTAGTGAGGAGAAAGGAGAATAATAGAACATTTCACTGTTTATATCTATCTCACTCTGTTCATATCTATCTATCTATCTATCCCTGTTCATATCTATCTCACTCTGTTCATATCTATCTATCTATCTATCTATCTATCCCTGTTCATATCTATCTCACTTTGTTCATATCTATCTATCTATCTATCCCTGTTCATATCTATCTCACTCTGTTCATATCTATCTATCTATCTATCCCTGTTCATATCTATCTCACTCTGTTCATATCTATCTATCTATCTATCCCTGTTCATATCTATCTCACTCTGTTCATATCTATCTATCTATCTATCCCTGTTCATATCTATCTCACTCTCTTCATATCTATCTATCTATCTATCCCTGTTCATATCTATCTCACTCTGTTCATATCTATCTATCTATCCCTGTTCATATCTATCTCACTCTGTTCATATCTATCTATCTATCCCTGTTCATATCTATCTCACTCTGTTCATATCTATCTATCTATCCCTGTTCATATCTATCTCACTCTCTTCATATCTATCTATCTATTTCTGTTCATATCTATCTCACTCTCTTCATATCTATCTATCTATCTATCTATCCCTGTTCATATCTATCTCACTCTCTTCATATCTATCTATCTATCTATCCCTGTTCATATCTATCTCACTCTCTTCATATCTATCTCACTCTCTTCATATCTATCTATCCCTGTTCATATCTATCTCACTCTCTTCATATCTATCTCACTCTCTTCATATCTATCTATCCCTGTTCATATCTATCTATCTCACTCTCTTCATATCTATCTATCCCTGTTCATATCTATCTATCTCACTCTCTTCATATCTATCTATCCCTGTTCATATCTATCTATCTCACTCTCTTCATATCTATCTATCCCTGTTCATATCTATCTATCTCTGTTCATATCTATCTATCTCACTCTCTTCATATCTATCTATCCCTGTTCATATCTATCTATCTCACTCTCTTCATATCTATCTATCCCTGTTCATATCTATCTATCTCACTCTCTTCATATCTATCTATCCCTGTTCATATCTATCTATCTCACTCTCTTCCTATCTATCTATCTATCCCTGTTCATATCTATCTATCCCTGTTCATATCTATCTCACTCTCTTCATATCTATCTATCCCTGTTCATATCTATCTCACTCTCTTCATATCTATATATCCCTGTTCATATCTATCTCACTCTCTTCATATCTATCTATCCCTGTTCATATCTATCTATCTCACTCTCTTCATATCTATCTATCCCTGTTCATATCTATCTATCTCACTCTCTTCATATCTATCTATCCCTGTTCATATCTATCTATCTCACTCTCTTCATATCTATCTATCTATCCCTGTTCATATCTATCTATCTCACTCTCTTCATATCTATCTATCTATCTATCCCTGTTCATATCTATCTATCTATCCCTGTTCATATCTATCTATCTATCCCTGTTCATATCTATCTCACTCTCTTCATATCTATATATCCCTGTTCATATCTATCTATCTCACTCTCTTCATATCTATATATCCCTGTTCATATCTATCTATCTCACTCTCTTCATATCTATCTATCCCTGTTCATATCTATCTATCTATCTATCTATCTAACTCTCTTCATATCTATCTATCCCTGTTCATATCTATCTATCTATCTATCTATCTAACTCTCTTCATATCTATCTATCTATCCCTGTTCATATCTATCTATCTCACTCTCTTCATATCTATCTATCTATCTATCCCTGTTCATATCTATCTATCTCACTCTCTTCATATCTATCTATCTATCCCTGTTCATATCTATCTATCTCACTCTCTTCATATCTATCTATCCATCCCTGTTCATATCTATCTATCTCACTCTCTTCATATCTATCTATCCATCCCTGTTCATATCTATCTATCTCACTCTCTTCATATCTATCTATCCATCCCTGTTCATATCTATCTATCTCACTCTCTTCATATCTATCTATCCATCCCTGTTCATATCTATCTATCTCACTCTCTTCATATCTATCTATCCATCCCTGTTCATATCTATCTATCTCACTCTCTTCATATCTATCTATCTATCCCTGTTCATATCTATCTATCTCACTCTCTTCCTATCTATCTATCTATCCCTGTTCATATCTATCTATCCCTGTTCATATCTATCTCACTCTCTTCATATCTATCTATCCCTGTTCATATCTATCTCACTCTCTTCATATCTATATATCCCTGTTCATATCTATCTCACTCTCTTCATATCTATCTATCCCTGTTCATATCTATCTATCTCACTCTCTTCATATCTATCTATCCCTGTTCATATCTATCTATCTCACTCTCTTCATATCTATCTATCCCTGTTCATATCTATCTATCTCACTCTCTTCATATCTATCTATCTATCCCTGTTCATATCTATCTATCTCACTCTCTTCATATCTATCTATCTATCTATCCCTGTTCATATCTATCTATCTATCCCTGTTCATATCTATCTATCTATCCCTGTTCATATCTATCTCACTCTCTTCATATCTATATATCCCTGTTCATATCTATCTATCTCACTCTCTTCATATCTATATATCCCTGTTCATATCTATCTATCTCACTCTCTTCATATCTATCTATCCCTGTTCATATCTATCTATCTCACTCTCTTCATATCTATCTATCCCTGTTCATATCTATCTATCTATCTATCTATCTAACTCTCTTCATATCTATCTATCCCTGTTCATATCTATCTATCTATCTATCTATCTAACTCTCTTCATATCTATCTATCTATCCCTGTTCATATCTATCTATCTCACTCTCTTCATATCTATCTATCTATCTATCCCTGTTCATATCTATCTATCTCACTCTCTTCATATCTATCTATCTATCCCTGTTCATATCTATCTATCTCACTCTCTTCATATCTATCTATCCATCCCTGTTCATATCTATCTATCTCACTCTCTTCATATCTATCTATCCATCCCTGTTCATATCTATCTATCTCACTCTCTTCATATCTATCTATCCATCCCTGTTCATATCTATCTATCTCACTCTCTTCATATCTATCTATCCATCCCTGTTCATATCTATCTATCTCACTCTCTTCATATCTATCTATCTATCTATCCCTGTTCATATCTATCTATCTCACTCTCTTCATATCTATCAATCACTATCACAGTATGTTCATAACTATCTACATACCTATCACGGTTTCTTCATATGAATCATTGTTTTTTTTAATCATTTCAATCAAGGCGATAACTCCACTAAGACGCAAGGAAGTTACTCTAGTGAAAGAGAATGACAAAAATTTAGTGAGTGAAAAAGGAAATAAAAGAACAGTAATCACTGTTTATATCTCTCTCTATGCCTATCTACACCTATCTATCTATATCTGTCCAGTGAATTGTCATGATTCTTGGGAAAAAAATAGTGGAGTGGTTTTCCGTTGCCTTCTCCACAGTTCGGAATTCAGACGGAAGAAAATTTGGAATGTTAAGGGCTTTTAAAGTAATAGACAATACATTTACAGTCAACATGGATCTGATTCGGCCAGCAGCAAAACAGTTAAACTGTAGGATGCCCAGTAAAAAAGCGGTAAATTCAGAAAGACAAGCGACAAATGTTGAAAACTGGTGACGACTGAGGTGACTGAAAAAATTTAAGAATTTCTGCATATTTTGTCGGATGTTGTTCTTTGAAAAGTACGATAACTTGACGCTCAAAAATCAGCGAGAAAATGGAGAGCAGAAGACGAAAGTTATCTGCAAATGACCTTTAAATGACGAGAGTCATAAGATCGAGCAGCAATCAATCATAAAGAACCAATCAGAGTTAAGTAATTACGCGAGATTGCCAAGCTCTCTGTCTTCGGGCAGAGGGTGACTCAATCGGCCCCGGAAACTCGGTTGAGTAGAATAGACAAGAAATGTACCCGATCCCGCGGTTGCGGGATCTGAGTAAATTTTGACTATTGGCCCGAGCGAACACGCTCGGGTTCCCCCACAGTAATCTCGACTTAGTGACATCTCTTCTCAGAGAGGGAACTGGGTAATTACAGCGTCGAATAATTATTCAAGGTCAATTATTTCTGAAAGATAAAACTGATAATAAATTTGCCGCTTTTTTACTGGATATATTATTATAGAAAACTGCAAACCGAGTACGGCGTTTTTTTTTTTTTTGTTTTTTATTACGCTGAATTTGATAAAGTGTTTTCCTTCGTGTATGTGTGTGTCCATCTGACCTTTGTTCGATTAAGTTTGATGTTACTATTTGCAACTTAACCAATGATAGCGGGATTCAACACAAGGTGGTAATTAGCGTAGAGCCCCACACGTGTCCACGGGGCTAATGACAGAAAGTGTCGTCAATTTCTCTCGGTAGTCCACATTTTGAATGCCTCAGGCATCAAGGATTGACCCTGACCTTGTGCATTGGGGAAGGTACAGCTTGAAAGGGGACTGCGTCCCTTGGAACTGGGCGTTGGCTAATTTGTGATTCAGAGTCTATTAAGAGCTATAACGTGATGTGTGTACGACTAGTGTTGTTGGAAAAGAAAAAGAAATACCTGATTTTTAATCTTGCATGTTGAATTGAGATCAGGAAAATGAAATCATTTACTTACCTACAAAAAAGAAAAAAATAGATTAATAGTTAAAGAAAAAAAAAAAAAAAATGAAAGAAGCAAAAAAAAAAAAAAAAATAATAAAAGAGGAGGTGCTGAAAAATCCACTATCCGACTAAGAATTAATGTTTAGTCAGTTGGTCAGATTCTGGGAAGTGGGTTGGAGTGGCTACAGGGCGTTACAAATAAAAATAAAGATACTAAATATCGATAACAACCCTCGTAATTTTGAAGAGAAATAAATTGACTTTATTTTGATACTAGTTTTATTATTGTGTTTAGTCTCAAGATTGTTTTATAGGATTGAAGACCTTATCAATCAACCCTCGTAATTTTGTAGAGAAATAAATTTCCTTCATTTTGATATCTTGAAGAGAACAAAATTTAATCATAAAATGTTTCTTTGCTTTTTGTCATAATAAAATTCTAATAAAAAAAATCATGTTTCATTTTCTTTTAGCCATGTAGAATAATTTTCTTTTATTTAAAGTACAAAACAACTAGTTTTGGGCCAATTTGAAAAAGTTACTAGGAGTGGCCTCAAACTTTTGAGCTGTAATGCATATTATATATATATATATTGTGTATTTATGCAGCAAGTCTTCATTTATACATGTTTCATTAAAGACAACAGACAAGGTACTGAGATTAAACTTTTTATTTAATTTTTCTTGTGTTCGAACAAGTGTTTTCTTTTGTGGACACAGTGTGTAGAAACTGACCAAATTCAATTTGTCAGGATGTAAAAGAGGCTACATTTACAATGAAATTTTTAAGTTTGATGAAAATTGGTTGGAAGATCAACGAAAAATAAGAAAGAAACCAGTAAGAATCGCCATGTTTCGCTATTTACGCGGGTTTTCACGATATGAGTTGACTCAATTATGTAAAACAATCAACTTATTCTTGGCTACAATTGAGTGAAGTTTGTATTAGATTGCTTGGAAATCTTTTAGTTTTTAGTTTAAAACTTGTGTTGAAATCGATTTTTCGCTTTTCGCTAAACGCAACAACATTGAAATAAAAATAAGGTATCGTTGAGCTCGTCCTGATGTAAGTAACCTACATGCCGAATGTGAACGAAATCGGAAGAAAAAAAGTTGAATTTATCGATTTTTGATCGGCTTTGAGATCATTGATTTTTTACGCTAACGTTGTACAATGTATGTGCCAAGTTTGGTCAAAGTCGGTCGGATAGAGCTCGGGTGAAAAGGTATCTGTGTTTATATATATATATATATATAAGAGAGAGAGAGAGAGGATAATAATAATGAAAACCAGATTTCTTCGAGGGTTAAGATGTGGAAAACTGCACTAATCAACCAACAGACGTGTCTGCGCTAAAGATGGAAAACTCAGTAAACAAGACGAACACAAAATGTGATGAGGAGGTTTACACCACGAAATATCGATTAAATCTCAAAGAAAATGTCCTCTTTCATCTCAACAAGGACTGCGCCTTAAAAATAAAATAAAGCTTCGCTGTTTTCTGCATGGTAACAGATTTCTGCATCTAAATTATGACGGACTGTCGGTAACCAAGGCAACGCTCTGCTGAGGTCAGGTTACCCCGTTCGATTTAATCCTTCTTACATCATTTGACCGGGGGGCATAGATGATCGCTGAAATGTCAATCATTTATTCTTTCCCAAAATGACAAAGTCTACGGGAAAACAGAAAAAAAAAAGGCCGAAGGAGTAAGCCTTACTTTCGGTCGGTCCGGTTAGGATCGTACTGAACCCTATAGACACATACACGTATACATTTGAACAAACAAATACGCATATTTTTCCCTAAAAGGTAACCTTTTTTCGGTCAACAGCTCATCAGAAGAATTTTTGGCGACTAGTAGAAAAGAAAACTATGGAAAAAAGATGCGGCTTTGTCTGTCCTGTAGTATCATACACACACATTTATATCTATAATATTTAAGAAACACCATATATATATATATATATATATATATATATAGTGAACATTGAAGTCAACACTTAGAGGCGACAGGCTGTTTCATGCTAGACGCAGTCGTCAGGCCACGAGTATTGTTTTTTTTTTCTCGGCTCTTTATGTATACGGGCCAGTGGTGCATTGTGGGTAGTCTATTTTGGCAGTTATTTTGCCGGAAGTCGTTTATTTTTTTTTTATTTGGGTTAAATTATTTTGCTTGTTTTTTTATTTTTTTATTTTTTATTTTTTTCTTATCTTATATATTTATTTTTATTTAAATCGGTGTTATATTAAAGTAGCAAAAATTTGTTTATATCACTTATTTAATAGTTTTGTTTTGGTTTGGGAAGATAAAGCTATTTATTCAATTTTGAGGTTGATTGCTGTAGTATATTCTAACTATTATTTTGGCGGGAGCAGTTTTTAATTTGTTTATTACTTCATTTATTTATTTGGATTGATTATCTTTACTTGTTTTTTCTAACGGTTAATTTATCGGGATCGGTTTGTTTATTTATTTATTTGGATTAATTTAGATTGATTTATGTTACTTGTTTTTTATTATTTATTATACTGTATATTTTTATTTACTCTTTTCGGTTTCCATTTTTAAGTAACGTAGTATTTTTTTTATCGTTACATAACTGTTATAGCTATGTATTTCGTCCGATTTTTGGTTTGATTCTTATAGTCTAACTAATATTTTGGTCATAATGGCTTGTTAATTTGTTTATTATTTACTTTATTTATTTGGGTTCATTCATTTTGTTTTTTATTTTTTATTTATTTATTCTATTTCATCTATTCTAACGGGTATGATTTGACAATTTGTTTGGGTTGATTTATTTTACTTATTTTATTGCCATTTTGTTTATATATATATATATATTATTTATTTAAAAATATGATTCCAACACACTACATAAGAGGTCTCATGTTTCAAAACAAGAGCCGAAAACTTCAATATAATTATTTGATTTAAATTGAGTTAAAGTAAGCTCTGTTCCATCTTCAAGCGAAATTTTTTTGGGGAATAACTTATTTCTGAAATTTACGTGTTTTAATAATTATTCAGTGCAAAAATCTGATGATGTCGGCAAAAAAAACTGATGATGTCGGCAAAAAACCGTTAACTCATGTACGACATCATCAGATTTTTGCACTGAATAATTAGCTAAAAACAAGCATATAATAAAATAACTTTTATAATCTATATCCCAAATAAATAGTATAAATACCCTACAAAAAAAGATAACCCTTTATGAAGTCGTCAAAAAACAAATGTTACGGCAGTTTTTATATGCACAAATCCCTTTCATAAAGAAATAAAATAAAAAAATAAATAAATCTCCATAGACACGTAAACCAGACTAGGCGAAAACATCTTCCGTTTTAAATTTAGACACCCCCACCTTACCCTGACTTGACATCTATGAAAGTAATTATACTGATACAACTTATTAACACAACACCCCTAACAATTTTAAACAATTCGCCCTGGCTGTTACCATGGAAATTTTGATTTCAATTGTGAATATACTATTAAAACACGTAAATTTCAGAAATAAGTTATTCCCCAAAAAAATTTCGCTTGAAGATGGAACAGAGCTTACTTTGATTCAATTTAATACAAATAATTATATTGAAGTTTTCGGCTCTTGTTTTGAAACATGAGACCTCTTATGTAGCGTGTTGGAATCATATTTTTAAATAAATAATTATATTTATGCTCTACTTTTGTATCGAGCACTATTTTTTAAAAATAATAACAAAAATACTAAAGAACTTTGGATTATTTACCTAACGAGTTCTTTCCTATTTTCTATATATTTTCACATTATATATATTAGTGCTCAATATAAAATATTAATATTATAAAGAGAGCATTAATAATATTATATGACAAGATTACTTAAATTTTAAATGTCAAGTTTTCCCGACTTCGAATTTAAAACCGCAAGTATTTATCATACTTCAACACTATTAATTAACCATCACAGATATGTATTGTTTTCTTTAAGTACTATACAACAGTGATTCTGAAAGTGGTGGCCCGTGAACCGGTGTCGGTGAGCGACCCATCAGCTATTGGTACGCGGCCAGGCCATACTAAGGAATCATTTGTAATATATATATATATATATATATATATATATATATATATATATATATCTCGTTTCCGCTATAAATTAATATTACACCGGAATACTGTGTCCTGGGTAAGATGATAAACTACATCCGACAGCAAGGCCTCTGATCAGGAGAATTTAAGGATCGTGGAACCACCTCTTCATTGCTGGTGTCCCCAGGCCCATCAAGAACCGGGGTGGTAGCCCCTGTTAGGGTCCCAGCTATGGGCAAATAGTTAACTCCCAAAATGGGGTCAAAACGTGTAAAAATACGTTTTAATACCAGCAATAGATTTCTTGTAAAAAATTATTACCAGTAATACTCTTTGGGAAAAAATATTACCAGTAATACATTTAAAAAAAAAAATATATTACTAGAAATCAGTTGGGTGCCATGCGTGGTACACGCGTAGGAGATCATGTATCGAAAGATACATGACTGACGAGGCAGATTTTTTTCCCGCAGTAGGTTGCCATTTCTTTCTGCGGTAGACCAGTTGACATTCATAGCTACAGAGCTCGGTCTGTCCTGCTGGGGGGAGAAGATGAGGATTCATACCTTTCCCAAGGGTATTAGCACGCAAGTGAACGTAATGGATTCGACTGGAATTCGAACTCGGCTCTCCGATTCCTCAATCCGAGCCGCTATCCATTACTCCTCTGCTATTACCAGCACCAGCAATATATTTTTGAAAAAATATTAACAGAAATACTTTTTGAACAAAAATATTAGCAGCAATAAAAATCTTGTCGGCATTACATAACCCACTGAGGTTGATATGCTGTAAAACAAACCAAACCAATGTATACTGAGATAGATAGATATGAAAGACTGAGATAGATAGATAGATAGATATGAAAGACTGAGATAGATAGATAGATATGAAAGACTGAGATAGATAGATAGATATGAAAGACTGAGATAGATAGATATGAAAGACTGAGATAGATAGATATGAAAGACTGAGATAGATAGATATGAAAGACTGAGATAGATAGATATGAAAGACTGAGATAGATAGATATGAAAGACTGAGATAGATAGATATGAAAGACTGAGATAGATAGATAGATAGATAGATAGATAGATAGATAGATATGAAAGACTGAGATAGATAGATAGATAGATAGATATGAAAGACTGAGATAGATAGATAGATAGATAGATATGAAAGACTGAGATAGATAGATAGATAGATAGATATGAAAGACTGAGATAGATAGATAGATAGATAGATATGAAAGACTGAGATAGATAGATAGATAGATAGATAGATATGAAAGACTGAGATAGATAGATAGATAGATAGATAGATAGATATGAAAGACTGAGATAGATAGATAGATAGATAGATAGATAGATATGAAAGACTGAGATAGATAGATAGATAGATATGAAAGACTGAGATAGATAGATAGATAGATATGAAAGACTGAGATAGATAGATAGATAGATATGAAAGACTGAGATAGATAGATAGATAGATAGATATGAAAGACTGAGATAGATAGATAGATAGATAGATATGAAAGACTGAGATAGATAGATAGATAGATAGATATGAAAGACTGAGATAGATAGATAGATAGATAGATAGATATGAAAGACTGAGATAGATAGATAGATAGATAGATATGAAAGACTGAGATAGATAGATAGATAGATAGATATGAAAGACTGAGATAGATAGATAGATAGATAGATATGAAAGACTGAGATAGATAGATAGATAGATAGATATGAAAGACTGAGATAGATAGATAGATAGATAGATATGAAAGACTGAGATAGATAGATAGATAGATAGATATGAAAGACTGAGATAGATAGATAGATAGATATGAAAGACTGAGATAGATAGATAGATAGATATGAAAGACTGAGATAGATAGATAGATAGATAGATATGAAAGACTGAGATAGATAGATAGATAGATAGATATGAAAGACTGAGATAGATAGATAGATAGATAGATAGATATGAAAGACTGAGATAGATAGATAGATAGATAGATAGATAGATAGATAGATATGAAAGACTGAGATAGATAGATAGATAGATAGATAGATATGAAAGACTGAGATAGATAGATAGATAGATAGATATGAAAGACTGAGATAGATAGATAGATAGATAGATAGATAGATAGATAGATATGAAAGACTGAGATAGATAGATAGATAGATAGATAGATATGAAAGACTGAGATAGATAGATAGATAGATAGATAGATATGAAAGACTGAGATAGATAGATAGATAGATAGATATGAAAGACTGAGATAGATAGATAGATAGATATGAAAGACTGAGATTGATAGATATGAAAGACTGAGATTGATAGATATCAAAGACTGAGATTGATAGATATCAAAGACTGAGATTGATAGATATCAAAGACTGAAATAGATAGAAAATATAATCAGCAATAAAAATCTTATCGGCATTAAATAACCCATCGAGTTTGATAAGCCGTAAAACAAAACAAACCAATATATACTGAGATAGACAGATAGAAAATATTGCCAGCAGTAATCCTCTCGGCATTAAATAACCCATTGAGGTTGATATGCCGTAAAACAAACTAAATATTACAGGTATGTGACACATTGAGAAAAAAAAAGTACCGGTCCGCCATATTAGATATTTTGAGAAACATTGATCTAGTCTTCTTTCTATGTCTGTTATCTGTTATCTTATAGTGTTAAGATTGCGACCAATGTTAATACATCATTCGGTCTCGTGCTTTGTTTAGAGTAACATCGTTGTAGAGGTTAAATAAATTCATCACCTCCACTTTTGCTTATTTGGATAATTATAAATCAAGGAAGTACAACAATTTGAATATCTGGGAAGCGTTGTAACAGATGGCAAAAGGTTCGACACTGAAATCCAAAGGCGCATTTGGATAGCCAAAGATGCCTTCTAAAAGCTAAGAAAAGTATTAAGAAACAGAAAAAACTTCGTTAGAAACAAAGAAAAGAGTACTGAACCGTTACGCGATATCTGTCCTCTTATATGTTAGTGAATGCTGGACAATCTTCTGAAAGATGAAGAAGAGATTTGAGGTAATAGAAATGTGATCCTATAGAAAGAGGCTGAGGATACCAAAGACCGAATGTCGTCCTTACCAGGAAGTTTTTGCCTAGTGTAACCTTTTTTTAACCTTATTTTTGGCGTAGTTAAGTTAAATATCTCAAGTCGACAAATTTTGATTGCTTGTTTTTTTTTGTTTTTTTTTTATATTATATATAATCAGGTCCCTTTTCTTACTCGGTTTTTAGAGCAATTCCTTGTAGAGCAAAATTAACCGGATATCATTCTTTTTTTACACGCGCACACACAATTTACATTTCAATTTTAATGCTCAAAACAAAAGCATTCTATGTTTTACAAGGCAAGAGGTGAGGCCCTTATGACAGGAAGTGAATATACGATATGCCGTATTTATCCATTGAAATTTAAACAATAGCCTATACTTTTAAAAGTTTTAAAAATCCATTTCACTATCAAAAGTAAACGTCCTATGGATTTGCATCGTCATGACTCAAAAAAAATTGTTTGTTTTATTTGTTTAACAGCATATCAAAATTTAATTTCCACAATTGAATACATGGTAGATGATACTTAACTTTTGTACATATATATGTCTGCGTCGACATAATTACTAGAGGCCATGATATGTTTGTTTTATGTTGTAGTTTTGTTGAAGTTATCTATTTGGAATACAGTTTGATTTCTTTAAGAAATTGTAGGACATTATATGGATTAATGTCATTGAAGGGTTCTTTCATGTTGGTTTGGTTGGTTTTTGTTTAGTGGCATATCAACCTCTATGGGTTATTTAATGCTGGAATCTAAATATTTTGAACACAATTTTATAGCTTCAACTACAGATAAAATGTATTGCTGGTATTTTTACTACAAAAATATATTCCTAAACCTTCATAGAGTTGTTTTGGCTTAGAGTTCCCATAGCTGGGACCCTAACAGTTGCTACCACCCTGGGTCAGAGTGGACCTGAGAACAACAGAAATTAAGAGGTGGTTCCACGTCGCTCAAAACCTTCAATCTCCCGATCAAAAACATTGCTGCCTGATCATCATACCCAGGACTAGACTCAAAAAGCATTCTTAATCGGTACCATATCTGTTCAGATTATCGGACTCGGAAAATCTCGGCATTTTAGCTCGAGGAAGTCCAAATAATATTAAGCCCAAGCCCCAGGTAGCCTCCTCCACCCCAGGCAGTATCTCTTCTTCAGGAGTTAGCTGGATTGGTTCAGTTGTGTCCGTGTCTACACTCAGTAACTAAAAATATTATTGAGAGGTGTTCGGTCTTAGGGAAACAGCTGCCCACAGCAGTACCCCCGTCATTGCAGTAAAGAGGCGGGATTGGTAGTAATACCGATGCCAGCGAAGCCGAGGGTTGTGTGGGATCGGCTATTTTGGGACCTGGCCTGAGAGCATACGCTCGGGCTCCTGACATTAAACTGACTTTGTGTCACATCCTGCCATCGTGGGGTGGCGGGTAAATACAATCGGACCCACAACTTTCACCAACCGCAATGAACATACCTTTAGCATCTACTGAGACTTAAACTCGGCCCAGACAAAGGTATTTGCGCATAAGTGAATATAAGGAACACCATCGAAATTGGGACTCACAGCTCAGAGAAATAAAAGTGACGTGTTATTTTCTCACACGACAGAAACAATAAGTTCTGAATAGTGAATTCGATTCTTATTGGGTACCCGATAAAAAAATTTGACATTAAGTAATACAAGGACTGACAAATCGTAAAACCAACCAACCGAACTAAAATAGGCATTAATTTTTAGTAGCGAGTTTGATTCTTATTGGGCGCCTCATACAAAAATTCAACATTAAATGACGAATGAAGAAGTGACACGTAGAATCAACTTAACCCAATTCAACCCTAAAGAGGCCCTATTCGGGATTTTTTTTAAAGCATTTCACCCGAAGCAAGGCGGGAGTGCCACTAGCACGCAAGGGGTTACAGAGAGCGAGAGCAAGAGTAAAGAGGGGTGTTTGAGGAAAGGATATAGAGAAGGACGGGGATCAGGATCAAGGCATCAGAAGATATCGATTGACATTACATTTGAATATTTGAAGATTATAGCTATCTGGAAAGCAAGTAAGAGGAAGAGAGTTCCACTGTCATGAAGTGCGAGAGAAGGAGCTGCTGGAGTAGAAGGGGCAGTTACATTTAACTGCTTCGACAGTGAAAGTGTGAGACCGAGATGCCAAACTAGTAGCACGCTTAAATTCATGCAGTTGGGGCACCAGTGAAAACAGCTTTTGAAAATATTTGTAGAAAAGACAGAGGGAAGCCACATAATGTCTGTGAGAAAGTGATGGCAGTCGAGATGTCAGGTCAGGATATATCACATTGTATATCCGTCTTTGGATTTTGTCGAGGACCTCGTAGATAAACACCGGAGGCACCAGACCATATATGGCAACAGTATTCAATGAAAGGACGAATGGTAGATTTGAAGAATGAACTCAGGCGATAAAAACCTTCTATCGAGACATAGAGAACCAATGCAGTATTAATATGGTTTTACTTAACAGACAAAGGTTAGCGAATCTCTTCCACGTCTTGTGGGCTATTACGTAATTAATGAACCCAACTCAACCCTAAAGGGGCCTTATTCGGGATTTGTGCGGGATTATTGACAAATTTTAGTTAATTTTAATTACTACTGTAGAAAAGAGAACAAATACAGAAATCATATACAACGTGTTTTCCTGCGCATAATACAACAACAATAAATATATAGTCAATTAGTTTATTTTTTAAATTTCAGATCTATAAACATTTTCCGTGAGTTACAAGAAAGATAGAACTTCAAACGATAGACAAAAGACTGTAAAACTATTGATTGGAAATATCTTTGAAAAAAAATGTGAAAAACTTGAATGGAGGTCAAAAAGAAAATTTTAAAGCATAGGCAAGATGAGGACATGAAAAAAACTGACTTCAAGAATATAAAAAAAAAAACAATAGACATGGGTGAAATTTAAAAATGGTAATAAACAAGAAAACTGAATTGGCTAGCAGGAAAATACTAGAAACAGCAGCAGATAGCGAGAGAAGAGATGTAGAATATTAGAAAAAAACATTAGATAAAGGTTACTGAATAGAATAATCGCACGCTGGTTAATAATGAACGATAATACTTAGGACAAGAACAACACATATAAGATTCGCTAGAGGCGCATAGTAGTAGTCAGCTCCTAGAAGTGAGTCAAGTGAATTCCACAATGAATCTCCAACTGCGGGATATCTACCAACCGCACCACGAGGTAAGATGTGACAGAAGGCCGAATTTAATGTAGGGTATCCGAGCTCGGCCAAAAATTCCCCGTAGACCCCGTATAAAACGGGGTCGGTTTGCTGTTTCCCGAGACCAGACTCTGCTCTTCGACATAGCTTCGTCTGGAGATCCTCTCTGCCCGGAGTCAGAGAGTTTGACCAACACAGCTGGAAACGAATCTCCAACTGCAGGATACCTACCAACCACCCAAGTAGGTCAGATGTAGCACAAGGCCGAATTATGTGGGGTATCCGAGCCCGTAGGCTCGGTCAAAAATTCCCCGTACACTCCGTATTAAATGGGGTCGGGTAGCTGTTTCTAGAGACGAGACTCTACCCTTCGACATAGCCTCGTCTAGGTATCCTCTCTGCGCGAAGGCAGAGAATTTGACCAGCACAGCTGGAGACGAATCTCCGACTGCAGACCAACATACAGTATTTACTACTGTATTTATGGGAATGGAAACGTACTCATTATCGTCTGTAGGTATAATACAACGAAAGATTTGAAGATAACCGAACTAGCACCTTTAAGCAACCATCACAAAAAGAACATGGAGGTCGGTTGAAGAAGTACGTGAAAACTGTTTTTTTCTTGATGAGTGTTCAGCTATTTTAGACGAGCCTAATTGTTGAGCTTCATGCAAACAATCCTACCGAGAAGAGTGCGAGGTGAAGAAATACCGTATTTTTGGCGCATAGTACGAAAAGTTTTGAACGAAAATTAAAGGCAAAAAAGCTCGTATTATATACAAGTACACATTTCTGGAAATTTTTATTCAGCTTAAAACCTCTTATTTGAAACAGGAATCTTGCAAATACATTCATTTAGCACAATAGATAATCGAAACAGAAATAAAACTGGTGTTGATAACAATTGTTCACAAAAGGTATTTGATATGTCGGCCATATTTATTCTTTGTGAATCAGTGTAATTGAACATCTATTATCCCAAAGACAGGAAATCAACCGAAATTGATTAAAAAATTATGAATAAAGAGAATACGCAAGATCTGTCATGTTTTGGTAACATTAATGTTACAACAATACACCCTTCTCCGAAATTTCGAAAATAAGTTTTGAAACGGAAATTAGGAGAAACATTCAATGCCTAAACATCTGGTTCATTTCTATTCTTTAATATTCGTTAAAAATATATTTTAGTGAAATATGTCCGGAAATTTTAATGAATAATATGAGATAATGCTACCTAAATACACCTAATCTATCTATGTTAGTACTTTCATTCTATCAATCAATCAATCTCTCTATCAATCAATCTATGTTAGTATTTTCATTCTATTTATCTACCTATGTATGTTAGTATTTTCATTCTATCTATGTATCTATCTTAGTACTTTTATTCTATGTTAGTATTTTCATTCTATCAATCCATCTATCAATTTATCTATCTATCTATCTATCCATGTTAGTATTTTCATTCTATTTATCTAGCTATGTATGTTAGTATTTTCATTCTATCTATGTATCTATCTTAGTACTTTTATTCTATGTTAGTATTTTCATTCTATCAATCCATCTATCAATTTATCTATCTATCTATCCATGTTAGTATTTTCATTCTGTTTATCTAGCTATGTATGTTAGTATTTTCATTATATCTATCTTAGTACTTTTATTCTATGTTAGTATTTTCATTCTATCAATCCATCTATCAATTTATCTATCTATCTATCTATCCATGTTAGTATTTTCATTCTATTTATCTAGCTATGTATGTTAGTATTTTACTTCTATCTATCTATCCATTTATCTCTGTTAGTATTTTCATTCTATCTAGCAGTGTTAATATCTATCTATATCTCGTTTGCTAACATCTATCTATGTTAGTATATTGATTCGGTCTATATTAGCACTTTCATTCTATCTATCTATCTTATTATGTTATGCATAATACGAGCAATTTTGCCTGACAATTAAAGACAAATATGAGGTTGTATTATGCACATGCACACATTTTCTTAAACTTTTGATCAGCTTAAAAAATCTCTTATTTGAAAAAGCAAGATCGCCAAAACAATCAACATAATAAATAATAAAACACAAAGTCAACAGGTGTCTATTAAAACTAATAATCTTGTAAAAGGTATTTGATATATCGGCCATATTTGTTCTTTCGGAATCAATTTAATTGAACACCTTTTGTCTCAAAGACGGGAAATTCTCCGAAATTGATTAAAGAAATACACAAGATCTGCCATGTTTTGATAATATTAATGTTACAATAAAAACTTAACTATTGTACGAATTATATTTTTTTTCGGGGAGGTGAGGGTCCGCTTGAAAAAAAGGGTCGATAACTCCGATACTGTGAGGTTTTGTTTCCTATTCCTCTGTTTGCTCAAACATGTCTAAAATTAAAACAGTTTTGCGCACAAGATACATTTTGTTCATATTTGTTTGTTTGTTTTTTTGTATAAAGATTTCTCTCTTCATTCTTAATGAAAGTCAATATTGTTTATTTTCATTTTCATTTAATATTTATATATAAATACCAGAAAAGTCATATAAAACAGAAAAGTATGATAGATTAATTAACACCTTTAAATTTATTATCAGGTATGTCGAGTAAGCACCTTTCCCGGAAGATAAGTTTTGAAACGGGAATTAAAAGAGACACTCAATCCGGTTCATTTCTATTCTTTAATATTCGAGAAAAATTAAATATTTTTGTGAAATATATGTACGACATTGAGATTTTAATGGATAATATGGTAGAAATTAAAAATATATACATAGAGATGACTGTGATACGGGGTCGTATTATACTCAAAGATATAAGTTATTCTCTGCTTTTTAGCTTCAGAAACACCAAGAAACTAGTATTATAGATAGTCGTATTATACACAAGAATATACGGTATTTAATAATTTTCATGGAAAAAAATAGGTTCCACATAACAGATTTGAATATGCAATGTAGTGGTTCCCAACCGATTTGGGGCCATGCCCCACTTTGGTATTTCTAAAATTCTGGTTCCCCCCCACTGTAATATTTAAATGTATGCTAATAACACATGTACTTACATACACACAAAATATTTGTATGTATGCGTACAGTATATGCATCATATGTATTAACACGCATTAAGACTCACTAGAAAACAATTCACTGTCGATTTGCAACCTTATTCTGTTAGGTATAGTAAGCCGAAGGGTGCACATCTTACGCATGCCCCACCAAAATATTATCATGCCCTACTGATGGGGCATACGCCCCCCCGTTGGGAATCATTGATGTAACGTCTTGTGTACATCAACGAATAAAATGTATCCCGCTTTTGAAATACTTGTAAAATATTTCTTTCAGATGCAAAAACCTCATTAATAGGGGCAAAAATGATTAAATATTAAACTGATTTCACATCTATTTGTGCAGTCGGGTCACAAAGTGCGTCTAATAAGCAAATAAATGGTTTTTATTTATATTGTAGCTGTAAAACTCTTGTTGCAGTTGTGATGTAGGACGTAGGCAATCATGGCCCACCACAACTTCCTGTCTCTTGTAGTTCTTAATAAGTTTTGTCTTTTTGTTATTTCTCCCAAACCTTGTTCTATCATCCATTTACGAAAGCTCATCAAGTATGTTAGGCGCTGTTTTCTTTGTCCCTTTTTCCCCCTCTGCCTGTCCTGTGAGTATCAGATTTTCCCAGCCGTCTTTCCTCATTAGGTGCCCCAGAAATTTCAGCTGTCTCTCCCTGATGTTAAGTAAAACTTTTTTTTGTTTCCACCTTATCCAAAACCTCGTCGTTGCTCAAATGTTCGGTCCATGGTATCCTCAGCATCTTTCTGTAGAACCACATTTCTGTTGCTTCAAGACTCTTCTCCATCTTTGAGGAGATGGTCCAGCATTCACTGACATAAAGGCGAATAGATATCACCTAACAGTTCAGTACTCTTTTGTCAGAAAATTCGATATAGGAAAACGGTGAATTTTTTTTTTACTGGTATTTGTAGTTTTTTGATTGTAAAAATTTTTTATCAAATGCAAATAATCTCATTAATAGCAAATATTATTGAATATTATACTAATTTCTTCTACATTTCTGCAAGCTGTTCCGAAAATGTGCGTCTAATAAGCAAATAAAAACATTCAAATAACATACACATATATTTGTACTTTATATCGTCAAATTATGTAGATATTGTGATGCAGACGACTTAAAAAAAGTGCCAATAATGATGCGGCACTCCAAGAATAAAATCCCCGCCATGTTTTAGAACATAAAAATATACTATACCTTGAAAGAATGCAATCAAAATTTTCCTTTTGTTTCGAAAGATGATAGTAATTATTTATGGTCTTAGTTGTCTATATACAACGTTTTGACAACCGGGTTATGCTCTTTAGTATGTGGTAACGGTGAATATACATACATACATATATATATATATTCTGCTGTTTTGTTTATATGCAGGCAGTCATTATTAATCCTGTTTCTAAGTCTTTTTGGAATTAAAAATATTCCCGGAGTTTAATGTGGCACTGTTAAACTGAAAAAAAAAAACAAGAAAGGTTTCCCGTTGACTTTCCGTAAAGCGCCGTCACTTCCTTCACACACCCTTTTTTTTCGTTTCCATACACAGACACTTAAAAACGCACTTACAAAAGTACTGATAACACAATGCAAGTCACGCACATAAACACAATTTATTGTTGTATTAACTTTTATTCACAAACTTACACTATGTACGATCGCCCGCAAACTGGCATTATGGGGTGGGGGAGAGAAGAAAAGAATTAACATTTGAATACTTCTATACAGCGATACCTCGGCGTAAGTCGTTTCGAGTTAAGTCAGTTTCGAAGATACGTCGTTTTTTATAGGAAAAAGAAAAGATCGTTTTATTCGAGTTTACGCCAGCCATTAAAAATATTAGAAGCGTCAAAACAGTAAAATATCAATAAACACATATAAAATCATATTTAAATAAAAAAAATATTATATATATATATATTTAGATATATATATTATATATATATATATAATAAACAATAACAACAAAAAATTAGCATAATAAAGTATGTTCAGCAGATGTTCTTATTTCAAATTCCTGTCAACAGGTGGCACTCGTGCGTTGTTTTCCGCCCAACATCGATTTGAATTAAGACTTGTTTACATAATGATTTAGAATACATTTTTGCTCATGGCTTCAAAGAAAAGTCCCAGTACTAGTGCTAATGCTAAGCGTTAGGCTATATCGCTAGAAGATGGTGGAAATTAATTATTTTATTCAGAATACTGTACGTGCATATAAATACTGTAATAGGCAAAGGGGAATGCTTATTTGCGGTTTATAGTGTCGTTATTTTGACTTGATTGTGAAGCAAGAAGTCGGAAGTGAATTCCACAAACAAGAAGTGCGATAGAAGAAACTATTAGCATAGAACTTACGGTTACATCCCGCCATTTTGACTGTAAAATGATCAGACCATGCTGTTAATCTAGTACTATGCTTAAATTCATAAAGTCTGGGTACCAAAGACGAAAGTTCATTGGAACAATTACCATGAAAGTACTTATCGAAAAGGCACACGGAGCTAAGTTGCGGCGGTGGGAATGTGACTGACGACGAGATACCAAGGCCATCCTGCGTCGGATGCTCTCTTGGGTGGCATCCTAAATGAGTAATTATGCAGCTACATATAAGAAATGCGTAATACCGTATCACTAAAAAAAAAACTCTGCTGCTACGGAAAGTTGTAAATAACATGTTGCGCTGCCTTCGTAGTCGCTCAACGAACTAATAGCTCTTAAGTACCGGGCCGGACGATAGGATCTTTCGGACAGCTGTGTGCCGGATTAAAGAGGTCGAATTGCATAACTACTAAATATTAGTGAATAACTATCAAATATTATACAACACGCAATACAAAGAATGGCTGAAAATCCGAAAACCTATTATACGAAACAAAAAAATCTTTCATCATAGGAGACGGTATCTTGAAGGGTGTATCAAATATTTAAAATACATACATACAACTACTACTACTAATAATAATAATAAAAATACTAAAAATACTAATAATACTAATACTAAAAAATACTACTAATACTAATAATAATACTACTAATACTATTAATACTAATACTAATAATAACACCAAAGGCATTCTTTTCGTTACGGTATCGCTCCCTTTACCTGACTCGCCCTGCTGTCCTCTACATTTACATCAGCCAGATCAGGGCTAAAATGGAGTACTGCTCTCATATACGAGCAGGGTCTGTCCAGTCTTCCCTCTCCGGTTTCAGTAGAGTTCAAAAGTGTCCTTGTGGGTGACAAATTATTATTCACCCTACGACCCCTTTCTCACAAACAAAACATCGCAAGCCTCTCGATGCAGTGTCGCTATCACTATTTCCATGGAAAGTGATCAGACGAGCTACGTTCCTTAGTTCCTTAGTTCTAATATCTACGGCTAAGATCCGCCAAGCCACGCACATTGAATCGAACCACACTCATTCCTTTGGGATTCCATTGTTCCACTTGCGCAGCTTCTTCCCACGAACCGCAGCTTTGTGGAACTGACTCCCAATTTGATGCTTTCCCGATCCATACAATCTTAACCTGTTCAAGTCGAGGGTTAGCCGTTATCTTGTCTAAATATCCGCATATACAGTGACTCTTATCCTGTAATCCACTATCTCGAGTGATTCTCAGGCTTTTTAAAGAGTGAACATCATTATAAAAAAAAAAAAAAAAAAAAAAAAAAAGTTACACGTGATGTCACTTTGTACAATTTCAAACATTCAGCTCTATAAAATTCCAGGATGTAGTCAACGGAATATTGCCTACAACAATGACAACACATGGTTCTTGATAATGACCGAGATGGTCGAAAGTACTTGAACAAAAACAACAAAACAAACACTGCGATTTCATCCTCAATTTCGAACCCGTTATATAATTTTTTTTCTAAAATTGGAAAAATACAATAAATAATTAAACAGACAGACAGACGTTGTCAGTTGAATTTAAGAAAACCTGGTTTATATATATATATTTATATGTATATATATATATTCACTCCTTGTTTTTATCAGTACAGAGAAAGATGTTGGTTTTGTGAAAAGCCAAGAGGTTCTATTCTTTTATTACAGCCACACCGGAAGATCGAATTAGGCTTGGTAATCACGTGACCAGAAATCGTCCTTAAGTCGACTTAGCTTCAGACTTCTTATTACAAAAAAAGTAAGGAAAAAAGAAAAAGGAAAATAGAAAAAAAAAGAAAAAGGAAAAAAGAAAAGAAGGAAAGGAAAAAAGAAAAAATAGAAAAGTAAGCATAATCAACAAGTCAGTAAAACAGACGACATTTTACATGGTTAAACGTAGACATAGCTGAAGTATTTTTTTTTTTTTAAGTTTATGTCCATTTAAAATTTAATCTTTGTTTTTAATTGAAGGCTCTGGAGAAACAGATTTTTTCCCTTTTCCTCCCTTTTTTTAAAAGACTTTTGAACAGATTATTCATCTTACTTCTGAAGACAATTGAAGACATGGAAGATCGTGCGAAAAGTTAGCAATCCCGGCTAAATTTGATAGTTACTGTTTCTTGATAGGTGGAGTAGGTTAAAATTGAATCTCAAAAGAATGGCCAAATTGAGAATCCTTGGCGTATACTAATTTCTCTACATTAATACAATTTTCTTAGGGATTGGTCAGTTAGTCAGAAGACACGAACAGCCGACCTAAATCAAAGACTCTTTTCAACTGAGGTGCGGTCAGAACAGGGCAGATTGGGACGAATTTGTCTGAATAGATCTACATTGTTACCATTGATATGTGAAAACAGTTAAAAATTCAGGATAGGCAGTCCGTACATATGTTGGTTGGAATGTAGGAAAATGGACACATTAATATATTTGAAAGATAATAATTGCTTGATAAGTAGCTCTATTTTGATATCTCGGTACTACTTAAATTAATTGGTCCGCCCGCAAAAATAATAAAAAAAAAGTATTTTTTTTTTTGTAGATTAGCATTAATCAAGATACTTCCACAGAAAACGCGATACCTAAAGTTTAAATTTTAAAAAAATCTTTCATGAAGATTTTACTTTAGTTTTAATTTCAAACTGATAGATTAAATTTAATATTTCCAATAAGCAAAATATTAGCTCTATTTCAAAACTAATTTAAATTGTCTAGAAGTTTGCGTTTTGAAATTTTTACATAGATTTATTCTCCTGGATGTTAGCATCAGCTATAGTGAAGAAAAGCTGAAAAGGTTTCTCTCAGATGATTAATAGAGAGAAGTTTCATTATGGAGGCGTTTAGTTATCTCCACAGAAATCGAGATACCTAAAGTTTAAAATGAATTTTTAAAAATGTAAAATCTTTCTCGAAGCTATTATTTTACTTGTAATTTCAAGCTGATAAATTAAATTTAATATTTCCAATAAGCAAAATAATTTGCTGTATTTCAAAAACTAATTTAAATTGGCTGGAATAAGTTTCAGCTCCCTTTTTTAGTCTTCTTTCATCGCAATCTAATTCCATTTATTAAAAAAAATCTCTCCAAAATAAAATATACTTTCTGAAATTTTACTTGAGCAATATTAACTGATTTAAAGTATAATTAATCCGATTTGAAATATATTATTTACTTTAGTTAAAAATATCGCAGAAATGCATTTTTTTAACCCGGCAGTAGTGTTTTGACGCATTGATGATAGATCTAATGTTGTTCTACCGAGGCTATATCTGTAAAAGAATAATTGAAAAAAATGATGCGAGCACATTTTTTAAAATATAATTTTTAAGTACTCAGTAATCTTTAAGAAGTCATAGATCAGTTTGTATATTTTTATCATTTCACTCCAAGCAAGGCGATAATGCCAGTAAGACGGAGGGGATTACTGAGAGTGAAAGAAAATCAGAAAACTTTACAAAGGACAATAAAAGAACAGCTATCAGGAAGGCAGAAGATGGCGATTGAGATTGCATTTATATTTTTGATGATTGTATATTTTTTGATCATGGCAAGGAAGCAAGAAATCTGAAGAGAGTTTCATAGGCGAGAAGTGTAAGAGAAGAAAATATTAGAATAAAACTTACGGTTGCATCTAGAGTTCAAATGTAAAATCGTGAAACTTAGTAGCCAATCTAATGGTACGCTTAAATTCACGCACACGTGGTACCAATAAAGAAAGATCAGAACAATTGCCATAAAAATATTTGTAGAAAAGACAGAGGGGAAAACCCCGTCACAGGCCGATTAATTTACAGACCATTCCTTGAATTTTATCAAGAGTCTCGAGATATATAGCGGGACTACCAGACCTAACATGGCACCAATATTCAATGAATGGACAAATGGTAGATTTATAAATGTGCAAAATAGATTCTGATGAGAAAAATTGTCTGGAAGGGCACTGCGAACCAACTTTCCTAGCAGCAAATTAATTTGGTTTAATTTTGTTTTACGGCATATCAACCTCAATGGATTATTTAATGCCGACAACATTTTTAGGATAGGTTTATATGAATAGAATATGTATTCTTTGGTTTAGATTGGTTTGGTTTATTTTGTTTTACGGTATATCAACCCCAATAGGTTATTTAATGTCGACAACATTTTTAGGATAGATTCATATGAATAGAATATGTATTTTTTGGTTTAGATTGGTGTGGTTTATTTTGCCTAACGGCATATCAACCTCAATGGGTTATTTAATGCCGACAAAATTTGTATTGCTGGTAATATTTTGTTTTGTTAAAAATCTGTTTCTGGTAATATTTTTCCTTCAAAATTGTATTGTTGGTAATAATTTTTTTCAAAAAAGTATTGCTGTTAATACTTAACTATTTGCCCATAGCTGGGACCCTAACAGGTGCTAGCACGCTCTTCAAAACCTCCCGATCAGACGCCTTGCTGCTGGACGTAGTTTATCGTCTTACCCAGGACACCGTAGCAGCAGACCTAGCAAGTGATTCAATATAATCACTCCACGTGTGCACAAGAAACCGCAAAATATTGTTCTCTTAGAGTTTACCATCAGCTATGCTGATGGCAGACAGAAAAGATTCTCTATGTTGATTACATGAAAGCAGTTTTCTTTTAGAGGCGTTAAAATTTACATTCCATTCTGTCATTATGCCTCTCAATTCCTTGGGCGACAACAACACCTCTCCAACGGACGCGGTTTCGGCCGATCCCCTTCAGTTCGGCCCATGTCGTGCCCGATGCTTTCCTGGGGGATTTTCACCAGCACGCGTCATACGTTCCACTTTGGAGGACTCTTATTATTAAGCTGAGGACTTTCATTATCATCATTATGTTTCTTGTTTTCCTTGTGGAACATAAAGGCCGCAACAACATCTCTCTAACGGACGCGGTTCCGGCCGATCCTCTTCAGCTCGGCTGATGTCGTGCGAGCTGCCTTCACCTCTGCGTCAACACTTCTGCGCCAAATGTGTATTGGTCTACCCAATAATTTGTGTAGCCTTGTGGTCGAAGGTTTCCCACCGTGCAACCCCTTCCAAAGAGATGAAACGTTGGTCACTTCTTGCTAGTTATAGGTTAGTTAAGCCTCTTGATTCCTTGGGGTACATAGGGAGGCAACAACATCTCTCCAACCGAGGCGTTTCCGGGCGATCCCCTTCAGTTCGGCCCATGTCGTGCCGGCTGCTTTCCTAGGGGATTTTCACCAGCACGCGTCATACGCTCCAGTTTGGATGACTCCTCCCCGGCCATATCGTTGTTTGAAGATATGGTTGAGGTTTCTGTTACAAGTTAGTTTTTAAGTGAGTAGGTTGTTAGCCTACTGCACAACCCCCAACCTGGTGGACCAGGGTGTGTCTTTCGTCTGGTTCCTACCTCCCAGTTCTGTTGGGCTTGGTTGCACCTGCTTAGGGACGAAGCCGCTGTCCACATAGCTCTGGGAGTCGTTCTGAAGCCCGCAAGACGTCCTACCACGTCAAGGCGACTAGCCATCAGGACGCTATTCTTTACCAAAGTTATATTAGGAAATGGACCCATCTCCATTTTAAAAGGGTAAAAATCCTATTCTGACAAATAGCGACGGTTGAGAAATTGAATGCTAATCTACAAATACCCCCCCCATAAAAAATTATATTTATTTATTTTTTTCTAGCGGACCACTTAATCTAAGTAGTGCCGAAATTTCAAATACACTGGCTCCTTTTAATTTTATTTAGTCTCGAAATAAACAAAATCGGTTTTACTTAATAACAATTTGAAAGTACAAGGACATTATTGTAAGCAATTCGTGTCTGCCAAAGGGAAACCAAAAATTATTTTCTGTAAGTGAAAGGTGAAAGTTCACGACATAATAAGAAAAGAAGATATACGAAATGTTGAAGGTTAATAACTAGATTAGATTCTCTAGTCTTGGTTTGCAGCCAATCTAGATGAAAGAAAACTGAATTTTCAAATCGTGGAGAAAAATTTATAGTTTGTAAGGGTCTTAGTGGTATTATCGCCTTTCTTGGGTTGAACTGATTAAAAAATGGCTTTTGGTTTTTATAAGCCATTATTCGAGGGAGGGGGACCCGAAAGCAGTTAATAACTTAGTACTGTCTGACATCTCTTGCGGTTTGCTTTCTCTCCACAGACATCACACACTTATGTACACTGGTATTGTAGGAGAAGGAAGAGAGGATTGCTGTGGCTCAGCGCAAACTACTGAAACCATGTCAACCAGCGCAACGCACCTAAAAGTGCGAGGTTGCATTATCATCGATTCTCGATGAACTCCTTAAAAAAAAAAAAAAAAAAAAAAAAAAATCAAAGTTTTTTTTGCGTTATGTTAGTTTCATCGTCTTTTTTTCCCCCCAAATATCTTGTCTTCGCGTTTCTTTTTTTAACGGTCGCGTCTTAACGTGACAATACACAATTCACACACAACATATATCATTAAGAAATTCATGTTTACCACCGAGCCTTGAAGAATGTTCTACAGTCACGGACGGTAAATAAGGACATAAACTGTTTCATAATTTGCCTTTTAGGCTTCAACCGTAAAGCCTTGGATTAGCATATCACGCGTTTACTGCAGAGACATTTGAAATATACACCCAGCTGCAGGCCAATTAACTAATTGTCGTTCCCATATATGAGTACAGTGCACATACCCACCCAAAGATGATTGCACTTTTAAATAAACAGCCATGGATTGGCTGAGGTATAATTGTAAATATAGATTTTAAGCTATATCATGCTTAATTTACATTCATGACAAAAGTATTCCTTTGTTAATCGTGATAATCAGTAAACTACTCTAAAAGTGCGGTATAATGGTCAACAATCTCGTCTTGCAGACCATGACAATTCGTGTAGGGAATTGGGTAGACATGATTTTTATTTTATGAATTTTTTTCCTAATCATTTCAGACACAAGCAAGGCAATAAAGCCACTAAGATGCTTAAGGAGTGAGAGAACAATAAGGGCAAAATTTAAGAAAACAGTAGATAACGATTGACATTGCATTTAAGTTTTTGAAGATCAAAATTGGGAAGCATAACATAACTTTTAATGTGTATCCGTTAAATATTTTACTAAGAGGGTTACTTTCAAGCATATGTTTATCAATTAAATGTATAAACTTCTGGCCTAACTTAGTAGTGATCAGTTGGTTAAATGGATGTGTACTACCAAATGATCTTCCTATTTCTTTCCTTTGGAGCACGATCATCATAGTTTCTACACTTGATTTCAGCGTATCTGTAACCACTATTCTTTAAAACAGTATTATAAACACCGCTATTTTTATCAAATATATCTTTGTCAGGCGAGTGGTTCTTAATCCTCCGTTCAGTAGATTAAGATTATATATATATATATATATATATATAAGGTATATGTTTGATTACAGATGGAGGGTGGTTAGAATTAGGGTGAATATTAATTGGGTCAGTATTATATTTCATATAAGATTGGAATACATCATTAACGAGATCAACAGAAAATGAAGAAAATCTACTTTTTTAACATTAGTAGTTATCTTAGCCTTAAGATTTAAACTATATATATATATATATATATATATTTCGCCATTAATCGCATTAATATTGCTGATTGATTCTATGTATGACTATTTCTTTATATATAAAATATATGCTGCCTAATTTAATCTTACTTATTATAAAACGCATATTGTGTGTGTGTGTGTCTGTACGTTTATATATTGGATCAGATTTCCTACAGTTTTCAACCAATTTCAACAAAACTTCACAGGACTACGTAAAATTACCTTGCGGTGGTTCTGACAGCACCAAAAATTGTTTTTGCACGAAATCAATTTGAAAACATGATGAAGAGGCGTCGCTGTCGATAATGAAAGGGGGACAACTCATATCGAGTTATACTTATTATAAAACCCAGGTTGTTTGTGTGTGTTCGTTTATATATGGGATCGGATTTCCTACATTTTTCAACCGATTTCAACAAAACTTCACTTTTTTTTGGCAGGTAGTGTTTCTTATTGTCTTGCACACTTTTTTCTTTATTTTTACATTCAGAATGCTTTAAAAATTTCATTTACAAGACAATTGTTTATAATAAAATTCTCATCAATCGGTAGACTCATAACGATTGAAAACAATGTTTTTGTTTGAGTTTGGGTTTGACCAATTCGTAAAAAAAAAAAAAAAAAAAAAAACTAATTAAGACATGCGTGTCCGTCAACCTTAAATAATAATCTTTGTCAATTTTATTTTTCAGCCTTTATGATGGTCGATACTTGATCTATCTCTTACTGTTACATCCCCGGGCAACGCCGGGCTGTACTGCTAGTATGCTTATAAAAAACAATTGATCCGCAGTACAAAATTCCTGAGAAAAAAAAAAACTACTAAGACATATCACTATACTAATTGAACTATATACTTAGTTCATGTCATGTTAACTGAAAAACACTTGTAAAAAAAGAATTCGTGGATTTGCCATATTACAAAATTCATATAAAAATTCTCACTTGAAATTTTGAACTTTAGCGTTGCGACTCTCATGTTCCGAGATTGTACAACTGTCAATAAATAGCACACTCGTAAAAAAACATCTTTCGGTCTACAAACAATTATTTCGTCTTCAAGTTTTAACTTTAAAGAAAAAAATTACAGCCTGACGATGAAGGAATGATTCTTCGAAAGTACTTGCTTAACTTAAAAAAATATACACTAGAAACATCTGACAACTTTGGTAATAACCAAAGTATTTTAAACACGACACACACACACATTATAAATTAACTGATTTAAAATATGGTTTCTTCGCTACACAGGAATTACCATGTTTCAAAAACCGAAGCTAAAAACTTTCTTACCTTCGGTTTTTGAAACATAGTAATTCCTGTGTAGCGAAGAAACCATATTTTAAATCAGTTAATTTATAATATTTATGCTCTGTAAATTTACATTGAACACTGTTTTGTAAAAATAAAAAAATCAATAAGATCACCGGATTATATATCTTACTGTTCCTTCTTTTTATTATAATATATATATATATATATATATATATATATATATATATTAAAAATTTGGTCTCTATAGTCCACCCCTATCAATAAAGTATTTATTGAGAGATAAAATTAAATGTCCCTTAAAAAATTTGGGTTGCATCGCCATAAAATGGCCAAGTTAGTGGTTATCAATAACATCAACTGAAATAATATACATAGATTTTCTTTAAATAATAACATTGAACAATATATTAGTCACAATCACAAATCGCAAATGTAGGTACATTTGCGATACTTTGTGATAGTGACTAAAAATTTGGTGTGAATATATATATACATTAATTGGATTAATACAGGATGACAAACCTTTAGCAATATGGTTTAAACAATGGCATATAGTAAAAAAAAAAAAAAAAAAAAAAAAACCTTTAACCATTGCATGTAAAATGCGAAAAACCTATAATCCATCACTTCATCTCTTGACAGATCCTCAAAAGTGAATTAAATTGAAACAAATTGCTTGCAACTTCATTAATGGCCTTTAGTAGCCGATGGGTTTCATCACATGACCGGTGTCTCCATTTCGTCCTTTTGGAATCCTATACGTGTCATGTCCACTCAAGTCATTGTCGATCATAGCTCTCGACAACTTCCCGTCGTCAGTAGCTCTTAATCTTAAATGAACAGAAGGTATTAATATTGATTTATTTCCAATTTTCCAAGGGATCCGGGAAACTCGAGTCCCCTTTGACCACAGACGTCAAATGGGTGTTAAAAGGAGTTTATCCCAATTTAATTTATTCCTCCCTGGGGTGAAAAGGAATCCTTCCCGGGGTGAACATCTATACGTGTCATGGGATCCAATAAGAGAGATAAACGACTTGATTAAAAATGATCTGTTTGAAACGACGGACGGATTTAGCATCGGCTTTCTTATTTGCGATTCTTACTTTTCCTTTACTTCTTTTTTTTTTACCTTTTTTTCCCTCCTTTTCTTTCAGTTTTTCTTTCGGTTTTGTTTTTATTTTTTCCCTCCTTTTCTTTCAGTTTTTCTTTTGGTTTTGCTTTTATTTTTTCCCTCCTTTTCTTTCAGTTTTTCTTTTGGTTTTGCTTTTATTTTTTCCCTCCTTTTCTTTCAGTTTTTCTTTTGGTTTTGCTTTTATTTTTTCCCTCCTTTTTTTCAGTTTTTCTTTTGGTTTTGTTTTTATTTTTTCCCTCCTTTTTTTCAGTTTTTCTTTTGGTTTTGTTTTTATTTTTTCCCTCCTTTTTTTCAGTTTTTCTTTTGGTTTTGTTTTTATTTTTTCCCTCCTTTTCTTTCAGTTTTTCTTTTGGTTTTGTTTTTATTTTTTCCCTCCTTTTTTTCAGTTTTTCTTTTGGTTTTGTTTTTATTTTTTCCCTCCTTTTCTTTCAGTTTTTCTTTTGGTTTTGTTTTTATTTTTTCCCTCCTTTTCTTTCAGTTTTTCTTTCGGTTTTGCTTTTATTTTTTCCCTCCTTTTCTTTCAGTTTTTCTTTCGGTTTTGCTTTTATTTTTTCCCTCCTTTTCTTTCAGTTTTTCTTTCGGTTTTTCTTTTATTTTTTCCCTCCTTTTTTTCAGTTTTTCTTTCGGTTTTTCTTTTATTTTTTCCCTCCTTTTTTTCAGTTTTTCTTTCGGTTTTTCTTTTATTTTTTCCCTCCTTTTCTTTCAGTTTTTCTTTCGGTTTTGCTTTTATTTTTTCCCTCCTTTTCTTTCAGTTTTTCTTTCGGTTTTGTTTTTATTTTTTCCCTCCTTTTCTTTCAGTTTTTCTTTTGGTTTTGTTTTTATTTTTTCCCTCCTTTTCTTTCAGTTTTTCTTTCGGTTTTGCTTTTATTTTTTCCCTCCTTTTCTTTCAGTTTTTCTTTCGGTTTTGTTTTTATTTTTTCCCTCCTTTTCTTTCAGTTTTTCTTTTGGTTTTGTTTTTATTTTTTCCCTCCTTTTCTTTCAGTTTTTCTTTCGGTTTTTCTTTTATTTTTTCCCTCCTTTTTTTCAGTTTTTCTTTCGGTTTTGCTTTTATTTTTTCCCTCCTTTTTTTCAGTTTTTCTTTCGGTTTTTCTTTTATTTTTTCCCTCCTTTTTTTCAGTTTTTCTTTTGGTTTTGTTTTTATTTTTTCCCTCCTTTTCTTTCAGTTTTTCTTTCGGTTTTTCTTTTATTTTTTCCCTCCTTTTTTTCAGTTTTTCTTTCGGTTTTTCTTTTCTTTTTTCCCTCCTTTTTTTCAGTTTTTCTTTTGGTTTTGTTTTTATTTTTTCCCTCCTTTTTTTCAGTTTTTCTTTTGGTTTTGTTTTTATTTTTTCCCTCCTTTTTTTCAGTTTTTCTTTTGGTTTTGTTTTTATTTTTTCCCTCCTTTTCTTTCAGTTTTTCTTTTGGTTTTGTTTTTATTTTTTCCCTCCTTTTTTTCAGTTTTTCTTTTGGTTTTGTTTTTATTTTTTCCCTCCTTTTCTTTCAGTTTTTCTTTTGGTTTTGTTTTTATTTTTTCCCTCCTTTTCTTTCAGTTTTTCTTTCGGTTTTGCTTTTATTTTTTCCCTCCTTTTCTTTCAGTTTTTCTTTCGGTTTTGCTTTTATTTTTTCCCTCCTTTTCTTTCAGTTTTTCTTTCGGTTTTGCTTTTATTTTTTCCCTCCTTTTCTTTCAGTTTTTCTTTCGGTTTTTCTTTTATTTTTTCCCTCCTTTTTTTCAGTTTTTCTTTCGGTTTTTCTTTTATTTTTTCCCTCCTTTTTTTCAGTTTTTCTTTTGGTTTTGTTTTTATTTTTTCCCTCCTTTTTTTCAGTTTTTCTTTTGGTTTTGTTTTTATTTTTTCTCTCCTTTTTTTCAGTTTTTCTTTTGGTTTTGTTTTTATTATTTCCCTCCTTTTCTTTCAGTTTTTCTTTCGGTTTTTCTTTTATTTTTTCCCTCCTTTTTTTCAGTTTTTCTTTCGGTTTTGCTTTTATTTTTTCCCTCCTTTTTTTCAGTTTTTCTTTCGGTTTTTCTTTTATTTTTTCCCTCCTTTTTTTCAGTTTTTCTTTCGGTTTTTCTTTTATTTTTTCCCTCCTTTTTTTCAGTTTTTCTTTCGGTTTTTCTTTTATTTTTTCCCTCCTTTTTTTCAGTTTTTCTTTCGGTTTTTCTTTTATTTTTTCCCTCCTTTTCTTTCAGTTTTTCTTTTGGTTTTGTTTTTATTTTTTCCCTCCTTTTCTTTCAGTTTTTCTTTTGGTTTTGCTTTTATTTTTTCCCTCCTTTTTTTCAGTTTTTCTTTCGGTTTTGCTTTTATTTTTTCCCTCCTTTTCTTTCAGTTTTTCTTTCGGTTTTTCTTTTATTTTTTCCCTCCTTTTCTTTCAGTTTTTCTTTTGGTTTTGTTTTTATTTTTTCCCTCCTTTTTTTCAGTTTTTCTTTCGGTTTTTCTTTTATTTTTTCCCTCCTTTTTTTCAGTTTTTCTTTCGGTTTTTCTTTTATTTTTTCCCTCCTTTTCTTTCAGTTTTTCTTTTGGTTTTGTTTTTATTTTTTCCCTCCTTTTCTTTCAGTTTTTCTTTTGGTTTTGCTTTTATTTTTTCCCTCCTTTTTTTCAGTTTTTCTTTCGGTTTTGCTTTTATTTTTTCCCTCCTTTTTTTCAGTTTTTCTTTCGGTTTTGCTTTTATTTTTTCCCTACTTTTTTTCAGTTTTTCTTTCGGTTTTTCTTTTATTTTTTCCCTCCT
>OZ010592.1:82921951-82946951 GCA_963932145.1 Acanthosepion lycidas | reverse complement strand
GTACATAAAACATAACGCAAAGTTAATGTACGTAAATATTAACTCCAACCATCTCCCCAACAAATATAATTCAACATGTCCCCAATGGAATAGAATCTAGGCTATCCAAAAACTCTTCTTGCAAGACAATTTTTGAGGGAAAAAAATGAAAGGATATGAGATAAACGTAAAGGCAAGGTGCCACAAAACAAATCTAGAATTTAAACCTCAACACATTAAACGCCATACGAAAGCCATTTCGAGGAAAAGAACAAATATTTGGTTTAACTCCCACTCCTTTTAACTTAGAGATGAAATGCAATATAGGTAAATTATTTTTCAAGTTACTTTCTAAACGCTTCCCAAAAAATTCAAAACTACATAAGATATTCAATAAAAATACTGTCAAATTAAGCTACAGCTGCACAAGTAATTTAGATACAATAATAAAAAAGACAAAATAACAGAAACCTCAAAACCAACGTGCAGCAAAATAATACAAGTAATTTATGCAACTGTAGAAATAAAATAAGATGCCCATTAAATGGAGCTTACAAAACGGAATCTATTATTTATAAAGCAGCAGTAACAAGTATAAATGTCCAAATTAAAACATATATACTGCAAGAAAGGCTCTTTCAAGTGCAGATGGTACAATCACACATCGAGTTTTAAGCTACCAAACCTTAGATACTCCACCAAACATGCCAGCCACGTGTGGAATTTAAAAGAAAAAATAACAGGGACCCGGTCGTAAGGTGGACAATTTTAAAAAAGGTAAAAACAACAATGAAACTATGTCGATATGAGAAATTAGCCATTATGACATTCCCGGACCCTCAAAAAGTCTTTAAAACCAGAAATCAGAAATGTTAAGCCTTTACCCTCATATAATTTTTTTTTTATTAAGCGAATATGAAGCCGGTTAAAAAAAATATAAAATAAAAACCACACTGTTATCCTTTAAACATGCTGCCCGCATCCTCCATAACAATTAAGCTACATATTTGCTTTTCCTTTTACAGTAAACATTTACAATACACTTGCATTCCCGTTCCTTTCCATTCTTTCCTTCCCCCCCCTCCTTTTCCACATCCCTTCCAATTACACCCAATGTCCTGTCTTTCAATCATTATACGCCTGTTATTTTTTTGAAAGATAATTATGTAGTTTAATTGTGGCTTTTAGAAATAAAGCGTTAATGTGGTCATTTTAAAAGTATCGCCCGAAGGGATCGTCAGGTCGAAACCGTGGTCGCGTATTTTAATTAACCTCCTGATTTTTAAACTTAAAGGCTCTGCATGTTATTTTTATTTTTACTTATATTTTTTCTCACGTGTATTGAGTACTTCTTAATACTACTGTTCCCTGGTCTGATTCAGCTTTTACCATTAACATTATATATATATATATATATATATATATATATATATAAAAACCTAGTGAGCCAGACAAACCTACCCAGGTTTCACCTTGCAGATCGTTACTCGTGTCGGGTTTTTTTCTTTGGGCTTTGAACCTGTATCTGTGCAATTTTTTCGACAGACTTTCATGTTTCTAGCTCTTTCTTTTTTAAAACCCTTTTTCCCCTCGAGATTGATTTGATTATTGGCAAATCAAAAATTCGAGGGTTTTTCGAAACGGGTATAGTTACCTATATATTAGTTTGTATGCAAAAATAATGACGTAATAATGTCGTTTTTTGACGTATTTTTTAACGTCAAAAAACGACATTATTACGTCATTATTTTTGCACCAACCTTATATATATAT
Organism: Acanthosepion lycidas; assembly: GCA_963932145.1. Classification (NCBI taxonomy): domain Eukaryota; kingdom Metazoa; phylum Mollusca; class Cephalopoda; order Sepiida; family Sepiidae; genus Acanthosepion; species Acanthosepion lycidas. The sequence goes on along the minus strand of OZ010592.1, from coordinate 82,945,199 downwards.
ATATATATATATATATATATATATTCTTTAGTTGCCGTTAATTTCATTCCGTCGATTTTAATTTTTTTTTTTCGCTTTGTTCTTTCTTTCGTAATTGAATCATTTTTATTTTCCCTTTTTATTTTTCCTTATTTTCCTAAATACAGAAATGCGGAGAGAGAGGAGGAGGTTTTCTCTTCCTATATTGTCTAACTCTCTGCCTCCGGGCAGAGAGTAACCCAGTCGAGGCTATGCTGAAGGGCAGAGTCTCATTTGGGGTGGTAGACAAATCCATCCCCGTATGCACGGAGTCTACCGGCAATTTCTACTCGATCCTACGGCTACAGAATGCCCTGCGTAAAAATCTGGCCTTGTGCCACATCATGCCTTGTGGGGAGGTTGGTAAATAGAGAGAGTTTTTAAATAGGTCAAAGCTCGTCACCGCGTTCGAAATATCCTGTTGCTGAAAACTAAGATCATTGCCGGGTTGTGACGGAGTTCTTGAATTTCTGGTTTATTTTCTAAACAATCCACCACTTGTCAGGATTTTTTTCTTCAATGTCGTTTACTGAAAGCGTGAAACTTTCTTATCTTTACCCTTGAATGAATTTGACCTCCAAAGTTTTCCTGTTTCTGTTTCATGCTTTTACTGCTAGGGCCTGTCTCATTGTGATCTATCTCAGCCCATTCATTATCTATCTTCTATATCTTCATTGACTTCCTTTATATCTACTTGTCTCTCTCCATTATCTCAATCCATTCGTTACATTATATATATATATATATATATATATATATATATGGTGGACTCTCCTGTAGTATTCATGTTCCTAGGTGGTGAGGGATTTGTGCAGAAGCAACCATACTTTTTGAAGGGCCGAATACAGAGGTTTTGAATTCAGAGTTGTCCATCCAAGGACATAGAACCCAGTCTGTCCTGCTATTTACCCATAGCTGGAAGAAGAAGAGGATTCTTATCATCGTATTCGCACGTAAATGAATTTAATGAATTCGACTGGAATTATTTATCAATCCAAGTCGCTATCCACTACTCCACCGTGCCTCCACGTATATATATATATATATATATATATATATATATATATATATATATATATATATATATGTGTGTGTGTGTGTGTGTAATACATATATATGGGTGTATAATATATAAATATGTAATTTTTAATTTATATATAATTTTTATATATATTATTTATATATTATATATGCGCGGTACTTATTGGAAAGCGCTCAATATCGGTGATAGAGCTAACATATAATATATATATATATATATATATATATATATATATATATATTAGCTCTATCACCGATATTGAACGCTTTCTTATTGATTATATATATATATATATATATATACACACACACACTGACGCTTTCAAGTTGCCTGTTCAGTTTCTTAATATTGAGATAAATTCCACCAAGGAAAGTGCTGTAGTTGTTTCTTAATCCAAGTACTTTCGACCTTTTCTAAGATCATTTTCAGGTATAAGCTACAGATATGAAAAATTGGTTTGCAAAAATGTGGGGATGCGGGAATGTAGTTGTGCTTGCAGACATACGTGTTTGTGTGTGTGTGTTTACATAGGTGCATGTGTAAATATATATATGCATATGTCCCTCCCCACCTCTCTCTCTCTCTCTCTATATATATATATATATATACGTACATATATTTAGGCAGCATATTTTCATTTAAACATGTTTTTGAATAATAATTATAAACATATTGTGCCGACTTATTTTTATATTGATCCTTGTCCAATCAGTTTCTTGATATTAAGATGAAACCTCATCAAAGAAGACAGCGTAGTATTTTTTGTTATCTGTTAACATTTGTCTATTTGACATTGAGCTTTTAATGTCTTTTCCATAAAACGATTCCAAGGTTTGATGGCTTTTACTTTGTCATTTATTCCTCAGCATTTCGAGCCTTTCCAGATGAAAATAAAAATAAATATAAAATTATATAAATATAGTTTTAGTTCTATCGACTTATAGTTGAGACGTCTAAGATTTTTTTTTTTTTATTCTTTTGGTTCAATTGATAAAAAAAATAGTTCCTAACCATGTATGGTGAAGGTCTTCTACAATAACATACGACTGAATATCCTTACCCCTTTTAGATTAACAACATTCATATCCTCCCAAGCGAATGGACAATATCAATTAAAAAATCTAGTCCCATACTCCTCCTCAAAAAAAAAAAAAAAAAAAAAAAAAAAAAAAAAAAAGAATATGAAAAACTAAAAAACAATAAAGGCAGATCTGATCAATTTCTTGATGTCAAGATGAAATTCATCAACGAAAAAACCGTAGTGTCCTTGCCTTCAGTTCATTTTTGGTGTTACGTAGAATTTTGTTGGTCTCTCACTCAACTGTGCCCCGCACACAATAATCAAGGGGGTTGTATTCTGGGGAGTTAGGTGGCCAGATGTAAGGAGTGATGTGGTCGCAGAAATTGTCTGACAGCCATGACTGGGTTCTTCTGCTTGTGTGGCATGGTGCAGAATCCTGTTGACAGACATAGAGTCTTCCAGCAGTCACTCTTTTGAACCAAGGCAGTTGATGTATATCTCCGTGATGAGTGAGGCCATCACCAACAAATAAAAAAATTATATATATTGTTTTAATTCTATCGCCTTATAAGAACAAAGGAGGTAAAGTGAAGCCAATCTTTGAACAAATTTGAGATGTCTAAGTTTGTTTGTTGTTTGTTTTTTTTTGGGGGGGGGTTCATTTTTTTTTTTTGTACAATTGATAAAAAAAACAGTTCCTAAACATATATGGTGAATAGTTTCTACAATAACATACGACTGAATGGGTAATATACTTACCCCTTTTAGATTAACAACACTCATATCCTAGACAATATCAATTAAAAAAAAGTAGTCCCTCTCTCTTTAAAAAAAAATAAAAATAAAAAAAAAATAAAAAAATAAATGAATTTAAAAAAACAAACAAATGAAAAAGAAAAAATTAAAAATCAATAAAGGCAGTAAGACCCCTTTCATGACCAGTACGGCGGAGTAATGGATAGCGGCTCGGATTCAGGAATCGGAGAGCCGAGTTCGAATTCCAGTCAAATCCATTACATTCACTTAAGTGCTAATAAATATCCTTGGGAAAGTATGAATCCTCTTCTTCCCCAGCTCAGATGGTAACTGGTCTACCGCAGAAAGAAATGGAAACCTACTGCGGGAAAAAAAATTCCTCGTCAGTCATGTATCGAAAGATACATAATCGCTTAAGCGTGTATCACGCATCGCACATAAGTGACTCACTGACGTGTTAATAACCTTGGGAAAGGTATGAATCCTTTTCTTCTCCTGCCAGCTATGGTTAAATAGCAAGGCTATGGATGGCAACTGGTCTACTGTAGAAAGAAATGTAAACCTACTGCGGGAAAAAAATTGCCTTGTCAGTCATGTATCGAAAGATATATGATAGCCTAAGCGTGTATCACGCATGACACATAACTGACTGACAAATATATACATATATCCTCATATATACATTCATATCCGCCCAAGCGAATGGACAATATCAATTACAGAAATAGTCCCTCACCCCTGAAAAAAAAAAAAAAAAAAGAAATGAAAAAATAAATATTTAAAAAGGCAGACATTTTAACCTTTGAATAAAATACCCGTATAAGACCACTCTCGTGACCAGTGCAAAAAAGAAAAAAAAGAAAAAGAAAGAAAGAAAATTTAGATAGAAAAGGTCTTGAGAGAAACGATGAAGGACCTCGATGCACTTGCTGACACGCTGAAGTCTGTTCTGAAAAAGGCGGGAGTCAATGTGGCGCGATTATTTGCCATCTGATTGTATGCATGAAGCCACAAGAAGAATGGTACCGGAAAAGACCCGAGCCATGGTAGAATCAATTAAAAGAAACAGACGACAAATGCGCGTTCGGTTTAATCCGAGTGATTGACGAGCATTTGCAGATATAACTCGGATATTAGTGCGTAGGATTACAAGTAAAATAAATCCGAGGTTCTGTTGCCGTCTGGGGAAAAAAAGATCGACAGTTCTTGTTATTTATTTTATTATAGCCATTAAAACACTCATTATCGGGAAACAAAGCACAAGGAAAAGAAAAAAAATTATAATTAATTATAATTTTTTTTTATAAATAAAAAAAAACGCAAATCGATTTTACTTCCTCACTCCTCAGAGTTCAATAGAGGACTGAAAAGGAGTGTAAACAGCGATTAAATTAGGAAAATTAATGAAGATTTACGCATATTGATAATATGTCATAATTCTTAGTTATTTGCCGTGTCCCTTCAGGACGTAAGCGATCATGGTACTAGGACAGACTGTCGAAAGACAAAATGACGAATGGACAAAGTGACGAACGAGCAAATTGTCGAAGAGACAAAGTGCCGAGCGGATAAAAAAAAAAACGGTCGAACTGACGAAATGATCAATGGACATAATGTCGAAAAAAAAGTTTCAAAAGGAAATATCAGCCCGACCAATGAGCTCATACAAAAAAAAAAAAAAAGATTCTGATGTTTAGTCATTTGTTCAAATTTTGTAAAGTAAATCGGGCCGAGTACTATTCAGCACCTCTTTAGATTACTATTAGGTTGGTGCAAAAATAATGACGTAATAATGTCGTTTTTTGACGTTAAAAAATACGTCAAAAAACGACATTATTACGTCATTATTTTTGCACCAACCTAATAATATAATTATGCTGGACATAAGGTGGGGGATCGGTTTTCACTTGATATTAAGTAGTAAACTGATCCCCCACGAATTACTATATAACAGTATAAGGGGAAAAAAAGCAAGCAAGCAATACCTTTATGCTGGATGTAGAACCAAACTCATTATAGAAAGATCCAGTACTTACCTAAAATAAAAGAAGAAAATATAAAATTTATCATAAAGCATGAAAGAATAATCATCAAGTTTACTTTTTTTTTAATAATCAATTCACCCCAAGCGAGGCTATAATGCCACCAAGACGCAAGAGAATGAAAAGACTTTAGAAGCAATCGGAAACAGAGTCCTAAAACATGAAACAAGGTATAAACCTTCACTAGTGTTCAAAAGACAAGTGGGGAACCGGGCGACAGGCGAACCTATCTACTACTATTGAGGAAAAATAAATAGTAAATAAAATTTCAGAGTTTTGTCGGTGACGTGAGAATTACGGAGTTGGAGTAAAATTTAGAATCAACCAGGAATCCTAAACAGGAAACAAGGGATAAGCCTTTATTCCTGATCAAAAGATCCAGTAGGAGTGTAAACCGGACGATAGGCGAACCTATCTAATCCTATTAAATCTGTGTGTCTGTTGCCGTCTGTAGATGTAGATTTTTATGGAACGAATAAAATCGCCAAATTTTACTTTGGAAATATTGTCCATAATAATAATAATGGTTCACGTGAAACTGAACGAATAGGCACGGGGGCACATACTGCGAGCGAATGGGCACGGGGGCACGTACTGCGAGCGAATGGGCACGGGGGCACGTACTGCGACCGAATGGGCACGGGGGCACGTACTACGAACAAATAAGGACGGGGACACGTACTGCGAACGAATAGGCACGGGGGCACGTACTGCGAGCGAATGGGCACGGGGGCACGTACTGCGAGCGAATGGGCACGGGGGCACGTACTGCGAGCGAATGGGCACGGGGGCACGTACTGCGAGCGAATGGGCACGGGGGCACGTACTGCGAGCGAATAGGCACGGGGGCACGTACTGCGAGCGAATGGGCACGTACTGCGAGCGAATGGGCACGGGGGCACGTACTGCGAACAAATAAGCACGAGGGCACGTACTGCGAACGAATAGGCACGGGGGCACGTACTGCCAGCGAATAGAAATTGGTTACGTACTGCGGACGAATGGGAACGGGGTACCTACTGCGAGCGGATAGAAACTGGGTATGTACTATGAACGAATATGAAAGGTGTACATTATATAGATACAACTGACTTAAACGCTACTCGGGTACATTTGCTAACATCCATTTGCAGGAAGAAGAAAAAAAAAAAAAAAAAATTCCCTTGTGTTTAAAGATATCTTTTTCCAGATGATGTTTTTGCTGTTATAAACATTTTTTATTAGGTTGGTGCAAAAATAATGTCGGGTTTTGACGTATTTTTTTTTTTTTACGTCAAAAACCGACATTATTTTTGCGCCAACCTAATAACAAAATCATCTGAGACTTACAGTCAAGAAAAGAACCAGATACCTTGGCGTTATATAATTACTGGATATTTGTTTTATTAAAAAAATACAACCACTAATGTAAAGCAATAACATTTCTTGTTATGAACATTCGATCATTAAATAGTCACTTCTAAGCATGGTTTCCGTCGTCATATGTGTTAAAAGATTCCATAATATTTTACCATTCACCATTATGAATTTGGATCAAATGTGGATTGGAATCCAACAGAATGATACTATAAGGAACACAATCAGAGAATTAAATATGGAGAAGAAAATTCTGCTCTTTATAATTTTTGTGTTTGTTTTTCATCGGTTAAGCAGATTTCACGTGCACCTGTCCTGTAAAGCAGCGTCTGCATGTATAATTTATGCATGTATGTATATCATAATTCTCGTGTGATTTTTTTTTTGGCTTTTGTGTGTGTGTGTGTGTGTGTGTGTGTGCGTGTATTAGGCATTTCTAAAGGAAATTCTGCTATTTCTATTTTCCGTGTTTGTTTTTCATTGGTTCAGTAGACCTCACGTGAATCTGTCTTCTCAAGTAGCGTTCGTGATTATAATTCGGGTGTATTATAATTCCAGTTTTTCCCTGTGTGGTTATGTGCTTGTGTGTGTGTGTGTGTGTGCGCGCTTGTCTAGTAAGCAATTTTATCCAGGTTTGGTTGCTGTCCGCATGGGGCTGTTTTGTGTGAAGATGAAATAATTTAAGTTACACCGGTTATGGTAGCAGGTAGACTTGTCCTAGATTTTTCAAGCATTGAATTTTATAAAAGAATCAGAGTTAAAGTGAGAGGTTTAGTGACGTGAGGTTTCGAAGTTCCACAGAATTTGTGTTTTGAAGAACTCAATTTTTGGCCTTAATTGGAATTTCGGCTCAAATCGGGCTTTTGGTAGAGGAATTGGACTTTTGCCCGGAATCAGAGTTAAAGTGAGGTTTTGAAGTGTCATGGAGTGAATTTAGAAATTCAGTTATTTCTTCAAAATTATCATTGCTGTTTTATAAACTGGACAGAAGGTCCCTTTATTTATGTGCCAGAAGCCTAATTAGCCCTCCACAGCAGCCAGCTTAAAAGGTAGCACGGAGTGCGGCTTTCAAGCTAGTATACGATGGTCATTCAATAAATAAGGTGAATTTTTCGGAATAAGGACTTCTAATACAGATAGAAGCTTATTTTTTTTTAATTTTTTTTTGTTTTACTTTTTCACGTGGATTTAATTTCTTTTGCAGATTAAAAAAAAAACTTTGAGAGTTTTGGCGATTAACAAAGATGGCCGACCAAGAAGCATGCTCCAGGATTGAACAGCGGTCAGTTATCAAGTTTTTGGTTGCTGAAGGGTGCAAACCAGTTGAAATTCATAGGAGAATGTCAACTGTGTATGGTGCCAAATGTTTCAGCCAAAAAAAAAAAAAAAAATGTCTACAAGTGGGCTAAATTGTTTAAAGAAGGACGGGGCAGTGTTGAGGATGAAGACATGCCTGGGAGGCCTACAGAAGTGATGTCTGCTGAGGTGATCGAATCAGTCAATGACCTCATTCAGTCTGACAGAAGAACTACTGTGAACTGCTGAGGCAGGTCAAGAAAGGCATAAAGAACAAACGCAGGGGTCATCAGTCAGAAGAAGTCATCTTGCATCATGACAACGCAAGGCCTCACACAGCAGCCCAAACGATGCAGACCATCAACGAGCTGGGCTGGGAACTGCTCCCTCATCCCCCTTACAGCCCAGACTTTGCCCCTTCAGACTTTCACCTGTTTGGTCCCTTGAAAGCGTTCACGAGAGGCACGAAGTTTAAAAGTGACGATGAAGTCAAAAGTGTTGTGAGCGACTGGCTGAGACATCAGTCCAAAGATTTTTACGCTGAGGGAATACGGAAGCTTGTGCACAGATGGGAAAAGTGTGTGACAGTGCTCGGAGACTACGTTGAAAAAAAAAAAAAAAAAAAAAAAGAAGTAGTAAGCTTCTATATGTATTAGAAGTCCTTATACCGAAAAATTCACCTTATTTATTGAATGACCCTCGTATATAAGCTAGTGCTTCACCGTTTATACTTACTCCCGTTCCGCCCCAGTCCGCTACATACTTTCAAGTCTGGCTGTAAATACAACGAAGTACTAACAATTTAGAAACAGCATAACAAGCAAAGGAAAAAGCCATAGGTTATTAAGTAACTGTTTATAATGATTTATCAACAAGAAAAGAGGACCTCATTTAATGTCAGCCAAAAGCAGAAGGTAAGAGAGATAAAAATAAAAAATGGCAGGGTTGGAGGCATTTGTTTTCGGTAAACATTGGAATCGAGCATGACATTCTGTGGCATATAAAAGCGAGGACGGGCGTTTGTGTGGCAAGATTTGGCTGGTGTCAAAGACAAACACATACGCAAAAAATTAGGTCGTTGGTCGGGAAAATGGGTAAGGATAAGACTATAATAGTCACTAATAATTGGATAGATATTAAAGATAATAATGGCGGAATATGAGGGAGACGCGCGAGGCCGGGCCACAAGTAGAGAGGTCAGTGTCATGATATTTATGTCGGAACAAGAGCTGAAGGCATTTTACTTGATATTATGATGCCAAAAAAACATTGCGATTCTTTAGTTTGTGCTTGCATTGGAAATTGTTAATGTTGGAGAGATAAATCATCGGACCGACTTTCGCAATGACTTTATAATTGTAACGACTCATTAAGTGCGAATTTCCGTCGCGTGCAATTTTTTATAACCTTGATGTGACAGAAATATCTGCTGCAACTAATTAATAAGCACCTGTATATCTAATAATTACAACCTTAACTACGGCTAACGAACAATGCTCAACATGAAAAAACGGTATTAATTTCATATAAATTCGCGTAACACCAGATTTCATTATGTTTCTACAACCTTACGTCAATAGAACAAAACAGTCTGATATTCACTCGCTTTTAGTTTAAAGATGCGGACATGAAATAAATATCTTAAAATATATGGTAACATTTTTCATAGAATTCTATAAATTTTAGGCCGGGCAACGTTAGTTACGATTTTATTTCCTGCAGCGCTAGTAGTAACTATCGTTGTGGTCTCACATTTAAAATTACGATATATATATATATATATATATATATATAAAATATGGTTTTAAAGTATGCTATATTTATGGGTTATAGTGCGTAATATCAAGGATAGTACCTATGTCTATATATAAGTGGACATTGAGGTCAACACCTAGCGGCGACAGTCTGTTTCATGCTTAAACGCAATCTTCTGAAGGTTGCGTTTAAGTATGAAACAAACAATCGCCGCTGTATATTGACCTCAATGTCCACGTTTGTATTTATATAATATATATTGTATATATATATATTATCTGTATTTATATAATATACATTTGTATGTGTGTGTGTGTATATATATATATATATATATATATATATATATATATATATATATATATAGAGAGAGAGAGAGAGAGATAGATAGATAGATAGATATGTGTGTGTGTGTGTGTGTGTGAAGTAGAGGTTTTAACAATGTGTCCAGTTTAAAGAGCCATATCATCTCAGGGCACACCTAAATCATATAATATGTGATGGTAATACTCAACATTGAGGTGGCGGCCATCATGTATAATGTAATTAATAAAGGATTTTAGAAAAATGACCTTTATATTTAACTAGTCGTATTACTCGCGACTTGCTGCATATCACTTTTTTTTTGTAAGAGAATGATGATTGATTTTAAATCTTCTTCCTAGTTCTCCCTCTCTATTACAACCAATGTCGACTCTTTGTTTCTCTTTGAAAATAATAATGTAGCGTTCTTTGGTTTAAAAAAAATAAATAAGTGTGGGAGGGGGAGATTTGATAAAAATCGCCTGAGGATACTGTAATGTTCAAACCAAAGTAGCAGATTCAACTGACCTCAATATTTTTAAAGTTAAAAGCTCCACATGTTATTTTTACTTTTATTTTATTTTTTTTCACACGTGTATAGAGCTCTTTTTAACACTACTATTTCCTGGTCAAATTCAACTCTGACCATTAATCTTTTTATGTAATTATATATATATCTGAATTCAAAACCTGCGGAGGGTCGTTTGTGGATCTTGTGGCGCGTAGTGCACCAGGTCTCTGTATGCGACCCTTCAAAAAGTGTGGATGATCCTGCATGAAACCTTCACCACTATAATCAAATCTCATGTGCTGTTGTCGGTCTGTCAGTTTCCTAGGAACTGATCTGCTTGACCCTCATATGTCGAATTCGACGGGAGAGTCGAGTATATATATATATATATATATATATATATATATATATATATATAGATAATTATTTAAAAATATGACTCCAACACGCTACATAAGAGTTCTCATGTTTACATGAGAACTCTTATGTAGCGTGTTGGAATCATATTTTTAAATAAATAATTATATTTATGCTCTACTTTTGTATCGAGCACAATTTTTTAAAAATAATAACAAAAATACGAAAGAACTTTGGATTATTTACCTAACCAGTTCTTTCCTATTATATATATATATATATATATATATACACACACACACACACACGTTGGTATATGATCAAGTGAACACTAATAATATAAAATATTAAAACTGATCCACAAAAAGAGCTCAATGTATTTATTATAACAGCATATAAATTACATTGAATAGAAATAAAAAAATTACCTCATTCAAATAGCTATTTCAGCCAACATTGGCTTTGTCAACTCAGAGGTGACAAAGACAATAAGTCTGGTTAGCTAAAATGGCTATGTGATTGAGGTAATTTTTTTTATTTCTATTCTATGTAATATATATAAACTATAATTATGGAATTTAATTTTAATTTTCAAAATTAATACCGGATTTTATGATTAGCCTTAATCGGTTAATAATGAATTTTAATAGAATAATGAATATGATATAGTAATTATATGTTTTACTGTCATTAATATTATTACAGATACTGAAATTACTTTGTTACTTTGTTCTGAAAAGAACTGATTTGCCAATTTTCACTGAGATTTCGTCTGTTGCAATTCGGAATCATGAAAACGCGATAGCAACGTCAAAGATCAGAAGCTTTCTGCATCTTCTTTCAGGGAGAAAATTTAAGGTTGGGATGAAATTGTTGCGTTCTAACGAATGGAAGGCTTGGCGGCAACAAGCAGCTCAGCAGCATGCAGCGGTTGGTTTTTGGTTCATACAAACCTTTATTGTGGCAATAGATCGGCGACCAAAACGGGTCACACGGTTGCTAGAGCAAATAGCCATATAGCACCGACGGGCTGGGGACGAATGGGGTTTGCTTCGTTCTTTATTCGATTGCGTGGGCACTAGGTATTCCGAATTTTGGCTCCTACCGACCTGAAGGAGGAGGAAATACACGTGGGTGCGATTAAAAAACAACGACAGAAATAAAAAGTATAACCAGAGTGGAAAAAAATCACAGTATCGACAGGGCTAACATTTTCTGTTTATAATAAAGACCTTCACCAAATCGATAGGGCTAACATTTTCTGTTTATAATTAAGACCTTCAGCAAATCGACAGGGCTAACATTTTCTGCTTATAATTAAGACCTTCACCAAATCGATAGGGCTAACATTTTCTGTTTATAATTAAGACCTTCAGCAAATCGATAGGGCTAACATTTTCTGTTTATAATAAAGACCTTCACCAAATCGATAGGGCTAACATTTTCTGTTTATAATAAAGACCTTCAGCAAATCGATAGGGCTAACATTTTCTGTTTATAATTAAGACCTTCAGCAAATCGATAGGGCTAACATTTTCTGTTTATAATAAAGACCTTCACCAAATCGATAGGGCTAACATTTTCTGCTTATAATTAAGACCTTCACCAAATCGATAGGGCTAACATTTTCTGTTTATAATTAAGACCTTCAGCAAATCGATAGGGCTAACATTTTCTGCTTATAATTAAGACCTTCACCAAATCGATAGGGCTAACATTTTCTGTTTATAATTAAGACCTTCAGCAAATCGATAGGGCTAACATTTTCTGTTTATAATTAAGACCTTCAGCAAATCGACATGTCTAACATTTTCTGTTTATAATTAAGACCTTCAGCAAATCGATAGGGCTAACATTTTCTGTTTATAATTAAGACCTTCAGCAAATCGATAGGGCTAACATTTTCTGTTTATAATAAAGACCTTCAGCAAATCGATAGGGCTAACATTTTCTGTTTATAATTAAGACCTTCAGCAAATCGATAGGGCTAACATTTTCTGTTTATAATTAAGACCTTCAGCAAATCGATAGGGCTAACATTTTCTGTTTATAATAAAGACCTTCATCAAATCGATCGGGCTAACATTTTCTGCTTATAATTAAGACCTTCAGCAAATCGATAGGGCTAACATTTTCTGTTTATAATTAAGACCTTCAGCAAATCGATAGGGCTAACATTTTCTGTTTATAATTAAGACCTTCAGCAAATCGATAGCGCTAACATTTTCTGTTTATAATAAAGACCTTCACCAAATCGATAGGGCTAACATTTTCTGCTTATAATTAACGCCATCACCAAATCGATAGGGTTAACAATTTGTGCTTATAATCAAAACATTTACCAAATGAAAAGAGCTAACATGTTCTGTTTTTAATTAAAGCGTTTATGAAATTGACAGTGCTAAAATCTTCCGCTTATGATTAAAACCATCACCAAATTGATGGGGTCAAATTTTCTGGTTATAATTTAAATGCTCAGCAAATTGATAGCGCTTACAATTATCGTCATTTTTATAGGGAAGGTAAATCTTAGGCTGTTATAAAAACAATAAACTAGGTGGAATGTTATAATTACGATTATTAAAACGAATAACAAAACCAACAAAAAGGCAAACAAGTTAAAGCAAACAAAAAGACAAGGAGGATGTTATTTTGTGCCGTGTCCCTTCTAGACGTGAGGGATCATGAGTCTCCACAATTTCCTTATCTTTCTCTTATTTTGTCTATTTATTACTAGTTCCATTCCCTGTGCTGTCCATTTGCACAAGCTTAGGTTGGTTTCTCGGTGCTTCACTTCCCGTCATTATATCATGTATGTGTCAAATTCTCCAAACCCTCTTTCCTCATGCTATGACTCAAAAATTTCGACAGTCTTTTTCCGATTTTAAGTATGTCTTTTTGTTTCTTTCCCCCACCCTTTTTGTTTCCTTTTGTTTATTTTTTCTCCTTTTGTTTATTTATTTTCCATTTTGTTTCTTTTTGTTCTTATAATGTGCTTGTTCTGTTTACTGTATTTGCATCGTTCTTCTGTCGAAAGATGTTGTTTAATTGATGCATTTCCTCCAGGGCAGTCGAGGTCGAACGGTCACATCATTCTAGAGTCTTAATTAAGGAAATGTAGTTTTCGGTAGGGTTTGACCCAGCGTCCTTTTTATTAAGGAACTCATCTCCGAGACAAATGTGCTCTAGATCGCTCAGCCACGAAAAACTTCACAACGAAACATGGTTCTATTACCGCATTTGAGAAATGCACATCTTTCATTGGTGCCCGTCAAAGCACATATCTGATATCTTTATTTTCGAATATATATAACACATATGAGAGGTTGATAAGTGGCTCATTTCTCAAATTCTGACTAAATACCAGAATTTTAGGGATATTGTTGATAGATAGATATGAACACACAAAAATAAACAGATAGGAACACTAATATAAACACTCTTAGATAGATTGATAGATAGATAGATAGAGATAGATAGATAGAGATAGATAGATAGAGATAGATAGATAGATAGATAGATAGATAGAGAGAGAGAGAGAGAGATAGAAAGATAGATATGAACAGAAATAGACAGATATGAACAGAGATGGATAGATATTATCAAAGATGGATAGATATTATTAGAGATAGATAGACAGACAGATATAAACAGAGATAGACAGATATAAACAGAGATAGATAGATATAAACAAAGATAGATAGATATAAACAAAGATAGACAGATATAAACAGAGATAGGTAGATTGATATGAACATACATAGATAGATTGATATGAACTTAGATATGAACAGACTTAGCTAGAACTTATGGTAGAATCAAAATATACAAACAATTACAGCAGAGGTCAACAAATCCGTGATATTTCAAATCCCGCATCAACTGAATATCCGCTCGGCGCCAAATAACAATGGTGCGGAAAGAGGTAGTATTTCAAGATGGCTGCGATCTAAGCATTTATAGACATTTTTACAACCTGAGTATTACAGATTTACAAAGTGCAGACTATTACAGTGGGTCATAGTTCAGTTTTAAAGTCATTGAAGAGAACAGTGCGATGATACATTTAAGATTTCATTTCGAATATTCGGACAGTTAGACAAGACACGGCACAAGTCAACGGATTAATTCATAATCGATTTAGCATATATATATATATATAAGAAAGAAATAAAGAGAGGAAGAGAAAAGATAAACGGAGGGGTGGAGACTTTATGAAAAGCGGAAGAAAGATAGAAGAGAGAGGGAGAAAGAAAAAAAGAAAGAAATAATGATCATTACGAGAGAGAGAAAGATAGAGGAAGAGAAAGATAGAGGAAGAGAAAGATAGAGGAAGAGAAAGATAGAGGAAGAGAAAGATAGAGGAAGAGAAAGATAGAGGAAGAGAAAGATAGAGGAAGAGAAAGATAGAGTGAAAACGGAAGAAAGAGGGAAAACGGAAGAGAAAGAAAGAGGAAAGGAAAAGGAGGAAGAAAAAGAAAGTGGAAGGGAAAAAGAAAGAGGAAGGGAAAAGAAAGAAGAAGGGGAAAAGAAAGAGGAATGGGAAAAGAGGAAGAGAAAGAAAGAGGAAGAGAAAAAGAGGTGAGAAAGAAAGAGGAAGGGAAAAAGAGGTGAGAAAGAAAGAGGAAGGGAAAAAGAGGTGAGAAAGAAAGAGGAAGGGAAAAAGAGGTGAGAAAGAAAGAGGAAGGGAAAAAGAGGTGAGAAAGAAAGAGGAAGGGAAAAAGAGGTGAGAAAGAAAGAGGAAGGGAAAAAGAGGTGAGAAAGAAAGAGGAAGGTAAAAAGAGGAAGGGAAAGAGAAAGAGAATCAAAAAGAAAAAGATGAAGAAAAAGAAGGAAAAAGAAAGTGAAAGAGGAAGAGAAAAATGATACGAGAGAGAAAGAACAAGAAAGAGTGAAAGAAATAATGATATCACGAAAGAAAGAGGACGAAAGCAGAGACTTTATGAAAATAGAAATTGATTTATTGATTTGTCTTTGACGACTTATCAACCTATTTTGGGTTATACAAAAACCAAACCTATTTTAGCTTGTAAGAGTAATTCTATGTTTTTTTTGTTTTTTTTTTGCGAGTAAAGTTTTCATTAATAGTGTTTTTGAGAATAACAATTTTCCTAATACAATTCCAACATGAGATGATTCCAATTTTTTCCAGTGGCATTTGCGCATAAGTAAAAGTAAAGAAACCAGACTGAAAATCAAACACGGCCCCTGATTTCATATTCCGAGCCTCTATCCAATGAAAATAGAAAGTGAAGAGGTAAAGAGACAGAACGAGAGAAGGAAAAGATGAAGATGGAGCACGTTAATGATGCGAGCATATTGAGGCATATTGTTTAGGTTCGAATTCCGACCTTCATTGGCGGACAAATGTCTTTGAAACGAATCCATCTCTTCTCCGCCTTGTGCCTAGAGTTGTTTTCGCTTCTACGAGGTTATGACCATACGACCACCCGCTAGCTGTCGATCGTGTACCACGCTTGCACCTAGAGTTGTATTCGCGTGTGTTACGCTTCTAGAGGGTATGCACATACGACCACCCGTTAGCTGTCGACCACACACACCACGCTTGCGGAACTTTGTGATCACCGGACCAGCTTACTTTTTCATAACGATGTTATTTTTGGCACATTTTTTTTGCTCTATCTTGAAATAAAATCAGTAATAAAAGAAATAAAACGGAGTTCAAAACCAGACTGAAGAGGGACGGTCTCCGCCAGGTTATGTTGCTCTAGTTACATCCACTGATGCAATGGTTGCAATAAAGGCGGTGCTTGAACGACCTAAATGGGTTAGAGAAGTCGTGATCTTGGTCGGTGAAAGATATACTTATATAATTGACAGTAATGTCAAGGGTAAGTGACACTATTCTCATTTTCTCGCTCTTTTTCCTACTAAACTTATTAATTATCTTGATCCTGTGTCTAATGAAGGCAACATTATCTTCCTTTGCTGATTCTTGAAACTGTGGTGCAAGCAGATGGGGAAGTCTTCTTAGTGAATTGTGAAAAAAGAAAAAAATAATAATTATGGGAAGGAAAAGGCATTTTTTTTTTACGCTGAACGAAATCTTCTTCCGGTTTGCATTTATACAACTGGCGAATGTTTTAATGACATAAATCAACAAAAAGAAGGACATGTAAAGAGCCGCAATTTTTTTTTTTTAGTCTGGGATGACATCACTTCCGCTAGAAACGTTTCCTTTGATCAATCCCTCGTATCTAACAATGGTGGACTGTTTTCGCTAATAAATACGTAGAGACATACATAATGTGTGTGCGTGTGCTGGTCTACATATGAAAACAAATGTATATTCGTGTATAACAAATCTACATAGTCCGTTAAAAATAAAAATGAACGAGTAGCCGAAAGCCCTGAGATATAGAGAACATTCGGACAATTTTTACATACATTATGATTGGAAAATAGAATACAGGAACACAAGAAAAACTGAATAAAAAGCTTAATCGCAATAGCTTATTAGTCTATAATGAAATATATATATATATATATATATATATATATATATATATTCGACGTATGAGAGTCAAGCAGATCGGTTCCTAGGAAAGTGACAGCCCGACAACAGCACATGAGATTTGATTACAGTGGTGAAGGCTTCGTGCAAGACTATCCAAACTTTCTGAAGGGCCGAATACAGAGACCTGGTACACTAAGTGCCACAAGATCCCCAAATGACCCTCCGCAAGTTCTGAATTCAGAGTTCTCCTTCTCCTAGACCAGTTGCCATCCAAGGCTATAGAACCCAGTCTGACCCGTTATTTATCCATAACTGGAGGGAGAAGAGGAGGATTCACACCTTTCCCAAGTAAGTGAATGTAATGGATTCGACTGGAATTCGAACTCAGCTCTCCGATTGCCCAATCCAAGCCGCTATATATATATATATATATATATATATATATATATATATATATATATATATATATATATATATATATATATATATATATATATATATATATATATGTGTGTGTGTGATTGTTTTTGTTTAGCGATATATCAACCATTATGGTTTATTTAATGTTGAATTCTAAATCTAGACGCAATTTTATGGCTTCAACTAAATGTTTTAAACGTAACTGTATACTTTCAAATACAGATAAAATGTATTGGTCATCTTGCGTTAAAATATATTGTTGGTCATTTTAATATAAATATGTATTGTTGGCAAGCTTTTTAATATAAAGGACGCATGGCACAGTGGATAAGGACGTTAGTTAGACCCAGTGACATGACCCAAAGAGTATGAGTTCAATACCTGGTTAAGGCGGCTGAGAACTTGGAGAGGGGAATTAACAGGTGATAACCGACATCCAATAGACATGGCATCCAGTGAGCGAAATAAAGGGTTCAGTTCGACATTCCAACCACCTGAAGAAGGCCGGAGCGTACAACGGCCGAAACGTTGTGATAAATATGACAACAAAGATGAGGTCGATAGTTCGAACAGTGTAAATGGTACCTCATCTCAAAAATATAGGCAGATACTGAAAAATGTTTTGCTGGTATTTTTGCTATAAAAGAATTTATACTTTTATAGTGTTTATTTTCGGGGGGGGAGTCATAATTTTCCCATAGCTAGGACCCTAACAGGTACTACCACCGCAGGTCAGGGTGGACCTGAGAACAACAGCTATTAAGACCTCAAAATTCCGATCAGTGATTTTGCTGCCGGATGTAGTTTATCGTCATGCCCAAGGTGGCATTTAAGCTAGCTCCTGTGGGGGACTCTTGGTTTGGCCACCTTCACAATTATCGTTGAACATTTAAAAGGTAAGCTTAAAGATTAATTCAATACTTAATTGCAGCGATCAATTTTGAGTTCTTCTGCAGTTTATTGATGCCTATCGCATCTACGCCTCCTTAGCTATTGCGATGATGGCCAAATCAAGATCCTCCACAAGAGATAGCTTAAATACCGCCCGATAAAAAAAAAAAATGTGCACTGCAATTTTGGATACAAAAGGAAAATAAGGGTTACTGCCCTTGAACCATGAAAGCAACGATAATGGCTAATATAATGTATTAATATATATTTTTAATCTCGCATAATCTGGCAACTCTGAACCTAAGCTCAACGAAAATCGTTCACTGCCCCAAACATTTTTAGAGCTTTTGAATGAACTATGAATCATTGAAATGGGACCAGTAGGAGAGGAAGAGTTGCTTGGACACACACATACTGTACTTTATATATAACATTTTTATTTTATTTATCCATTAAGATTTATTAATAACGCTAATGAGATTTATTACACTTTTCACTTTTTCAAAAGGAAAGAGTTCTGAGAGTTGGAAATAATTTCATTCGTTTTTATTACATTATGCACGTTACCTAAATTATATAATCTGTAGCTTAATGTTAATTGGTCTATAAAAGAAAAAAAGTAACTTTAATGTGTATGTAAGTTATTTAAAAAATACTTAAAATATAGCAGTCTTATATATATATAATATTTCATTTTCTTTATATTTCTTTGACTTTTTCTTTAGTGACGTGGTATGATTATCGCCTATAAATATGCTGTTTCACTTTTGCCTCTTTAGCCAGCTTTCCCTGACGACCCGCTTAGGTGAAACCTGGGTAGGTTTGTCTGGCTCACTAGGTTTATCTAGGTCTGCTCTACGGTTGTATTGAGCTCTTTTTAGTTAGTTGTTTACTCGTGTCGGGTTTTTTTCTTTGGGCTTTAAACCTGTATCTGTGCGATTTTTTCGACAGACTTTCATGTTTCTAGCTCTTTCTTTTTTTAAACTTTTTTTCCTTCGTGATTGATTTGATTATTGGCAAATCAAGAATTCGAAGGTTTTTCGAAACGAGTATAGTTATATATATATATGCCTACATATTTAAGCAGATTATGTTCACTCAAACATGTTTCATTGAATAATATAGATATATTATGTCTATTTATTTTTATAATAATCATTTGCAGTTCTTTAATCAGTTTCTTGATAAGATGAAATTCAAGAAGGAAGGCACCAGACTTTTTTCTACCCAAGTACTTTCGATCTACTCGAAGATCATCCTCAATTACGAAGACAAACTTATTGCAACCGTGATGAATTTTCGCTGTGAAAACACATCTAAAAACACTATCCTGTCCACCTTCAGAGTAAAGGAAAATACTTGTTGACAACACCAATATAGTACACCACGAAAATAATAAGCAAAAACACCAATTTCTCGAGGTCCTCTATATCAAAAGCAAGCAACCAACACTCAACAAAATTTATTACGAGTGTAGCAGCAACGTGTTCAAGCGCATATAAAAAACATTTAATGGCATTTTGCATGTTACCAATTTTTGGTTTGCTTCATTATACTGGGACGCTTGTCTTGAAAAAAAAATCCATAGCTACAACAAATAAATTTAAAAATAAGTATAACAAAGCGCGTTCACGCGATTTTTTCCCTTTTAAACAACAATCACAACGAAATGCAGATTTTATCACAGTTACTAGAAGTTTGTCTTTGAAATTTTCCCCTAATGATGATTTTTGAGGAGATCGAAAGTACTTGGGTAGGAAAACCTACGTCGCCTTCCTTGATGAATTTCATCTTAACGTCAAGAAAATGATTAGAGAACTGGAAAAGATCAGTATAATAATAGACATAATATGACTATTATTTAATGAAACACACACACACATATTTTATATATATATATATATATATATATATATATTCAGATAGAGTGGTGTATTTTTGAAGAAATAAAATGAATAAGACTATTCTTAGCCAACGAGTTTCGGCCTCTGAGCTTCTTAAACTGCCTCAGGGAACGAAACGCGTTGGCTCAGAATAATTTTTCCTCTTGTCTTTTTCTTCATATATAATATAGTTCAAAAGCTTGAACCTACCCGCAGAATTAACATGGTATGAACTTGACACAAAAGTGGAAAAAAAAAAAAAAAAAAAGATGAAAAAGCGCTTAGAGTCATTGAAAAAAGAATACCAAAAATTTATGCTGCAGTAATCAAGGCTACAGGAGGATATTTTGACGCGAGCAAAATTTAATCATAAAATGCTTTTTTTTTATCATAATAAAGTTTCTTATAAAGAATTCATGTCTCATTTTTTTAACCATGTGTAATAATTTTCGCTTATTTAAAGTACAAAGCAACTACTTTTGGGGCCAATTTAAAAATTTAACAGTGAGTGACATCAAACATTTGAACTGTTATATATATATATATAATAAAATGTATATTTGGGAAGCAACCTTTCTTTCAAACATGTTTCGTTCAAGATAACGGAAAAGAAAAAGTTGAACTAAGATTGCGTTTTACTTGTGTGTACGGACAATTTTGACACCCATCTTATCCCACAACACTGAGTGGAAAAAATTTAGAACTTTATAAAAAGTCAATAAATAATTCATCCAAATTTCCTTGTTTGTTACATTCAACAAAATAAATATATATGTTTAGAATTTTATATATTTGTTCAGTTCGCACTTATGCTCTTGGAAAAGGCATGACTCCATCCACCCTGAGTTATCGGTTAAATTGTATGGCAGACTGAGTTTTCTTGGTAGGCAAAAAGAGTATTCTTAATTCAAATTTCTACTGCTTTGTGTTCGTCTTTGGAAGAAGATAAGACAAATTCTATACAAATCCAGCCGAGCCTCTAAGGCGAGTAGATGGCCTACTGCGTCACCTTCCGGCAACACTTACAGCTGTATTGATTTACCCTTTTTTTTCTTTGGATTCTACCGGCAACGTGAAGGCGGGTGGGAACCTTGACGTATGATCTTCGCCCACCACCCAAGCTCAAAGTGCTATAATATTTCCCCTCCAAGGCGTATGGATACCAGAACAACGCAATATATTGCATTACATTATGTAAATACATGTATATACATTTATTTCTTTTAATCAATTCACCCTAAGCAAGGCGATAATGCCACTAAGACGCACGGGTCTACTGTGAGTGAAAGAATGATGAAAAGAGTTTTAGAAAGAACCGGAACCCGAATCCTAAACAGAACAAGGATAGACCTCTACTCCTGTTAAAAGAAAATAGGGAGGAGTATGAACCGGACGATACGTGAACCTATCTACTACTATATACGAGTACACAGATGCACGTACATACACATATACTTGCAAAGATATACTAAGCATTAATATACAAGTATAACATTACTTAATCCAAATATTTTTAAATAAACCTCACCCAAAAGAAGGTCCAAGAGCCACTCAATTTAGAGCAGTACTGAATGAGGTGTCTAATATGGATGTGGTGAGAAATGAAGATTACGAATTATTTTTATTCGATTTTTTTACGTCTTGTCAACCCGTTGCAGTTTATTTATTATTTAAAGAAAATATTTGTCTATATTTCTGAGATGCGGTATTATGTACACTATTTACATTATTCGGACTATTGTCCTCAACTTTGTCGCCATATTTATTACAACGTTTCGGCCTTTTTACGCTCCGGCCTTCAGGTGGTTCGAACTGAACCCTTTATTTCGCTCACTGGTGTAGACTGTTCTAGTTGCACGTGCCATGTTTAATGGATGGCAGTTATCTCTTGTTAATTTCCCTATTAGTGATACAAGTTTTACTAATTGAGGGGGAAGTGAAGGATTCATACCGTTTCCAAGGGTTTTTGCATTGAAGTGAATATAACGAACCCAACGGGAATTGGAACTCGGCTCTCCGAGTAACAATTCCAAGCCGTTATCCATTACACCATTCTCACACCTAAGTTTGCAGCACCTGGTATCCCCATACGGTCATCCATCGAGGTACTGATCAGGTTTGACGTTGCTCAACTTCGGTGTCTGTACGTGAATGGGTTTTATGAATTTAACAAAAGAATAAAAAAAGAGAAAAGTTTTTCTGTTAATTTAAGTCATTCGACATGATTAAAATTGCCTTTTTTGGGACGACGATAAAAAATAACTTAGTCTGTAGCCTTGTAGACTAACAGAAAAATTTAAGAAACTTTAATTGCGACCCATTGAATTTACCAGAGATCCATACATATCACGCAGTTATTTTAAGATGAAGAAGTACATTTAAGAACATATGCCAGCCTACTTCGTATATGAACATTTGTTTGTATTAGGTTGGTGCAAAAATAATGTCGGTTTTTGACGTATTTTTTAACGTCAAAACCGACATTTTTGCACCAACCTAATATAATAGAAATATCGTGTATAACGAAGTAATGTTAAACCAATTACCGTATTTTCCGGCTTACAAGACGCACTTTTATTCCAAGACGAACAACAACACCCAGGCTCAAGTAAGCTTGGACGTCACCTAATTGGCTTGACTGATAGGGAAGTGGATTTATATGTTGAGTCATTACACTAGCCACCTATCTAATTCAGCCTTTTATATAATGTAACCTCAGTATTTAGCTCCATTTATTTCCAAGACTATAAACCTTCCTGGAGCCGAGTCACAAGCCTAAACATGCTCTGTTTACTAGCAGCGGCGGGAGCCTTTCTGCTCTTGATCTTGATGTAGGTTTGCTCACACTCTCATGTCAATAAAATATCAGTTACTACCAGGCTGTCATACGTATCATAAGCTTTTTTTTTTGTCCTGGAAATTATCACCCATCGCGAGTTCATCAAAACGAATTAAAACCACTCTTGATACTTTCCGCAGGTAGGGCAGGATTTCTCCTTCAAGCAGTGGTTAAGTACCTCCGCTAAGATCGAGGATAATTTCGTGTTGATATACTCAATTATTGGAATTTTGTCTGCGCCAGTAGCTTTCTCAGGGTCAAGGGTTTTCATAAGTCTTAA
>OZ010592.1:82906951-82916951 GCA_963932145.1 Acanthosepion lycidas | reverse complement strand
GAATGCTTTAAAAATTCCATTTACAAGACAATTGTTTATAATAAAATTCTACTCAATCAGTAGACTCATAACGATTGAAAACAATGTTTTTGTTTGAGTTTGGGTTTGACGAATTCGTAAAAAAAAAAAAAAAAAAAAAAAAAAAACTAATTAAGACATGCGTGTCCGTCAACCTAAAACAATAATCTTTGTCAATTTTATTTTTCAGTCTTTATGATGGTCGATACTTGATCTATCTCTTACTGTTACATCCTCGGGCAACGCCAGGCTCTACTGCTAGTCATTAATACAATGAAATATAGTGCTAAAAGGAAACAATGCAGAGTTTTTAATTCTGCTATATATCTTGGTTTCATAGCTTTGTTTTACGGCATACCAACCTCAATAGGTTATTTAATGCCGACAAGATTTTCATTGCTGGTAATATATTTTTTTCAAAAATGTATTGCTGGCATTAATTTTTTTCTTCAAAAATTCATTGCTGGTAATCTTTTTACAAGAATATATTGCTGGTATTAAAACCTATTTTTATATCTTCATAGTGTTTGACCCCAGTTTGGGGGCTACCACACCGGGTCAGGGTGGACCTGGGAACACTAGCAAATAAGAGGTGGTCCCACGCTGCTCAAAATCTCCTGATAAGAGGCTTTATTGTCGGATGGAGTTTATCATCTTAACCAGGACGTATAGTTTTGTCTTTTTATCTATCCATCAAAGTCTCTGCACATCTACCGAAAATGGTAGGTTGTGTAATAAAAAATACCCGTTTTTGTTTATCGACATTATTCTTAAAAAAAAAAAGAAAAAAAAGTCTTCATTACGTGCCGTGTCCACTCAGGACGTAGGCAATCATGGCCCTCCACAACTTCCTGTCCATTGGCGAAATTCGTACTACTTGTCGCTCAAGAGGTTTACAACAGCCTTGTAGCTGATTATATCTTAAAAAAGATTGCTTTCATTCCCTGTGAAAAAATTCTTTGCTATATTCTGGAAAAGTTTAAGGGGTGGGGGATCAGTAATACAAGGAAAACAGGAGGAAACAGTGACTGCGTGGTAACGCTTCTCGACAATCTGTGACAAACTTTGCCCAGGTCAGGACCGGGAGGATAAACACTTTTTACAGTATGTACTAGTGTCGATATCTGTATATATTTCTGAGATGGGGTATTGTAACTATTTACATTGTTCAGACTGCTGTCCTCATCTTCGTTGTTATATTCACGACGTTTCGACCGTTGTACTATCCGGCCTTCTTCAAGATATGCCTATATTTCTGAGGTGAGATATTGCGATTAGTTACACTATTTACATTGTTCAGACTGTTGTCCTCATCTTCGTTGCCATATTCACGACGTTTCGGTTGTTGTACTCTGCGGCCTTCAAGTGATTGAAATTTCCAACCGGATCCTTTATTTTGTCCACCGGAGAAGATTGTTCTATTTCCACGTGCCATGCCTATTCTGTAGGTCTCAATTTCAGTTATTTCTCTTTTGTAACTCAACTCTCCAACGACACATGGCCCAGTGGAATAAAAAGCATTGATTGAAATAATCCATTGATTTGACTACTAGAGTTTTGAGTTCAATACCTGGCCAAAGCAGAGGTAAACAAAAACTTGAGTTACTAAAGGGAAGTAACTTAGATATACGGAAGAGGCATGGCACGTGAAACCACAAAAACATACCCCCATCGGCGAAAGAAACGGTTCGGCTCAAAATTCCAATCTCCTGAAGAAGGTCGTAGCGTACAACGGCCGAAACTAAATGGCAACAAAGATGAGGACAAGTGTCCGAGGTATGTAAATAGTGCAAATATTAGCGTTGGATAAGTTTTCCTTTTGCATTTATTTATATTATACTTTTACAGATATACTATTTCTGAAATTTTTACACATACAAACACTATATATATTCAGAATACCCCACACCGACATTACCACTCGGAGTTTCATGCATTATGCAATCATCAGGTACTGAAACCGATCACAGTCTGGTTAATATGTTAATATGTTTGGGTTTCGTGGTGTTTAATCTAAATTTGAATTTAAATTTAGGTTTCAACATTCACTTAAAATTGAAAAAGAAAAATTAGAAATTCTAATTTCAATTTAAAAAATAACGTTGACGAACGCTTTTGGTAACAGACGTTAAAAGCCAAGGAGGATAATTCTTTAATTTTACTTTAAAAAATAGTTTATGATAATAGAAGCACATGCCTTAAAGAAATAGAAAAAAATGTTCTCACGTGTACAGCTTACGAAGGGCTTTATCTATGTAAAATTTTTTTTTTTTCTTTTCTTTTTTTGTCAGTGGAAAATGTCATGATGCCATTTCTAATCTTAGGTCTCTGGGCGGGACCCGGAACGAAATGTGTACACACCAGAAATCAAAGGAAATCAAATAATAATAACAACATGCATGTAAATTTATTTGATTACATACATACATATATGTGTATGTATATATATATATATATATATATATATATAAAAATCTCAAAACAATATTGTGGAAAATTGTATGATAAAATGGACAACGCTTTCTTGTGACGCATTTCATCCTTTAGGGTTTCATTGGACTAAATTTGCTATATTAGTGCGACTACGTATGCGCACGAACGATGGATGCTGGGAATTTTACATTTTAAATGTTTTTCTTTTTTTCATTTTTACATCTAGCCAATTTCATTTAGATTCTTTTTCTTTCCATCATTTTAGTTATTAGGCATTCCATACGGCGAAGAATGGTAAAAAAGTTGTAAGAGTCCAGGTGCAAAATTTACTGTGTATGACCATGCGATCAAGGCACTCTCTAGACATTTACGTTGTAGTTAATTGTTTTCGCCTTTGATTAGAGTAGAAAATGAATTAAAATTCCCAGCATACCTCGTTTATGCGCATGCGTAGTCGCACCAGAATAACAAATTTTGTCCAATGATGTCCTAAAGGACGAGACGCGTCACAAGAAAACTTTCCATATTGTCATACATTTTTACACACATACACACACACACACATATATATATATATATATTTAAAAATAAATGTAAAAATACCCGAAAAAAAAAAAAAAAAAAAAAAAAAAAAAAAGTGGCTGCTCCTGCTATTATCGCATCGCTCTTCAGTTATGAATTTAGCACATCACGTATATAATCATACTTATTATAAAACCCAGGTTGTGTGTGTGTGTGTGTGTGAGTGTGTGTGTGTGTGTGTGCCTGTCTGTTCGTTTATATATTGGATCGGATTTCCTACATTTTTCAACCGATTTCAACAAAACTTCACAGGACTACGTAAAATTACCTTGCGGTGGTTCTGACAGCGCCAAAAATGGGAAAAACAATTGTTTTTGCACGAAATCAATTTGAAAACACGATTAAAAGGCATCGCTGTCAAGGGGGACAACTCATATCGAGTTATACTTATTATAAAACCCAGGTTGTGTGTGTGTGTTCGTTTATATATGGGATCGGATTTCCTACATTTTTCAACCGATTTCAACAAAACTTCACTTTTTTTTTTTTGGCAGGTAGTGTTTCTTATTGTCTTGCACACTTTTTTCTTTATTTTTACATTCAGAATGCTTTAAAAATTCCATTTACAAGACAATTGTTTATAAAATTCTATTCAATCGGTAGACTCATAACGATTGAAATGAATGTTTTTGTTTGAGTTTGACCAATTCATAAAAAAAAACAAAAAAACTAAAAAAAAACAAACTAATTAAGACATGCGTGTTCGTCAACCTTAAACAATAATCTTTGTCAATTTTATTTTTCAGTCTTTATGATGGTCGGTACTTGATCTATCTCTTACTGTTACATACCCGGGCAACGCTGGACTCTACTGCTTGTATTTAATAATTTCCCTTTTCCTGCCGTGCGCCGATAGTTTAGGGGTAGAATCCCGGACTTATGCCAAATCGGACGAGTTTCAATCGCGGCTTGTTGTAATCGGATGTCTAGGCACATATATATATATATATATATATACATACACACACCGTGCTTCCCCACCTGATGAGACGTTTAAAAAGGTTTTCCTTTTTTTGACGTTGAAACAAAAAATGTATAATTTTGTAGTGGATATGTGCATGTTCTAATGTAACCCTGCATAAGATAAATAAATATTTACGGCTCTACATTGTGTATTGAGCACAGTTTTTAAATTAATGTTCTGAACGCTGTAATATTACTGTTTGTTCTCCTACACTTTGATTATATATATATATATATATATATATATATATATGAAGAAAAATATACGGAAAAAAATAAACAAAAATCCTTATATGCAATTATGCTGTATTAATGTTAATATAATGTCAACGTCGGACGTTTCGGTCTAATAAGCCATCTTCAGGACATATTCATAAAATATAATTAACATTATCAATTCAACATGAGAAAGACGATGGACATCAGAACAAGACTGGTATTTATTTGAACAAAAAGTACAAATTGTGGCACAAGGCCAATAAAGGGGAGGGGTAGAGGCTGGTCAACACTAACTATCTTATACCTAGCTAATCAGATTCGCGACCCATTCGTACATTACATTTTATACATTCACCAAAAGAACTCGTCCATCACCAAACAATCCTTCAACCACCATAATACCACGTGCTCTCAAGGGAGACCTACCAAAATCGCGCCCCATACCATGAAAATTCTAATGATGATATATATATATACAATTCTAATAATGATAAAATGAGAGGGGAGGGAAATGAACCCAATAATAAACTTAAAATAAACACAAATACAAACTAAACATAATTGATGTTAGTAGGGACCGTCCAACCCATAAAACAGAGAGGCCGCTGTATTCTGCCCAGGGGACAAAATCAAGAGACGCTCTCGCTAAGGGAGTGGGAAAAAGTATAAAATATTAGGCTGGTATGGGAAAATATAAAACTGACCCAGTCGAGATGAAAATGGGGCGGGGGTCAAAACAAACTGGGGAGGATGGGAATCTCGACTTGGATCATAACCAAAGAACGGCCGGGATGCAGGCCAGGAACAACACTTACTCACATTAACTAGGTACACTGAAGCTTGTCTAACCTAACCAAGGGGAGGGTTCCACAGGAAGCCACCCCGATGTGCAATAGGTTGACCTAGAAGAGAAAATCAAGCCTAGCCCCGTTCACACGAAGCAAGCTCGCTTCTTTTACCCACCTTTCGCTAAAGACTGTCGAATGCAATCGTTTTCTATCCGATCTAATCTTCATCTTGAGCTGATGCTCAAAGAATCGAATCAGATCCGAATGAGAAAGACGATTGCCTCGCAAGACTTCCTCCTTTCGCGTCGTCCAAATCACCATTCGAGCCGTGGCCATCAGCGTCAGAAACACCATCCGTTTCATCCCGGAATACGGGGGCGACACATTGTCACACGCGTATGCGCGATCAATGGACACAAGCTGTTCGGGAGCGAGACGAGCCGTCAGCTCGCCGACATGGTCCCATAAGGGGCGAACCTGGGGGCAATGGTAGAAGGCGTGCGTAGCGGTTTCCTCTAAGCCAAGGCCACACCGTTCACAGTCTGGCAAATCCGCCAAGCCCCATATGAAAGCCTTGTCGTTGAGAGGCAGCCGATTCCGAGCCAATCGCCAGCTAAGCGAAAACTCAGGGTTACTGAGGTAATCCGCCGCTGGCGCCCAAGACCAGTAGGAGCAGTACTCCTCCTCCGACAAGCCGAGCGTATCTCGTAGGAGATCCTTCGCGGGCCTCTCCACTAATTCACGATAGAAGACCTTCCTAGGCCGAGAAAGGTCACTGGACCGGGGAACGGCCCTCAAGGCCGACCGACACTCGCGAAGGAAAACCGATTGATCCCGGGGTTTACGACCGCGCTCAACCCGCGAGATGGGGGGACTGATGGTAAGGCCAGGGAACGCGTCCCTAACAATCCCCTCCAGAATCGGATCTCCTCCAGTCAATGCACGGCGTAGGAAAGCCAACCTAGAGGCACGGATGTGACTCGGCAGGTGCGGCATTCCCAGCCCCCCATGACACGGATGTTTAGTGCAGACTCGTCTGTCGACCCGATTCCCGCGTCCCCTCCATAAAATGGAGGATAGCGATTGCTCGAGCGCCTTCTTGTGAGTCTTACAGAGAGGAAGTACGGACAATCGATAAAGAATCAGGGGGAAAATGTATGTAGCACACACCTCCGCCCTGCCCTTCACGGACAACCTCCGTCGATTCCAAGTCTGACCGGCGGAATCGACCTTTGCTCGTACTTCAGACCAATTCTTCTCCAGCTGGAGGTCAGGCCCAAACCACACTCCAAGAATGCGGACAGGACCGTCTGTCCAACCGAAGCGGCCCGGAAGAGCGACCCCCTTCCAGGCACCTAACCGCAAGCCGGACGACTTGTCGCGGTTTATTTTGGCCCCTGTCACCTTCTCGTACCGATCAAGCGCCTTCTGTACCACCTCAATGTCGTTGCGGGACGACACGAAAGCAGATACGTCATCGGCGTACGCGGAAACCCTGGCTCGAGACCCTCCAGGAACGGCAATTCCACGTAGGGCCGGACTGCCGGTCTCGTCCTTCAGCCGGCGAAGGAGAGGCTCCAACGCCAAAGCATAAAGGAGAGGCGACAGCGGACAACCCTGACGAACCGACCTAGACAGCACGAACGCGTCCGACAGCCTTCCGTTCACCTGTACCACCGCACTGGGGGAGCGATACAGGAGGCTAATCCAGCGGCAGAAGTTGGGTGCGAATCCAGCGGCCTGCAGGACAGCTGCAAGGTAGCGATGGTCGACCCTATCAAATGCCTTGGACTGATCCAAATTGATCAGCGCGGCTTCTTCGTCGTCTTTTACACCCTCTATGATCGTGCGGATCAGATGCAGGTTGCTCTGAATTGTTCGGCCCCTCACAGAACAAGTCTGCTCAGGTCCCAACAGAGACTCGGCAACTGACTGCAAACGCTCCTGCAGGATCTTGGCCATAATCTTTAACTGTGTTTAGCAGAGTTATGGGCCTGTAATCATCTAGGTTCCCCCCACCACCTTTGCCCTTTTTCAACAGAGTGATCACACCCCTGGTGATCCGGTTGGGACATCAGAACAAGACTGGTATTTATTTGAACAAAAGTACAAATTGTGGCACAAGGCCAATAAAGGGGAGGGGTAGAGGCTGGTCAACACTAACTATCTTATACCTAGATAATCAGATTCGCGACCCATTCGTACATTACATTTTACACATTCACCAAAAGAACTCGTCCATCACCAAACAATCCTTCAACCACCATAATACCACGTGCTCTCAAGGGAGACCTACCAAAATCGCGCCCCATACCATGAAAATTCTAATGATGATATATATATATACAATTCTAATAATGATAAAATGAGAGGGGAGGGAAATGAACCCAATAATAAACTTAAAATAAACACAAATACAAACTAAACATAATTGATGTTAGTAGGGACCGTCCAACCCATAAAACAGAGAGGCCGCTGTATTCTGCCCAGGGGACAAAATCAAGAGACGCTCTCGCTAAGGGAGTGGGAAAAAGTATAAAATATTAGGCTGGAATGGGAAAATATAAAACTGACCCAGTCGAGATGAAAATGGGGCGGGGGTCAAAACAAACTGGGGAGGATGGGAATCTCGACTTGGATCATAACCAAAGAACGGCCGGGATGCAGGCCAGGAACAACACTTACTCACATTAACTAGGTACACTGAAGCTTGTCTAACCTAACCAAGGGGAGGGTTCCACAGGAAGCCACCCCGATGTGCAATAGGTTGACCTAGAAGAGAAAATCAAGGCTAGCCCCGTTCACACGAAGCAAGCTCGCTTCTTTTACCCACCTTTCGCTAAAGACTGTCGAATGCAATCGTTTTCTATCCGATCTAATCTTCATCTTGAGCTGATGCTCAAAGAATCGAATCAGATCCGAATGAGAAAGACGATTGCCTCGCAAGACTTCCTCCTTTCGCGTCGTCCAAATCACCATTCGAGCCGTGGCCATCAGCGTCAGAAACACCATCCGTTTCATCCCGGAATACGGGGGCGACACATTGTCACACGCGTATGCGCGATCAATGGACACAAGCTGTTCGGGAGCGAGACGAGCCGTCAGCTCGCCGACATGGTCCCATAAGGGGCGGACCTGGGGGCAATGGTAGAAGGCGTGCGCAGCCGTTTCCTCTAAGCCAAGGCCACACCGTTCACAGTCTGGCAAATCCGCCAAGCCCCATATGAAAGCCTTGTCGTTGAGAGGCAGCCGATTCCGAGCCAATCGCCAGCTAAGCGAAAACTCAGGGTTACTGAGGTAATCCGCCGCTGGCGCCCAAGACCAGTAGGAGCAGTACTCCTCCTCCGACAAGCCGAGCGTATCTCGTAGGAGATCCTTCGCGGGCCTCTCCACTAATTCACGATAGATGACCTTCCTAGGCCGAGAAAGGTCACTGGACCGGGGAACGGCCCTCAAGGCCGACCGACACTCGCGAAGGAAAACCGATTGATCCCGGGGTTTACGACCGCGCTCAACCCGCGAGATGGGGGGACTGATGGTAAGGCCAGGGAACGCGTCCCTAACAATCCCCTCCAGAATCGGATCTCCTCCAGTCAATGCACGGCGTAGGAAAGCCAACCTAGAGGCACGGATGTGACTCGGCAGGTGCGGCATTCCCAGCCCCCCATGACACGGACGTTTAGTGCAGACTCGTCTGTCGACCCGATTCCCGCGTCCCCTCCATAAAATGGAGGATAGCGATTGCTCGAGCGCCTTCTTGTGAGTCTTACAGAGAGGAAGTACGGACAATCGATAAAGAATCAGGGGGAAAATGTATGTAGCACACACCTCCGCCCTGCCCTTCACGGACAACCTCCGTCGATTCCAAGTCTGACCGGCGGAATCGACCTTTGCTCGTACTTCAGACCAATTCTTCTCCAGCTGGAGGTCAGGCCCAAACCACACTCCAAGAATGCGGACAGGACCGTCTGTCCAACCGAAGCGGCCCGGAAGAGCGACCCCCTTCCAGGCACCTAACCGCAAGCCGGACGACTTGTCGCGGTTTATTTTGGCCCCTGTCACCTTCTCGTACCGATCAAGCGCCTTCTGTACCACCTCAATGTCGTTGCGGGACGACACGAAAGCAGATACGTCATCGGCGTACGCGGAAACCCTGGCTCGAGACCCTCCAGGAACGGCAATTCCACGTAGGGCCGGACTGCCGGTCTCGTCCTTCAGCCGGCGAAGGAGAGGCTCCAACGCCAAAGCATAAAGGAGAGGCGACAGCGGACAACCCTGACGAACCGACCTAGACAGCACGAACGCGTCCGACAGCCTTCCGTTCACCTGTACCACCGCACTGGGGGAGCGATACAGGAGGCTAATCCAGCGGCAGAAGTTGGGTGCGAATCCAGCGGCCTGCAGGACAGCTGCAAGGTAGCGATGGTCGACCCTATCAAATGCCTTGGACTGATCCAAATTGATCAGCGCGGCTTCTTCGTCG
Organism: Acanthosepion lycidas; assembly: GCA_963932145.1. Lineage (NCBI taxonomy): Eukaryota > Metazoa > Mollusca > Cephalopoda > Sepiida > Sepiidae > Acanthosepion > Acanthosepion lycidas. The sequence continues at coordinate 82,907,465 of OZ010592.1, read as the reverse complement.
TCTTTTACACCCTCTATGATCGTGCGGATCAGATGCAGGTTGCTCTGAATTGTTCGGCCCCTCACAGAACAAGTCTGCTCAGGTCCCAACAGAGACTCGGCAACTGACTGCAAACGCTCCTGCAGGATCTTGGCCATAATCTTTAACTGTGTTTAGCAGAGTTATGGGCCTGTAATCATCTAGGTTCCCCCCACCACCTTTGCCCTTTTTCAACAGAGTGATCACACCCCTGGTGATCCGGTTGGGACATCAGAACAAGACTTATCCAAACAGATAACTGAAAGTTTTATAGGATCAGCGTTCCGTTTAAACATGGTCACGTTGTCGTCACGTGGGCGACGCTGTGAAAACGTATTCCTAAAATTTGAGTATACACACACAGTAACAGTGTTTGCTGTTTTCTCTACAAATATATATGCATCATTGAGGCTGCAGTCTGGGAAACATTGTAATGCCCATTAAGAAATCTATCGACTGACCTCTTCTTGATTCTTGACTTCTTAGGGGTCAAGAA